>CM076578.1:445843305-446384437 GCA_034641835.2 Pinus albicaulis
AAATCAGTTGATATTAATATTTTGGAGAGAGTTGTTCCTGTACCTGAACAAGTGGCAAATTCTATGTTGAGGAGGTAAATCCCCTCTGCGGACAGAGGCGATCCCTACTAGCCCAGCATGGGTCTAGCAACAAACAAACAATGCTATGACGCAAGCTCCTAGTTACGAAATGAAAGACTTGGGATAAGAGCCTACCTGGATTCCAACGCTAGATCTGAAGAAGAAGATGCCCCCGTCCTTCAGCCCTGGCAAATCACAATCCTTCCACGATCTCCGTGGACGAACACCTGCACACAGAAGAGACGAACAGATACATGCATAGGAACCAGCATACGTAACTAAATATCGGTGAGAAAAGATATTACTCGCATTAACATGATTGCAAAAGGAGTGGAACCATAATCATAGTCATCTATTAAAGTGATAAACGAATAGAAGTTACAACCAGAGTTACGACGTGAAACTGCATGAGCAGGTCCCAGGACCGCTCACATCTGTAATCTGTCAGAAGGGAAACCTCCAGTCGTAACAATGGTCTCCTAGCAGCAATGACCAGGGAAAGAAGGGATTCTTTGCAGCCACAAAGGCACTTGGGAATAGGGGTCTGAAAGCCCGACACTTCAAGACTTTGACCCTTCAGGCCTTTAAATACTTCATGATGGATGAAGGCTATGGAACATTCTCTCTAAAGGAGATGACGAGGAGGGATTGGATCCTAAGTATTGGAAGGAGGCCTTATCCTTTGGGAGGTTCCCATATGGTGGAAACAGAGGCCAGAGCGTGGTTATTCAGGCGAAACCACTTCTGATGACTCATCCACGAAGTTGTTGTAATCGAAACTTCGCCTCATTTTTTAAAAAACTTTCCATAAACAGAGTGGCGCGGGTGCAACACTAGGATAGAGCGCCAAGTGGCGCGGGCTCAGTGTTAATTTTCCCCCATTGGCGCGGGTACATAACGGGCTACCGGCGCCAATGCAAAAACAGGTGTTTTTAGGGCTCTGCTCAGGAAATGATCAACAGAAGGAATGTTGTCCTCATGGAAAGGGATACAATGATGGTATTTGCAAGGCATGACACTGCTTATTGGTCACAGAAACGACCCTCCAATGGGCGAGATGGGAATTGTAGGGACGGTGACAAATTACTGTGTAACAGATGCCCCCTAAAGCATGAGGCCCGAGAGAGAGAGGGGTGAAATGCTTTACGAGAACATGTCCAACTGAAGGCCCGCCGTCGGAAAACCTGCACAGAAAGATACAACTGATATCTCAAGTACATGATGCATATATATGGTATGGACGCAGCCATCCGAACAGAGTATGCTATAATCCGGATCCAGGGTATGGGCGCAGCCATCCAACTAAGATCAAACAAATAGACTCAGGTATGGTCGCAGCCATCCAATCAGTGAGTCATGTACATAATGATAATAATCCACAATCGCAGCTTGGATTACAACAGACACAATCCAGGGTCTTGCACTCCATCTCGACCCAAACAAAGTACAAGTTCAAGCATGCGAATATGTGAGCTGAAGTCGAACATGCAAGAACATCGTCTGATTACCAGCCAATGATGAAAGCTGTTAACAGACGCGAGAGAAACCACCAATGATGACAATGGTCCTCAAGGTACTACAGGTACAATCCACGGCATGCGAATAAATGAGTTGATGTCGAACACCCGCAGAATCATTCGATCGGAAGTCAATAATGTAAACTTCACGTCGAATGCGACGAACCTGCCATTGAGGCATGCAGGCTCCAAGGTACCATCAGGAGTCTCTAGACCAACTTTCTGGATAATGAGTTGAAGTCGACAGGAAGTGACCTTGATCGAAGGTGGGCCATAATGATTCCCACATCATCGACACGAGACAGAGGAACATAATGTTTTGTTGCGAATCAGGACCATATGAGAAACAGAGGAAGGTTGATATTTGCAGAGGCCAACTTCTCTTGAACACATGAACGGCACGACAATGGACTTGGCAGTATTTGACATCAACGGATCAGAGGTCATGGTGACGAGGTAGTGAACAGATGAGAGGTCAAAAGAGATTACCCAAACCCATGGAGGCAAAGTGAAGCAACGAGATGAGATGTCCCCAACCCGACACGAATGCGGACAAGTGCCATGTTCAAGAGCGACATACTGCCGATGACAACGACGATGGTTCCATTTTTCCCCCACCATTTCTGGCGAGTACCCCAATTATTTTTTATAACAAGCTTGAAGGGGATAGCATATGCTTGTGATATAAGTCCGCCCTTCGGGCGGATCCATCCTAGTGCATTTAACGAGTCCTAGGAAGGAGAAACTCGGAGAACGTCATTTCGACGGAATCCAATGTCATCAGGGTTTAACGAGTCTGACAAAGGAAGAAATCGGCGTCTTTTCATGTTTAGAGAGTTTGAAAAGACAGCGGAAAAGAAAACTCCACAGGTCCCTTTTCGTAAATAGTTCCCCAGATCCGAAAAGGTAGAAAACAATATCCGGGAAAACCTCCTAGTCGCGATAGGATAGGGTATTCCTTTTTCGTAATCAATCCATCCCAGCCCGAAAAAGGGTTAAACTTATACTGGGTGAATGTCGATTCGTGTCCATTTTAACGAGATCGAAACGACAAGGGCCTCGGCAATCTTTTCATTTTTAGAGAGTCAGAAAAGAGCTGAAAGATGACTCCTCCTGGAGGAGCGAGTGGTATAAAGGGTAGCAACTGGTTCCGGTAATGGTGGAACTACTCTGAACAAATAAAGGTCGAGAGGCTGGCTAACAAGACCACTCATAGCGGCGGTTCCTCAGGAACGGGTAAAACAACCAAGTGAAGGCATATGATCGGCCAAGCAGATAGTGACAATGGAGTGAGAAAACCAAGGCTCATCTGGTAAAAACAGGCTGATAAAATGGCAATCACAAGAGGTAAAATAAGAATGGTTTTATTTTTACACAAGCTTGAAACAAAGATAAACTATGCTTGAAACCGGTTTCATTTTTACACAAGCTTGAAACGGAAACAAACTATGCTTGAAACAGTAAGCATGCCCCCAGCATGGTGACTCAATTTGAGGTACATGCCCCCCAAGCTTCAGTCCATATGGAAGGAAGATGGAGTGAAGGTTCAAATTACGAGATCTAAGAAAGACTCGACTGGGATTTTACGAGAACTAACCAAAGACTCGAATTGAACGAGAACGTGTTTCATTATTTTAACGAGGTTGACACATTAAAAGAACTATCCTCGGGACACCTTGTTTCATGGTTTAAGGAGCTCGACACAAGACAAGGAACTCTGCTCCGAAAACCTTGTTTCATTTTTTAAGGAGCTTGACACAAGACAAGGAACCATGCTCCGAAAACCTTGTTTCATTTTTTAAGGAGCTTGACACAAGACAAGAACCATGCTCCGAACACCCTTGTTTCATTTTTTAAGGAGCTTGACACAAGAAGACAAACTATGCTCCGAACGACTTCATCATAATGAACAAGAATTCATGGCTTCCAAGAGTTCCACACCAGATGGGAGGAAATCATCCTGGAAGTCAGGACCCAATGCCCCCAGCACTCGATGCACGACGGCATCATCACTGAGCACAGGCACGGGGTAGGTAGCCACATAGTTGACCTGCGGTGGAGCAGATACAACGGGTGGATAGAAACCAGGAGGGGGTGATGGAGGACCAGATGCCATATTAGGACCAAAGAACGAAAGCTGATCAATGGTCACGATCCGTCCTTCATGTGGAAAGCACACCACGCGAAAGAGGGAGGAGACAAGGGCTCCCATGGCATAGGTGTAATCGCGCCCCAGGAGCAGATTGAAATCCAAAGGGCCTCGAACGACCATCACGTCCATATGGACGGTTTTACCTCCCAAAGTAACAGGTAACCTCGGAAGGATCCCCAACGGTTGACTCGTTCTTCTGTTAAAAGTGAGCAGATTCTGCGTAACAGGCGCAAGCGGCGGCGAACCGAAAGCTTGCCAGGTAGTTGAAGACAGAATACTAACAGAGGCACCTTCGTCTATAATGGTGCTGGGAACAACCAGACCAAGAGCCTGTACTGTGATCTCGAAAGGTACATAAGACGGAAGGCGAAATCCTGCAAATAGATTCCAGTCAAAGGAAGCGACCAAACTACTCGGAGGGGCTACCATCGAAATGCGAAGGTCTTCCCCTGATGTTACGAAAGCAGAAGCCTCTTCCATGACCTCCATCTCGAAGGCGGGAGGACAATCCTCCGTAGCCTCCATCTTGGGAGGCGGAGGAGAAACTTCTTGAAGTACAGGGACAGGAGAATCTCTCTCCAAGTCTGAAGAATCTGAAGAAACCAGAAGAACATGAGGGTTATGGGGTCCACTCTCAACAGAAAAGACCTGGTGCACCGCAGATGGGGCCAGTTCAACCGATCCCACGGCCAATGGTTGGTCGGGAACGGATTCCTGAATCTGAATTTCTGGAGGAGTGGGATCGACCAAGGATGACCCTTGACCAATCACGGCATCAGCCGGTGGAAGACTCAAAGAAAGCTGTTTATAACCAGCCGGGAGGCGTGGTGTAGAAACAGTCAAGTTGTCCAAGACTCGCTTGGCTTCATCCATATAAGGACAAAGGTGAATAGCATGGTGCCCTTCACACAACTTACAGGGATTGGTGATCTTACCCTGCTTCTTAGGAGTCTTACCAGTGCCCCCAACCTGACTCCCGGAAGCCAAAGACAACGGTGGGGGACCGTTGGACCATACTTCGAGTACCTTGGGAATGCCAGGGCAGTCTCGAAGAAGATGGTCTCCCGTGCACAACATGCAGGGGAACTTGACCTTCCGAGGAGGGTTGGAAGGGTTATCAAGAGGAGACGTTTCAGGAGCAATAGCAGCACTTTTAATCTCTCGCTTATCAGACTTCTTCTTCTTTATCTTCTTCTTCTTCTTCTTAGCCACCTGGTTACTCGAATCCAGACTTTCACCAGGCGAAGAGGAGGAGGAGGACTCAGAAACAGGCGAAGAAGGGGAGAGGTCCACCTTAGAATCAACATGATGTGGTTCGGGTGGAGGAGCTGATTGACCAGTAACGGAGTTATTTGGGACAACAGAGGTTGAAAACAACCAAACAGGCAACCCAACAGTTAACCCAGGAAGGGACAACGTTGCCATGTAAGGAGCACCAACATTTTTAAAAGGAGGAAAATGACCAGGATTCCCTTCTGAGGGGATTCCTTGGTTGGTGAACTCTGAAAAAGTTGCCATCAAACTCAAAACCACACACGGGCTGAAAAACGAGTTAAGACACACGATCAAACAGTCAACAAGCAATGTCTAAATGGGTGTGTAATCGTGGGCGATTAATTTTACCACATTGGAAAGTAAGAAATTCTACCGTTTCATATTTTAAGAGTCGAGAAACGATAAAAGATGACTCTATCTCTTTCAGAGTTGACACAAGCGTGAAAGGACAAGCGCTTGACGGTATTTTCAAGTTTAGGGAGTCAGAAAAGACCAAATGACTACTCAGGAAAGACTAGGCACAAAGGGTGTACCAAATATCCGTGAACTGCAATATACACCTTGGTTTCAATAATGAAACAGAAATCGACCAAGGACTTTCCGTACGTGTAGGTAGTCTCCCCGAATGCCGTGTTCGGTGTATCACGGGTATAGGGCGGCAGACTCGGCTTCCTGTGGATAAAGGATTGAAAACCTAGAGGGGTCTCCCTTTATATACGCGACGGTACGGGGAGCGCAAGTCCGTACTAGCGCTGTCTAAAGCCAACAGGCGAACGACAGCTGCTAGGTTTAACGACGCCGAAACACGTCTCTAGCCTAGACCTTCTAAATGTGTTTCGTTAAGTTCCAATGTTGCCTTAGGTTAATTGAATAAATTTTACAGTTGATCTTCAATTAAGTTTCAATTTCCAGGCCCTACCGTATGTAGTGTCTCAAAAGACTCCTAAATGCAAAACTATATGAGAAAAGAAAAATTTTCAATTCGATGAATGCTATCTAGTTAAGGGAAGAGCTTCAAACAATGATGCAACAAACAGCAAAACTGAAAACGAAACTTTTCCAAACTAGATGACTTTCACTATCCAAAAGTATTCTAAAACATCCAATGAAGCGAATTATGCAATGTAATCTATGCAAAATTCTTTTTCCGAAAACTATGCAATTGTAATCTATGCACAATTTCCTTTTCTTTTCAAATTATAAGAATGCACTCAATGCATTTTTCGATGAAACGAGAATCTACTTAATGCACACTTTTAAAAAGAGAATGCAATCAGAGCGATTTTTAGTTTTCAATCACTAAACAATGTGATCTAAGTCCAATGATGAATCTCAAAAACACTTTTCGATGCAATGTGATCTAATGCATTTAAACGAAAAGCAAACTATGAGACGAAAACTAAAAAAAACGCAAATCTTCTTAATGAAGGATGAATGCAAAAGAGATGTAAACAAACACTAAGAATGCAATCGTTGTTTCAAAATACTTTGTGACAAAATCCCTCAAAAGTTGACAAGACATATGTGGTCAAACACAAAAAGGACTTCCAAAGCAAGAGATCAAAACAAGGCATTCATCCCTTTTACATCAAACAATCATAGAAAGAAGACATTCCAAATAATGAGCAATGTAATCTATGCTCATACAGAGGAAATACCCGAAGGGAAAGACACACTGTTGAAGGATTAAGGGAAAAAAACTCAATTTTCATACACCCTGAAAGTGGCCCGACTTGTACATTGACAACTGGCGCCACTTGGCGCGACTTTTACTTGAAAACTAGCGCCAATGGCCAAGTGGTGCGGGTTGCTAACTGACAACAAGCGCCACTGCCTGAAAATGAAAAAACAAAGAATTTCTCCCAACCAAAACCAGACTTCCCACTTCAAGCTGAATCTAAAACAAACCCAGAAGCAAAATACTGACCAAAAGAAACTTCCGAACAAGGATAACCCTACCACCTACAGAAAATGGCGCGGCTGTCTGGCTGTAATCCGCGCTAGATAGGGGATGGCACGAGTGATAAACTGGAAACCTGCGCCAACTGGCGCGACTGTCAGGGCTAAACTCGCGCCAATCAAGCCAACTATGAAAAGGTGAAAATTCGGAAAAGCAGAGGTCAGATCTGATCCTCTGGGGGCTGAACCAAAAGGCAAAACACAAAAAGAACCCAACCCAGAAGGTTCATCAAGCAAGGAAAAACGATCAAAGCGAAACAATCATAAACGAGACAAGGAAAACCGGACGATCCCCAGCGGAGTCGCCAATTTGTTGAGGAGGTAAATCCCCTCTGCGGATAGAGGCGATCCCTACTAGCCCAGCAGGGGTCTAGCAACAAAAAAACAATGCTATGACGCAAGCTCCTAATTACGAATGAAAGACTTGGGATAGAAGCCTACCTGGATTCCAACGCTATGATCTGAAGAAGAAGTGTCCCCGTCCTTCAGCCCTGGCAGATCACAATCCTTCCACGATCTCCGTGGATGAACACTTGCACGTAAGAACGGCACGTATATTATGCTAGACCCAAGATATGCAACTAAACATCGGTCGAAAAGATATTACCAGATATGATAGAAAAGGAGGGAACATAATCATAGTCATCTATTAAAGTGATAAACGAAGAAGTTACAAACTGCTCTCGACGTCAGCATTTCCTTCGAACTGGTCTCCGGTTGTGTCCACGTTCTTTCGCAGCTCGCCAGAAAGGGAAACCTCTCCAGAGTCTCGTAACAATGGTCTCCTTGTTCGAATGGGCCTTAAGGGAAAGGAAGGATTCTTTTCAGCACAAAGGCGCTTGGGAATAGGAGATGCAAAGCTTCAGCACTTCCAGACTATCAGCCCTTCAGCCTTTCAGCCCTTCAGCCCCTTCATCAATGGATGAAGGCTATATTTATAGAGGAGAGGAGGAGGTTGGGATCCCTACAATAGTGGAAGGGAGGCCTTATCCTTTGGGAGGTTCCCCATAAGGTGGAAACAAGAGGCCAAAGGAGGAAGGCCGTGGTTATCCAGGCGAAACCACTCTTGGTGACTCATCCACGAAGTTGTTGTAATCGAAACTTCGCCTCTTTTTTTAAAAAACTTTCCATAAACAGAGTGGCGCGGGTGCAACACTAGGACAGAGCGCCAAGTGGCGCGGGCTCAGTGTTAATTTTCCCCCATTGGCGCGGGTACATAACGGGCTACCAGCGCCAATGCAAAAACAGGTGTTTTTAGGGCTCTGCTCAGGAAATGATCAACAGAAGGAATGTTGTCCTCATGGAAAGGGATGCAATGATGGTATTTTCAAGGCATGACACTGCTTATTGGTCACAGAAACGACCCTCCAATGGGCGAGATGGGGATTGCAGGGACGGTGACAAATTCACGTGTATAAGACACCATGTGGCATCTACGTGGTCTCCACCCAACCCACATAACACTACCAGGTCAACACCTTGAGGGGTCCATAAATTCCTTGAACAAAAGCATTTAGGTCACTATGTCCCATTATGCATCAAGGTGGCATGTAAAACCACTTTGATGAAAACAATTGGTAGCGCAGACCCCCCCCCCCCGTGCGGTAGTTTTAAACCTGGGGTAAGGGAACCACAATAATTTCCAATCATCAATCATGGAATAGTGGTTTAGCACAATTTCCAGCTGCATCTGCCACCCCATATTAAACATCGATGACAAGGAGGGACCCTCAATCGACCTTGGTCATCGATTCTCTCACAACCTCTACACTAGTTTTAGTGATATTATGACACATGTGGTTGATGGGCCCACCCCAACACGTTTCTCACCGAGTTGACTTTAATTCAACTTTTTGGAAAATTTTCCGGTGGAGTTTTCCGATTTAATTTGTCTAAAATACGGTAATAATTCATTGAAATCAAAAGTTTGATGGGTAAAATTTGCACAATTGAAGTGCCCTAGGGGTTTTTCAGGATGATGAATCTATATATGTAGTAAAAAAATCGGTTTAAATAGCACAAATCAAGATTTAACCTAAAAAATTACTGCCAGATTCTCGCTAAAAAAATCCACCAGAAACTCCAAAAAGTCGCATTAAAGACAACTCCATTTCTCACTAGATTAGTGTTCTTGGGTCTCTTGACTACCTAAATCATCAATAAGACCAATGACAAACAACCTGGTGGTAGGGTTCCTCCTCACTGAGTTTTTTCAGTAACAATATTTCCTCATCGCTTAGATACTAAATTCCCCTTGCTTTGGTGGTGACCAGTCCTCTAGCGGTAAAGTTCCAAGGGCATGGATTCGTGGTCAAATCAAATGCTCCTTTATCGACTCTGTTAGTGCATATGTTAACCATGCCTCAAAGGTTTTAGCGGTGGTGGTATTTTGGAAATAGGGTTCTGAGGCTAGAAGCATGTCAAGGGCAGTTAGTTACTTAGTTGAATTTCCCATTTACAAGTTATCCAATGCGTGAATGCCATTGCGGTGGTGGTAGCCCGAAGTCACGATTCCATTGTTGGAACCAAAACCCGAGTGGCCAATCCATCGCTATTCTCTTGTTAACAGTGATTTAGTGAACAATGCATTGAAAATGGATGATGGCCACTCTCCCAAGAATAAAAATTTGTAACATATAAATCCCCCAGTTGAACTTTGTCATAATAAAAAGCCTTAGGACATTTCAGGCTAGAACATAATCTTGTCAGCCTTGACGACCGATAAAAAGACTAGAAATATGCACAAACTGCACTATTGCGTAAGGAAAAAATTCACCACTCACTCCAACTCTGCTAACTATTTGTAGACTAGTTAGACTTTCCTGAGGCAAGTGTTCCTTAATTCCATGAAATACAAACTTACAAGTCTTATAACAAGACATGAAGAATTACAAACCTTCTAATAAACAATATACATCACGTAAGCCATTAAGCTATTACATTCCTTAACCATGGAAATAAAATGAATGAACATAAGTATGAAGTTTATCACATCAACCATAATCATAGCATGTTAGATAATTTTCACGTCATGAATAAAACATTGAACTAAACAGTTGCAGTGTGTAGTAAAACCAAAGATTTACAATATAGAAAGTTAATCCTGAGTGAGCTCGAGATAATCAAACATAGAGAAACAAAACATTATGTAAATCATGAATATGTAAGTAATCAACAAATTTCAACCATTGACAGATAAGGAAGCTTGTCAAGTATGGATATAACAACTACCCTTAAACACTTAGCCATGAACATACAAGTTTTGTATTATCCAGACACAACATGGAATGCGACAATCCATAAATCAAATTTAAATAAGAATACATACTTATTTGGGTATTTAAAGATGGTTGACAACTGAATAATGGACTTCAACTCTCCATCCAACCTTAGGCTAGTTGCATTCAATGTTTCTTGCAACTGGCCACCCTCAAGTCGGATCCACAGTCTAAGGGGTTTTTTGGTCAGGGGTTTCACATCGAAGGCTTGGTCGAACACTCAAGCCATGGAGTCTATTGTTTTAGTGGTTTATTAACTTCTTTCTAGCAATAGAACCATAATAACCCACTCACCTCTCTATGTCCCACTGACCAATCAGGCATAAACACACAACCAAATGGCCTCAACACAACAATGGAGGGAATAACACCCAAATATCTTATCATAGGGCTTAGTAACAAACTCCAATATATATAACTCTCTCATCTTCTTCAATATCTTTTTTTTTCATGGATACAAAATTGAACCAAACAAACCAAAGATTTACAATATAGAAAGTTAATCCCGAGTAAGCTCTAGATAATCAAACATAGACAAATAAAACATTATATGAATCATGAATATGTAAGTAATCAACACTTTTCAACCATTGACAGATAAGGAAGCTTGTCAAGTATGGATATAACAATTACCCTCAAACAATTAATCATGGACATACAAGTTTTGCATTAGATAGACACAACAAGGAATGTGACAGACCATAAATCAAATTTAAATAAGCATATATAATTATTTGGGTATTTAAATATGGTTGGAAGATGAATAAGGGACTTCGGCTCTCCATCCAACCTTAGGCTAGCTACATTGAAATATTTCTTGCAGCTGACCACCTTCAAGTCGGATCCATAGTCTAAGGGGTTGCTTGGTCAGTGATTTCACACCAAAGGCTTGGTCGGACACTCAAGTCATGGAGTCTATTGTTATAGTGGTTTTTTAATTTCTCTCTAGCAGTAGCACCACAATAACCCACTCACCTCTCTATGTCTCCCATTGACCACTTAGGCATAAAAACAAAACCAAATGGCCTCAACACAACAATAGAGGAAATAACACCCAAATATCTTATCATAAGGCTTAGTAACAAACTCCAACATTTCTCGGTCTTCTTTGATTTAGCTCCAACATCTCCTTCCACTTTGCAGCTTGCATCCAAGGGATTCTTTACCTTGGGGGGAGAGCCAATTCTCTTCTTTTGTCTCTTATGTTTTCATTAGTAACTGATAAAACTCCCCCTCCCCCTTCAATCTACTCTCCTTGGGAATTTAAGCACCCCCTCTTTATTCCATTGCCTCCTCGATATGCAAGGGGAATGCGAAACATCCTGTTCCCTCACCGTCCCAATCCAATCTCATTAATATTTTTCTGGTGAGTATCTATCACCTAGTCACATCACTTAATTTTTTTAGTTGGTATCTTCTCTAAGTTGCAGGTGAATTCAAACATTAATTCAGGATGAGCTATGACTTATCATGGAATGCAATAGCCTATCCCCCTTTATAATACCTCATCCATTGACTATCAAACATTAATTACAAGCTAGGTTCATGGCCTTTCAAGGCACACAAGCTTTTCCCTTATACAATGGATTCATAAGGAAATCCTCTCCTTCAGTCGGCCACAAATTTCAACAAAATTATAATATGTGTTTCAACATATTTCCTCATTCAGATGTGGCTTCCATGTTGGCTTACATCCATAATTTAATATTACAAAAATAGGGGTAAAGCAAGGGATGTTACATAGACTCTTCCCAGGTAGACTAGATAATAAAGATAAGTAGTGGAATCCTAAAGATTTTTATTACAAAATTTATAAGTTCCAAAAAGGAGAAATAGAAAATATTTGCACATCTTGTACATACAGAGTGTCATAGAGTCGCGAGTGGCAAGAGAGGTTCAAGGGAATAAAAATTTCATAGATGAAATATATTGGGTCAAGCAGAGGCATTTTCCACCTATGGCTCCAAGAGAGATTAGGGTTTATGATGACATGGAGGAGAAAAATGGGATGAGTTATGTAGAGAGAATATCCAAGTTGAGAATGAGAATGAGCTCATGAGGATTTTTGAGAATTGAAAATGTTAGAGAGATAAGGAAATGTTTCTGAAAGATGAAGCAAATAATTGTTTTTGTTGCTTGGCATAAGTACATGGTTATGATAGCCTAAATGAGTACAAAATAGAGATGGCAAAAGAGTTACATTGAATATGGAAAATGTGCCTAAACTTGGCTTTGATACCATGTTAGCCTAGGATAAGTAGCTCCCAAATTGATAAATTCCATTAATGTGCAACTAGATTTATACAACGAATTGAACCTTTGTTTCATTTTCCAAGGGTCTCTTCAACTTCACCAGCTCCTACTTTATTTATTTACAATTAAATTTAAAAGACAAAGTTCTCAAATGATTATGCCCAACAACAACTATGTAAGGAAATTAACTAATATAATATATACTACTCCTATATTGGGCCTACACTAGATAAGCTGAAAATATACTAAGTAAATCCAAGTTTCTAATGCATTCATTCATGTAACTCCAAAAATGCATGCATATGTACATCAAAATTTGATAGCATAAATTAAATCAATGTAATAAAGAAATAAAAGAATTATATTACTCAACATTCTATTCATCATAAGTAAAATAATATTATTATTATTTTCAAGAAATTTACCTAAAAAGATTCCTCCAATCATGTTTCAATTTTATCTTCAAACTCATCATGGTAAACATGAAAATGTTGAGGACAAAACATATACACATAGGATATTTGTTGAAAAGTATATAAAGCAACACCAAGTATTAAATCTTGTCAAATAATATTGGTTTTGATGGTAATATTAATTCTATTTACATTAAGCAAAATTTTATCATTATTATACAATGGGAATTTCTTCAAGAACGATTGTTCCAACCAAGACTCAACTAAGTTATTTAAATCAAGTTGGAAGTCTATTAAAGATTGTGAAATGGTTCATGGAAAAGGTATGTATCTTATCAAAGCAATGAATCATTGATTTAGAATTATATATGGATGTTCTTTCTAAAGAAAGATGATCATCTTTAGTTTGAGAAGAAACAAAATGGAATTTTGTTAAAATTATTTTGTTACCATAAATTGTCTCATTTTGTATGGTAGATTCCAATTTGGGACCACTTACATGAGAAACTAACATAAGCATCACCAAAGGGTGAAGTGTCTTAGTGCAATCAATATTCAATGAATCATAAAAAAACATTTCTCTTTATTTTATGTCACAAAGGAGATTGGAATTATTAAAATCATTAGATGAACTAAAAGGGTATGCATTCATTTCCTATTTCATAGTCTCCAACCATATTAGAGAATCATTATTTCTCAAAAATTTAAAATTTTCTTTTTCATTTGAATGTGGAGGTGTCCATAAAAGGGTATAATCAAAGGAATTTCCACTATATATACAATGATCAATAAACATATTTAAATACAAAATAAAAACTATCAAAGCATACACAATTAAATGCTTCCCTATTACTTGAATGTCATTTATTAATTTAGATTACATCATTTTATAAGGAAACATCACCATGCAAACTTTGGCCAAATTATAATCTCTATATTTATTCAAAACTAGAAGAAAAAGGTGAGACATTAAAATTATCATTAAAATTTTCAATACCTAGGTCTTTCCTTTGAGATAAAAGTACTAGATTTATTTCCATAGAATAAGTAATAACAAGTGTTTTATGATTATTTGAAAATTTTTCGTGAAGTTGTAGATCATATAATCCTAACATGTGTGATAGGAGAAAATTCTTAATGGACTCAAAGAAATCAGACCTAGAATTACAAATATCTGATGGACTAACTTCTTTAACAACATGCATATCTTGAGGAACATTTATTTTATGTTCATCATTATTATTTTGCTTCAGTGTACAAGGAAGAGGATATATTTAGATAAAGCCTTCCATTAAATCTTATCAAAAGGGTAAATCATCCAAAGGAAATGTATAACAAATTAACATGAATCTCGCAAGGTTGATTTCAATGGAGTCACCTTCAAATTTGGAAATACTTTTCAAGTTAAAAATGGAAATAATCATAATCATAAATCTCAAAAGCATACAAGAATTTCTCCATGAAATGATACGATGTGTGAATAGAGGAAGTAGGCAAGGCATCACACCAACATTTAACTACACCTTCGAAATAAGAGTGAACAACTAGAAACAATTTTGAATAAACTGGAAAGTATGTTCAAATGAAAATGTTTTTATACCACCATCAAATTTTACTTTTGACAAAATATTAACTATCTGACTAGTGTAAAATACTCATCGAGAACAACATATCCAAATAAGGTTTGGGAAGGACCCATTAACAGTTAAAAACAAGATGACTCCACAAGGTTATCTTGCTATTTGTTGTCTTTCTAACACCAAAAAGTGTTGATAGTTGGAAAATTTTTGCCAACAACAACAAGGGAGGATCGCTCGATGGCAAGACTCAATTAGACCTGCTCTTTTTTAGAGTAGTGATCACCACTGGTATGTGGGCTCAATTGCTAACAAAAATAAAGGGTTGGAATAGACAAAAAACCAATCCAAGTAAACAAACTAATACTAATATGACCTGAATTTTACTAATATATTTTATATGCTACCCATTTCATGTTATATCAAAATGCTACCCATTTCATGTTATATCAAATTACACATCCTACTCAGGAGAAAATTTAATTGGTCTTAAATAGAAGATAACATATTTATTAATAAATGGGAAGAATTAATATGTTCATTCAATAATATATTAAATTCAGAAACATATATTGCTATTTTCCAAACAAATAATTAAATGAAAAATCCAATATTGCTTACTCATATCAACCAAACACATTAATTGAAACATTAGTTATTCGAGGAAAATAATTTCACATTGAAATGTGGAAGAAAACAAAAAATGTATCTCACATACGTGTATAAATACCATCCATTATTCAATCAATATAAAATGCTCCAAAAGATGTTTTCTTGTAGCTTCAATTAAATCTTAGTAAAGATATATAAGTTTTAATCAAAGTCTTGGAGCTTTTATGGAAAAAGTTGCAACCAAAATCCTCCTCTTTATCTTTATAGAAATATATAAAAAAAATTGCAAGAAGATTCTTGCCTTTCCTCCCGTATAGCTTTATACAATTATGCGACTAGAATCATAGAGGTTCTAGCCTTCTAGCAGGAAAATCCAACGCCTTCTTCATAGAAAGAGCTTCCTTGTGAGCTCTCTTTCAGTACATTATATATAATCTCCTCCTTCCTTTTGACGCATCCTTGGTTACATATTCTTCTATTTTCCAACTCATACTTCAACACCTTTACTAAATTTGTTGGAATAATATACTAAACCAAGTACAATATTCTTTCCAATAATTGAATTGTTACAATATTTCCCTTTTGTAATCCAAGAATTCCAATTATATAAAAAATTTCAATTCGTTGTACACACAACATGATTGAGGATGTTGAAGTTGTAATTTATTTTATTTGACTATGAACCAAACCATTTTAATGTAATCATTCATATCTATATTTGACAAAAAATAGTCATGGGAAAAAAATTATTATTAGGAACCTTCTCTCTAACTTATTCATTCTCTTTAGGGTTATTGTTTTTATTTTCCTAAAATAATTACTATAATATAAGTACAAAATAATTATATTTAGAATAATTTTTTATCATCCTGAACTTATCTAGACAATAATTAAAATAAATAATAAATAAAATAATACAATTTGTCATCCAAAATCATAAACAAAATAATTATGAAAAATAAAAGTATAATGATGATTTCAAATCTTTCTGTAACCTTCACTAATATCTTCTTTGCATGCTAGTTTTATGGCTTTCATACAACAATTACATGGATCTTTCTTCTTGCAAACTCATTATCTAATTCTCAGGAAATTCAAGCCCCATTTCTCTATATTTTATTTTCTTTTGATGTAGTAAATTTGTGGCCCTTTTGTTTTGATTTTTCTATGCATTTTTACTATTACTGTAGCAAATATCATTTATCCAAAATCTTCTTTACATTCTTAGCTTTCCAACGGACCATTTCTTGCTTGATTTGGCTATCTAAAACTCAAGATATGACTCATGGAAGTTAGCACTCAATATTTGTTGATATCACCCTTAGATTAATTTTAGATTATTGATTTGCGGACTTATTCTTTATCCCACATGCATTGTGGGAAGGTATTACATGGTTTTATATTATTTTTTCCACATAACTCAGTTTTGTGCAAAGTTAAGGCAAGTATGCAATCATAATCATAACTCTCAAAATCCTACAAGAATTTCTCCATGAAATGATCTCATGTGTGAATAGAGGCGGTTGGCAAGGTCTACACTAACATTTAAATTTGCCTTTGAAAATAATAATGAACAACCTGAAATAAGACTGCGTTAGAAAATGTAACTGGGTTCGATCCTCATAATTATATTTGTGCTTTTGTAATTTTATATTTTATGTAAAAATTGAAAAGAAGAAAAAGAAAAAAATATTTTTCAAGCATGGGTTTCATGCTCAAGAAATTATTGTTTCATTAGTTGAGCATGTTATTCATGATTCTAGGATTTGATGAGTGAAAGAGTCAAAGTATTATTTGGACCTATTGTAAAGGAAAATGAAAAATAATTTTAAATATGTATTTTAGGTCAAAATTACCTCTAGATTCCAAGTTTTCCCTGCCTATCAAGTCTGCCTTGTCTCAAAAGACATGCCTGTTTGAACCCTTATGGACAAGTATGTAACAACCCTAGGTTAAAAATCCGTGTAATAAAGTTAATAAAGGAAAAATAAGACCATGGTCATGGGACACATATTCCAAGCTTAATGTTGAGCCAAAAATCCTATTGTGGGTGTGCATTTGGTTTATTATGGCTAAGGAAAATTGGAAAAGGCAATGACAAAGGCTTTGGAAACACAAGAGGCATTAATTGACATTTTATTTATGAAAATAAAGGAAATTAGGAAAAAATGAAGGTGAAAGATCACAAGTTGCATGCGAGGAGGAAAATGAAGGAAAATAATGGAAATTGAAGAAATTAGAGGCCTCATTGATAAAAAGGATTCTAAGGACTAGTACAAAACTTTTGCCAGTTTAGTTCTGAGCTCTCTCTCTATTTTCTCTACTCTCTCATACTCTTGCACAATTATTTTTATTGGAGCACTCTAGCATTGGATCAAGGAAAAAAAAGGAAGGACAAATAAAGCAAAGGGAGGAAAATATCAAGCAAGGAAGAGTTGGATCAAGCAGCTACACCAATATTACTTGCAGGTATCAAGTTGCATGAATGATTTCCTTGCTAGTTTTGACATGCATGGTACATGCATGCTGTATTTGGTTCTCTTGCTTCCATTGACATGAGTTTTTCCAGATGTGACAATGGTTTTAAGCCTTTCCTTCCCATTTTTGGATATCCATGGTGTGATGGGGTTTCTCTTACTTGGTTGAGCTGAATTGTCGGATGGTTTCGAAACTGAGTGGGGTGGTCTTAGGAAGAAACACAATGCCTAGGAATACCTAGACCGGTGAAGGTGGGATTGTAGTAAAGCATAATTGTGTATACCCTTGTTGGGTCTAGGAATCCATAATCGATGAATGGTGGAATATACGGTAAATCTTAGAGGGTAGAGATGGATAAATTCCTCATGGTTTAGGTGGAGAGATCCAGAGGCATCCATGCTTGTATAGGCCTAGTGATCCCTGGACCAGTATGTGGTGGGATTGTGGTAAATATTGGTAGTGTATGTTTCTTGTTTGGTCCTAGGAATCCCTTCGCGGGATTGCTGTAATTCTTGGTTGTATAAATTAGGGATTGAGCCTAGGAATCCCTTGGTGGATTGCGGTAAATCTTAAGGAATACCTGGTTGGTTTTGTTGCAAGTCCCACATTCATGCTTGGAATATGGCATGAGGGTGATTGGATGAAAGAAATATTTGGTTCAACCCAATCTATGGTTGGGTGGTATGTGGAAGTCCTTGCTCTGGTTGCATTTTGGATATGTTAATAAGAGATATTTTCCTCTTGTTTATTATGTGATTATAATAGTTGTTCTATCATTGTTGATATGTTTATTATATGCTGGTTATAAGCAGAGTTTATGAAAACTTGAGTTATGGATCTCATCGTATTTTGTTTAGTAAATAAAATTTTAATGAATACATGACCTAATAGATTATATTGCAACTATTATGAGAGGACATCAAACCTTCTTGACAATTTTGAGATAAGTATGAAATCCCTATACTCATATGTGTTTATATGATTTGTAGATTACATGTTCATGATGTGTTTAATGAAATGTTTATCATGGCTAGGCCTTTTTAGGTCAGGTCCTTGTTCAAGTTTTGCATTAGAGGCCTTGTCATCTTGTTATTTATCATTTCTGAGAGATTCATCAAGTTTTGGGTAGAGGCCTGAGTCATGGCCTTGGAAAAGTGGGGGTTGATGGGACAAAACTACCTTGAAAATTTTGAAATCACATGTATTCCCATGTTGTGCATGTGAATGGAGAGTTTTAGCTGCATGGAGGGCTTGTCATGAGTGTGACTGGGGCTCTAGTTCAGTCAGAAAGCAAGTTAACTTAGGGGTTGAGCACCTGCAGTGGTTGGTTAGCCCCTGGGGGTCCTGTAGCTTCTGAGGAAGGTTAGTTTGGTTTTGGTTTGTCGATTCCATTTCCTTAACTATACCTGGGGAGTTGAATCATATCATAGTAACTCTTAATCACATGTTTACCCTGGTGGACTGGTTAGCTTGGGTAAAGGTGGGAGGAGATATTACAGAGTGGTATCAGAGCATTGTTCACCCTTTGGACTAGATGGGAATTTTTTTTTTTCATGCCTACATGTGAGTTACATATGTGTTCATTGTACTTTTGGTCTATGTGTTTGTCATGTGTGCATGGCAGTAGTCACTGTTACAATTTTTTTTTCATGGAGAAATTGATGATGTTGTTGTTGGGATGTGTTTGTTATGAACGCATGTTGGTTGAATATGCATTTGTTGTGTATGTATGTTGTCTATTTGGATATATGCATGTAGTGTTATGGTGATTATTGTCATAAATAAGGTCATGGTATGTAGTTGGTGTTTTCATTCATGATGTTGGTACATTGATTATGGATATGATTATGGATGTATCGTGCTAATCTGGTTGATCTTGCAAATGACATATCCTCCCCTGAATTATACTAAGGTAGGTGGATATGTTTATATTTTGGTTTATCTAACATGGTATACTTGCAGGAAGAAGATCAAATAAGACTAGCAAGATGGTAGACTATAGTTCATTAGATTCTCCCTCTATATCAGATGATCAACATGGTGATAAGTACTCCCCTAATATAGCAGACACTTTGAGAAGTTTGAAGGGAGAAATAAGAAGTTGCAAGGAAGAAAATGACAAGATCATTTTGGTAGAGGAGAAACAAGTAGAGGTTAATGCAGTCATCCTTTAGAGTTTTTCATATTTTCAGAGACATGGACCGCTTAGGATCAGTCATGGACAAAAGGACATGACAAACAAATCATATGGCAGTGAGACTCATGGTGGGCACAAGTCAGATAAAGATGACATGATTAGGGATGAAAATTTTCTTAGACACACCATATAAGAGAGGCGATGGACATCGGTTATATTCTAGTTCTAGTTCTGACAAGTATCATGTTCATTATCATTATCATCCTTACAGGATGAATGATAGGGGATATTTTCCATGAGTTCAAGAAATTCAAGCGACCTACATTTGATGGAGATTTTAAGAATCCGAAATATGCAGAGGCATAGTTACTTGGGATGAAGAAATTATTTGATTACATGATTACACAGAGAACATGAAGGCCAAAATAGCTATGTTCATCCTTAAAGGGAAAGTAGACATATGGTGGGAAGAACTGAACCGTGTCAGAGACATTAGGACATAAGAGTTGAGTTGGCATGAATTCAAGAGACTCTTAAGGAAGAAGTACTTGTCAGAGAGGTACTACGACAGTAAGGCCAAGGATTTCTACGAGCTAAAGATGGGATCAATGACAAATGAGGATTACACGACTAAGTTCCTGTAATTGTTGAGGTATGTACCATATCTTAAGGATGAGAAAGCCAAAGTTCAGAGATTTTTCAATGGATTACCATTATCATTTAGAGACCAGTTTGAGTATGATGAGCATCATTCACTTGAATAAGTCATTGGTAATTTGAAGCTTTGTTATGAGAAATCAAAGTGTAAGGTAGAATATCAACAAGGTTGGAAAGGGAAATAAAAACCTAAAGGTAAATGGCAGCCCAAAAAGGATAATACCCTAGAATGCAGGTGATAAAGAGAATGTTTCACCTTATAAGAAGTTTAATGGAACTCAACGTGGAGGGTAGAAGAATAAAGGTGATGGTAAGGGACAATTGCAATGTCGTGTTGGGCATGTGTCATATTATTTCTGCGATTAGTTACACATGGTTTGCAGACTCACTCATAGGCGGATCCCCCTTGGTTTTTTGCATGAGTTTGCACATGATTTTTGGGTGACGATGGTTTTCGGCCCTTGGTATTTTGTAGATCCAGTCAAGGGAACTATGATTATGTTCTAATCCAGGGTTAATGGATTGGGGTTTATGTATGCTTCGGCATGTATATATATGTGTTGTAACACTGGAAGGAATATAATGAAAAATCAATCTGGTCGTCCCAATTTGGGATCCAGGGGAAAATCTCTGTGTATATCTGTTTTATGTTTTATGCTCTCGCTATTATTTATTTTCTGTTTTAAGATTCGTTTGTAGATAATTTCTGTATAGGGTTAAAATCTACATGTTGGAAATGTGGTAAGGAGCATCTCAAGAAGGATGTCTACATAATTAGGGTGGTATACCTTAGATTTACACTGCACATGAAGCAGAGACTGTTGGTGGTGTTGGGAAGAGAATTCCTCATATCTGTTCATGACTCGATAATAGGCAAGAAGATCACTAGGAATCTATTATCAAGATGGAAAATAATCTTTGTGATCATGTTGTTTATATCTTGATTGACCCTAGATATAATTATAGTTATGTTAATCCTAACTTGGTGGATAAGTGTGGTTTGAATAAATAATTACATGCAAAATCTTGGTTAGTGCACCTGTCTATAGGCACAAATAAAAGAGTTCATCATTGGGCAAGAGCTTGTGAATTTGAGTTGAATGGTATGCCTACGTCAAGACATCTGAATGTGCTTCCGTTGCGATCATACAATCTACTATTGGGTATGGACTGGTTGTGTCTTCACAAGACTAAGGTGGATTGTTACGATAAGGATATTGAGTGTTTGGATGAAAATGAGGATTAAATAATCTTATAGGGTAAGAAGAAGGCTACATCAGTTAAAATGGTCACAACGATGTAGGAAAAGCACAATCGTATGAAAGGGCGTGTGTTATTTGCAGTACATATTTCCATTGTTAAAGGTAAGGATGTTGAGGATGCAAAGGTATTGAACAGGTACTCGGTTTGAAAACAGTTTCAGGATGTGTTTTCTATAGATATTTCAAAGTTTCGGCCTCACAGGGCAGTGGAATTTTTTATTGAGTTGGCACCAGGGGAAGCATAAACATTAAAGTCATTGTACATGATGGGAAATCCAAAGTTAGTGGAATTGAAGTTGCAGTTGAAGGAAATGATTTATAAGGGATATGTTAGACAAGTGTGTCACCGAAGGGTGCACCGATATTGTTTGTGAAGAAGAAGGACGGTACTCTTAGGATATGCATTGATTATAGGCAATTGAATAAGGTAACCATAAAGAACATGTATCCGTTGATGAGAATTGATGACTTGTTTTAGCAGTTGAAGGGAGCAACAATTTTCTCGAATATTGATCTAAGATTAGTATACCATCAGGTATGCATCAAAGAAGAGAATATCTACAAGATATATTTTCAGACCAGTTATGGGCATTATGATTTTGTTGTAGTTACTTTTAGTTTGACTAATGCTCCAACTAATTTTATATTTTTGATGAATAATGTGTTGCGTCGTTATCTGGACAAGTTTTTTATTGTGTTCATTGACGATGTATTAATATATTCTAAGAATGAGGAAGAGCATGCCAACCATTTTGAAAGGATATTGAGATTTATAAGATAGCACCAGTTGTATGCCAAGCTTAGTAAATGCAGTTTCTTTCGGAAAAAGGTACATTAATTGGGGCATGTGGTCTCCAAGGAAGGCATAACAATGGACCTGGAAAATATAAAGCTATCATGGAATGGGAAGCTCCTAGGAATGTGGATGAGGTATGGTAATTTATGGGGTTAGCAGGTTAGTACATGAGGTTTATTAGGAACTTCTCACATATTTCTCATCCTATTACATTGTTGCAAAGGAAAGGTAAGAAATTTGAATGGACAAAGGAATTTGCAAAATTTTTTGAGCAGTTGAAGCAGTTGTTGACAAATTCTCCAGTTTTCAAGGTTGTAGATCAATATAAAGAGTTTATAGTATGTATAAATGTTTTCAGTATAGGGCTTGGGGGGGTCCTTATGTAAGAGGGACAAGTGATATTTTATGAATCAAGGAAATTGAATAAGAACGAGCATAATTATGTGACACACAATCTTGAGTTGGCAACAATTATCCATGCATTGAAGATGTGGAGACACTATCTTCTTGGCAGGAGGTTTGTATTGATGAGCGACAACAATGGATTGAAGTACTTATCTGACCAATCTAACCTAAATTCTAGGTAAGCTAGATGGTTGGCGACGATCATTGAGTTTGACTTAGATCAGGTACATTAAGGGAAAGGAAAACAGGGTTGCATATGCTCTTAGCAGAAGAGTACAAGTAAATCATATAGTAGCTATGAGTTCATAAGGGACAAATATACAACATCGAATATTATAGGAAGGTCAACAAAATTACAGGTATAGGGAGCTTAGGCATAAGCTACAACAAGGTATAGGTGATCAGGATGTGGACTATCATCTCACAACAGATGGTTTGGTTAGATTTAGGGACAAGATCTATGTGTCAAACAACATTGAGATGAAGAAGCTTATCTTGAGGGAATTTCATGTTAAGCCATATTTAGGTCATTCGAGATATCAGAAGAAATTTACAACTGTTAAGAAGTTCTACTATTGGTCGAATATGAAAAACGAAGTGGCAGATTTTGTGGCTAGATGTTTGGATTGTCAACAAGTAAAGGAAAAATGTAAGCATCCAGGTGGGTTACTACAGTCGATTCCGATTACAGAGTGGAAATGGGAGGTAATTTCTATGGATTTCATCACATGTTTTTCAAGGACATTTATACAATATGAGTCTATCATGGTTGTAGTCGACATGTTGAAAAATGTAGCACACTTCATTCCAGTGAAATCTACTTATTCAACTAATGATGTAGCACAGTTCTTCATTAGAGATGTAGTGAAGTTGCATATAGTATCGAAGAATATTGTGTCAAACACAGATGCTAATTTCACTTGAAGGTTCTAGAAAGATTTATTTGCAGGATTGGGTATTAAGAGTCACTTAGGAAGAGTTTGTTTGAGGCACTCTATGGGCATAGATGTAATAATCCTATCAGTCAAAGTGATCTAGTCAACAGAGTGCTGATAGGACCAGACATGTTGGAAGAAATGGAACAGGAAACGCAGGTTATCAAGAATAATCTAAAGGCAACACAATATAGATAGAAAATTTATCTAGATCAACATAAGGCATTTAAGTAGTTTCAGGTTGGGGAGCATGTGTACTTTTGCATCAAGCCCGAGAAGAGCTACTTGAGGTTTGGGTAATGTGTGAAGGTGGCACCTTGGTATTGTGGACCTTTCGATATCCTTGAGAGGATTGGACCAGTGGCCTATCGCTTTCATTGCCTCCAACAATGAAAGTCCATGATGTTTTCCATGTTTCATTTCTTAAAATATATGTTATTGATTAGTCTGTCTTGCGGGTGGAACCATAATGAGAATTCCAGCTGGAACCTCAATGTATTTTGAAAATAAATATGCTCATTCTCTAGAACCAAGAAATCAAGTAGGTTAAATTGTAGTGGAAGCACTTTGGGCCCGATGAAGCTACATGGGAGATCACTAATTAGATGCAGGCTATGTATCAGCGCTTCTATTGACGGAAAATCTGTGCGGCCAGCAACGGGGGATATCCCCGGTAAAGTTCCCAATTAGACCTTAAACCGTTTGGAATAGGGATCTTGTACGAAGTGTGTGGGTCGACTACCCTTGGTTTCTCCTTTGCTTTGGTCTAAACAACTCTCTATAAAGCAGTGAATACACACCTAACATTGATACAAGACATGTGATGCATTAAATGTACATATGACTCATATGAGTAGCAAGAGAGAAAATAATAAATAATAAAGAATGAAGACCGAAGGAAGTGTTGTTAGCAACACTTCATTAGGTTCATGCCTGTAAGCTGTTCTGACCATGAAAGAAACAGTTCCTCATGGCGAGAACACCCTTCACTTCCTAAAAGCTTTAAATGATAACAAAAACACAGATAAACAAAGTCATCAACATTCGCTAAGAAAGTGAAATAACTCAACCACCATTAACATACTCAGCAAACTGTTATGTCACTGTGAACTGAATTAAAGATACAGTTCCCTTAATCTAAAGATTTTTAGAAACTGAAAATATAATACTCAAGAGTGCTCGTACATAGAACAACACCAGATCCACAAAGAGATTTTACAAAATGCTTGTATTCATCATTAAATGTATAATCTACTGGTAATACAATGTACTCAGCTCGAGTCCCAAACCAAAGATCCTATAACAAGTTCCCGAAGGAAGTATTTATAGGGCAAAGCTTGCCATCTGGGGTCCCTGACTTTTCAACTTCCCGACGGTTGGGCTTCCTTGTGACCCAGTCTTTTCTATGACCTGCGACCTGAGCCGTTGTTGCGACCAGCAACCTAGTCGCTGGGTCGCTGGGTCGCGCTGTCATGCATTTACCAAGGGATGTGACTTAGCGACCTGGCGACCTCTGCAACTTGCGACCCGGGGCAATGTGCGACCTGCGACCTCAGCGAATATGTGACTTGCGACCTCGACAGACTTGCGACCTACGACCTCAGCATATTTGCAACCTGCGACCTCCTTGGATTTGCGACCTCGCGACCCAGGTAAATGTGCGACCTACGACCTCCCTGGATCTGCGATCTGCGACCTCGGAAAATGTGCAACCTGCGACCTGCCCAGGTTATGTGACCTTGCGACCTAGTCGCTAGGTCGCTGGGTCGCGCCATCGGGCTTTTGACAGGGAGTGCGACTTAGCGACCTGGCAACCTCTGCGACTTGTTTTGAGAAGGTCCCCTTGTTTGCTGAGGAAAACTCTAGCTCTTTGTGCAGACTGAAAGGTTCTTCCTGCAATAAAATAACGTAGGTCACATATCTCTATGATTGAAACAATAATAATGCTAAAGGCATTTTAATTAATTTGCAAGAGCGAAGAACAATAAATTTAGACCCCTGTGTGGTCAAGACTTTGTCATCAGAGAGAATGGCTTGAGTAGGCCATTTTTGTGCCTCTTCAACTGTTGTAAATCCAGATTAGTATGGTTGTAGACCAAGTTTGAAATGCAGATTTCGCGCATTTCAACACATGATCCTTTTGTTATCTACATCTTCACTCTTTCCTTCCAAGTGCGCTGGCAGCCCATGGATGCAAAACGCCTTAGATCTGCCATGCATAGAAGCCCAGCTTAAAACGACGTCCTTCTGCCTGGTAATGGTCCAATGGATTCCATGATCAAAATCTGTTGGATAGAATGATATATCGCTGAAAACTGGTGTAATTAAAATACATATTTGATATCACTCCATGCGACCTCTAACAGTTGTGGACAATTTGGAAGGGATCCAAAACTCTTCGCAAAGATTTAGCCATCGTTGGATGCCTGTTAAACATGCTCTAGCGCCCTAGCTAGCCATGAACTCAACAAATGTCCATTTCAGATTTTACTTGGTTTCATGAACTTTCACATAACTTGTTTTCAAAGCATCAATCAGCTGGTATTAGACAGGTGCAGATTTGACTGCTTAGTCTAAATCAGCAATCAGGTCTTTCTGCATCTTGAATCCCATCAGAAAGGCGAATTAAATCCTCACTTAATCCTTGGGACTTTCGTACTTTAGAGGGTATACTTGCATTGTGACACGAAACATGGAAGACTGATGAGTAACTTCACACTACCAAAACTAACGGTTATGCTGAAAAGCTTTGTGTTTTCAACGACGTGCTTTGAAAGAGCCCAAAACCAGTTTGAAAGTTAATAACAGAGACCCCTCCTTTTTCCTACGAGAAATGTAAATGGTGGCCTGGGTGGCCAAGAAAACCAGCATAATATCCTTTCTCAATCAGAGGATGAGATGACAAACTTCGGCAATTTTCCTTGCGTTCTCCTGTTGTTTCTCAATACGCAAAGCCATTGTTTGATCCCTCGCAAACATAGCCAACAGTCAAATGGAGCCAGACCTGAACCTTCTACATTTTGTGGGAAATGGATATCTTTAGCCAACTTTTCCCCTTTACGGCAAGAATACCTGCCATCGACATTTGTTTCCATGCAATGTGTCCATTGTTGGTTCTGCGCCATGTCTCCAATGTTTAGCATGGAATGAAACTTCGCCATCAAAACCTTTGCGTTCATGCCCACTTGTACCTGCCATCGTAGACCTGTTTATGAGGTCTGGCTCCACATCTAAGCGCAGCTCTGACCACTTGTCATATACCTGCCCCCAAGCCTTAATGATTTTCCACCCCCTTGTCTGCGCATAGCAGCATAATCATCGCTGGCGCATGGCATCATGCATTGGGTAGCCCATCCATTTAATGCGGCACATCAGCAGCTTTTTCGGTGAATGAAACACGTGGGCGATCGATTATAGCATGAATTTGTGTTTTCTGATGGGGTCGTTGGGTCGGAGAATTTCTTGGGTCGCAGCTCTCCATGGGCAGAGCGTTCTGCGACCCTGCGACCTGAGCTAACGTTCGACTTGAAGGGGTCGCTAGGTCGCAAACTGGCTGAGTCGCAACCTTGGGCAATGCTTTGTCTCTACGACCCTGCGACCTGCTCAATCATAAAACGTGAATGCCATATGTGTCTGCTCCAACGACTAAAACTCTGGCGTGGGACACTTTCACCAATTTACAATGTCTCCATGGCATTCTACGCTATGTTTCCGACGTGGAGTTGATCGCACACATACATACCTGCCCACGGATTAGAACTGCACCATCGCCCATTTGCAACGTATTCGCGTGGTTGTGCTCCACCGTCTAAATGCAAAGTTCGACTAAATATTATGTAACATGATTTGAAAACCGCCCTCGAACCTTTGGCTCCATGATTTGAACGTAAAATTTTAACTGTTAAATATATGCGTCCACTCCACGAGTTTTGTCATGGACTAACACTTTGGCATAAAAAATCTAAGCCGCTCGAACATTCCTCGTATGCTTTGTTTGGCGGTTTTACGTGGTTACCGATTGTCAAGCACTGTGCTTCATGCCTTGGTTGAAAAGTCACCCGCCATGTGTACACATTTGTGTTGGCTCCCTGCAATGTAGACTTCGAACGTTGGCTCCACGCAACGTGTTTTCACATAGTCCTGATTCGCCATTTTAATCGTAGAATTGACCACCTTATGTATATATACCTCCCTCATATGTTTTAACGTAAATCAAAACGTGCCATCGGAGGTTTGACTCCATGCAACGTGTGCATGTAGTTTTGCGCCATGTTTCCCACGTACATTGTCCACTATCGAACCTTTGGCTCGATGCCACGTGCCCATACATGTCTGCGCCATGTTTCCAACACATGGCATCGAACGTTTAATTTCATGTAACGCGGCGGTGCATGTCTGCGCCAATTTTCTAAGGCATCAAAGTCATTACAACATATCACTATGGGTTTGTCATGACATCTCATTCCATGTTTTGAACATGACTTTGATCGTTATAAATCAACGCCATCCTAGAAATATTCGATTTCAATTGTAATGAGTTTTCATATGTTTCTAACCCGTGCTCTTATACGGCTTTAAAACCATATGTTTGCGCCTTGTCCTAATGTTTCAAAATGCCACCTTGGTCCATCGGAAGTGTGCCCACTTTGCAACGGTTTCACGTATTTCTCATCCACGATCTCCTATGATTTGACACCATGTGATTTTTATTTTCCTTGTTTTAATTATATAAAATCAAAACCATAACCTTGGTTCATCGAGTGTGTGTCCACTGTGTAGCCTAGCTTCAACAAAGATTGCTTCTCAAAGAATGCTTTCACTTATTTGGAACCGTGTCGTTGACTTGCCACATAAACACGTATGCTTTCGCACTGCTACCCGGCACGAGAACGCCTCGAATGAGATTGTCAGTGTCTGGAGAAAACTTCTGCGTAGGCTTTGTTCACCAGGCTATACTTCACACTAGACTCATCGAAGTGGCGAAATATGTTTCTTCGCGTGCGCCCATCGCCCTTTAGATGGTATGGTGGAGGATCTGGACATTTCCAAACGGAGCGCTTTTAAGCAACTGGTGCGCACTAGTGAAGAAGGCCTTTTGCATCAGTGACATAGAAGGTTCTCTCTGATCAACATGTATCACACTATCCTCCCTTTAACAGTACTGATCGTTTGCTCCTGCTCCTCCCCTGTTCTACAACTTTGGCCTCGTCGTTGAGGCCAATTTTACTTCCCTTGATGTCATGACACGACTGAGGAGTTTGTCACCCGTGGGGTCAACCTGTGTGAAACATTACGACATCACAATTACTCTTTGATAATGGTGGCCCCAGACAAAACATGTAAGACTAACAAGCCTAAGAGAAGGAAATCAAACAACATGCTTAATTGCCCACGGCGAGAGGGCCTTTAATTGTTAATATACAAAAGGTTTCCATTCAAATGTATGCATGGCAATCTCATAACACTTGGCGCGACTGCGACAAGATTGTTCGGGCGTACGCTGGATGATCCTTCCCACATATGGCATGATTGCAGCGACTTAAGTCATGGTGATGAGACAACTCATGAGGGGTTGGGGGATAGTTCGGCGGGATGTCGTTGACTACAGGTCAGGTGAAAGACTTTAACGCCTAGGCGAGCAGAGGGGGAACTCGAAATTTTAAATATACCCAAAATTTTGGGTGGTGTTGTAGCGGCTACAACAAATGGCGAACCACTGGTAGAATCCAGCATCTCTGTCAATATCACCACAATAGTCTGAGTCTGGATAATGGTGCAAGGGAATATTGAACTGGTTCCATGGGTACCCTTTGTATTACTTTGGTCCTTTACAGGTATGCCTAATCCTTGTGCCTCAACTAAGTCCCGCTAATCAGAAACACATCAAAGAGAAGGCTCACAGACGCCAGTAGCTTATTGATGATGTGAAGAGCAAGGCACTGGGTTTATTATTCTCAGGTTTTTTAAAGTAAGCTTCTGGTGTTGCTCCGCTGCCAGCAGGCCTGGACAGTACCCCGACGGAGTCACTTCAAGAAATCACAAACGTTGCTCCGCTGCCAGCGAGCCTGGTCAGTACCCCGGCGGAGTCGTTGCATTACCTCTCTGCGCAGGAAGCCTTTCTCGATCCTTTACCCTTATTTTTTTCATGTGCTTACAACACTTATTTTCATGTGCTCGTGGCACTTATTTTCATGTGCTCATGGCACTTATTTTTCATGGGCGGATGAGGGATCCCGACTTATTTTACGAGCAAGGAGAGGTTGTTTCTTGTTTTGCAGAAACTGAAAGATATCCTAATTTGGGTTTACCCTTGTGCCAAACCTTCACATCCCACCCACCACAATAGGCGAAGCACGCAGACAAATCATTAAAACGTCCAAGACTATGCTGGGCATAAAGCTTAGGCTTACGGGTATGGGCCATTTCAAACTCATTAGGTCTCCCACAATCAACCGGCTCGTATCTCCCCAGATAATAAGTTTATACCCATAGGCATCTTGTTGAGAATGCAACTTCGATGACTAGTCCTAAGAGAAAGCTGCCTCTTGAGATAGCCACCGCAACCTCACGCAAAAATAATGGGGGTTACTGTTTCAGCAATCAGGGCGAAACGACACCGCGAGGTGATAGGGTTATAATGAGGGCTCATGAAGCGACATGCAATATGAAAAAAGTGATGTGAGAAAGAGAGTGTATGACGCAATGTAATAAGCGAGGCTCAAGATGCAATGCAACGCCATGTGCGAGAGCGATCAACCAGTTGTAGGTGAAAATACAAGCAGTGATTATTTATGCAACAACAAACAACTAAAAAGGAAATGAAAGGAAAATACTTGTAATATGATGATGCCTAAAATATTAATCGTAAACAAAAACAAAAAACACACTTTTAAATCATGAAGAAAAATTTAGCATGTAAACCTAATTAAAACTTTGAACTAACAAATTTTATTAACTGGTCCTAGCTAGCCTACACCTAAACCCTAGATTAACCAATGATGCGGTCCGGTTATGTAAAATCAGCTTTCCAATGTAGCCACCGCATTAGTTCCTGGCCTGCAAGAACAATAATGATCAGGACCAGAGCTAATATCCAAAAAAGTGCAGTAGCAACAAAACTTACCTGAGGAGCAGGTGCAACGGCAAGATGATCATAGATACTTACCAAAGAACATGCCAGAACATATTGTGCAAGCTGAAACCCACTCTCATCTTGATACACAGCAATATTTTCTTGAAGCTCAACATTTATAAATGACCCATAATCATTCATTCACAATCCTAGGTCTGATGGGTGCTGGGTAAGCCATTTCCTATTTGTAGGCACATCCACCGAATAGGGTTGGTTGAGTTGAATGGCAATCTCATCATGGTGTTGAGGACCATCAGTTTTATGGAATGGAAACAATAAGCAAGTGCCAGGCGAATTATAGATGCATGCGCATCCAAGCGTAGAAACCCTAGTTTCGAAAACCCTAGTCTGGGGTTGCTCCTGGGTTTGGTCAAGGGTATGGGGATCCGAATCCACGTTTAGTGGAGCCTGAAATTCCTCACCGCCTTGAACAGACTCCGGACCTTTGAGCGGAGCGCTTCCCAACTTTGATGGTTGGGCGAGATCAACAGGCGAATGGATGTGATCATGCATTGTGGTGAGTTGCAAAGTGTCAATGGGCTTTGTATCAATTTGGTCAAATTTTTGCGCGCTGACAGATTGATAGATTGATATATCAGATCCTTTAGATTCTCCAGGGTAGGGTGGATTTACCGTGGTTTTACAGGGAGGAGCATGGTACTTGGAGATCGTCATTTGAGAAATAGGCAACAGAAGCTGAGGCGCTTCGATTTTCGGATGGGTACTTGAATCTTCCGAAAGCGAATCATCGAATTCAGGTGTCTTCATAGGGTCAACAAAGAGATGCGATTGATAGTCCTCAGCGGTATGATGGAATATGTTTTCAGATATGCAGGGATTGTTGTAGCCATCGATGTGGTCGAGTTGGGTACCTGGCATGTCAGGCTTCCCGAGAGCTACCGACTAGGATTGATCAATAAAAAGGACATCTTGAGGTTGCCCAGACAGACAATCGCTCCTATGGCTGTCTAAAGATTCCGAGTGAGAATGATCAGATCTGAAAGATTCATCGATTTTGAACTGTGATTGTGAAACACCATCCGCGGGCTTATAATTGCCGCCAATACCAGTATAAGGAAATTTTGAATGTCCCGAAGAAATTACTGGTGTGGCAGGATCGGGAAACCAACTGGGGAATAATGAACGAAAAGATTGAGTCGCAGGGGAATTAACCCTACAAGGCTTTTCAACACGTGCATCCGTGTCATTTAGAGAAAATGATGATCTGGCAGGCCTTGTAAGGGAATCAACTTTATGCGGGGTAGGAGTCGATTCATAATCAGTATGCGAATCAGATATAGGTTTGTGTCTAGGGAGAAACCGAGTGGGCTTGAGTTAGGTTTCATGAACCAAGAGAGATAATGAGCCACTGGGGCTTTCAAGCTCTGATTCAACATGGTGCGTGAAATATTCAAAGGGAGTACCGTAGGCTTCATCCCCATGCACCCATCCATCATTGCTCAGAACTTTCAAGGTCGTACCTCGACTATCCGACAACTCAGGAGGAGGAGCGAGAATGTCACACATAGCAATACTCTCCTAGGAGGCTGGAGTGTGGTCTGGACTCAGGGAGATGGACAACGAAGCATTAGGGACAAAATCTGAACAGCCAGTAACTTGCGGGTTATCATAGGGAACACTAGGATCTAACTGAAATTGTTCAAGGGAAACAAGAATCACATACTTAAGCTGTTCACTTAAACATTTCCAATCAACATCCCTTTCAGGGAACTCAAAACAATAATGAAAAAATCTGATAGAGAATTCATCCAGAGATTCCTGAGGTTCCATTCTAATGTCATTTAGCTTTATCACTACGCTTTGCAAATCGTACCTGTGGAAAGCTTGTCGCAATTCACTGGCGAGTTGTTAAAACGAATGGATGGAAGCTTTCGGCAATGTGCGGCACCATTGCTTAGCACGACCTTCGAGAGTGAGGAAGAAAAGCAAACAAATCAAACCTTCATCGTCAATTTCATAACACTCACCAAAATCACAGAAATCTAAAAAGTGTTGGGTTATGGACACCCCATTTTCACCGTCGAATTTTAACTGGGATAAGTGATACATAAGTTCATCGGGGATGAAGTATCGAGGCTCATAAAACTCCGAAAAAAATCTCGGGAGAATGATTTGGGAACGAGCCATTACAGATATGAGATTAACTGCAGGCTCTAAGGGCTCAACTTGTCATCTGGCCCTCCTTCTAGCACCAATTCTGTTGACAGGAAAATCTGTCTGGCCAACAACAAGGGATCTCCCTGGTAAAAGGTCCCAACTAGACCTTGAACCGTTTGGAATAGGGATCCCGTCCGGGGTGTGGGTCCGGCTACCACTAATTTCTCCTTTGCTTTGGGTCTCGCTTAAACTCTATAAAACAGTGGATATACACCTAATCAACTGATACAAGACATATGCTTGATGCATTAAATGTACATGCAACACTATGAGTAGCAAGAGGAAATAATAAAGCATGAAGACCGAAGGAAGTGTTGTTAGCAACACTTCATTGGGGTCATGCTTGTAAAATGTTCTGACCGCAAAGGAAACAATTCCTCATGGCAAGAACACCCTTCACTTCCTAAAAGTTTAAATGATAACACAAACGCAGATAAAACAAAGTCATCAACATTCGCTAAGAAAGTGAAATAAACTCAACCACCATTAAAATACTCAGCAAACTATTATGCAACTGTGATATGAATTAAATATGCAGTTCCATTAATCTAAAGATATTCAGAAACTAAAGATATAATACTCAAGAGTGCTCATACATAAAACAACACCAGATCCACAAAGATATTTTACAAAATGCTTGTATTCATCATTAAATGTATAATCTACTGGTAATACAATGTACTCAGCTCAAGTCCCAAACCAAAATACCCCTTTCGTCACTCCCGAAGGAGTATTTATAATATAAAACCTGCCCTTTGGGCTTCCTTGACTTTTCATCTTCCTAACCGTTGGGCTGCCTGGCAACCCAGTCTTTTCTGCGACCTGCGACCTGAGCTGTTGTTGTGACTTGCGACCTGAGATGTTGTTGCAACTTGCGACCTGTGACCTGACTGGGTCGCGGGGTCGTAGGTTGTAAGAAAATGTCCAAGGTGCGACCCTGCGACCTTGCGAGTGGGTCGCAGGGTCGCGGGGTTGCGGATCGTGAAAACAGATGCACATGCGACCTCGCGACCTTGCAACTAGGTCACTGGGTCGCGGGGTCGCGGATCGTGGAAAAATATGAAAATGCGACCTTACGACCTTGCGACTAGGTCGTTGGGTCGCGTGGTCGCAACTTTTGGGAAAAATAAGAAATGCGATCCTGCGACCTTGCGACTAGGTCGCGGGGTCGCAACTTTCGGGAAAAATTAGAAATGCGACCCTGCGACCTCGGCAAACATGCGACCTGCGACCTCGCCAGATATGCGACCTGCGACCACCTGGGATTTGCGACCTCGTGACCTAGGCAGATATGCGACATGCAACCTCAGGAAGATCAGTGAGTTCTTTGGAGTTTCGCCAGCATCTACTTGTTTTGAAAATGTCCCCTTGTTTTCTGGGGAAAATCTTGGCTCTCATGTGTAAACAGAGTGGTTCCTCCCGTAATAAAATAACACAGCTAACATATCTTCATGATGGAATAATAATAATGCTAAGGGCATTTTAATCAATTGTAAGATTGAAAATAATAACTTAGACCCCTGTGTGGTCAACTACTGAATCGTTGGAGAGAATGGCTAGGGTAAGCTTTCTCTGTGCCCTTTCTCTGTTAGGATTATCATCTTCCCCACGCACAAGGTTCTCTTCAAGTCTTGGATTAAATTACTTGATAGGCATGAACTTCTTTATTCACGTTCTTAGTGTTCGTCGTAGGTTTTCATGCTCATCGATTTTCCCATCCATAAGAGGAGCAGTACTTGTCATCTTCTATTGGAGAATCTTGGGTATCTTGACTGAGGAGACCTGGTCGGGTACAATGATCTAGGCAAGGCTTATAACAGTCTTATGCAATGAGGGCTGGTCTTTTAGGACCTTTAAAACATAGCTAGCCCAACTAAAAGCTTTCCTTTGCGCGGCTCCAGAGCCACCATATTAAGCTCCCATCCCTGGGCTAGCTATTATATAAAATCCATTGATAACCTTGTAGAACGACTTCCACCTGCACGATTACTTCTGTTTTATGATGCTCCCATCTGCTGAAGGGACCAAGCAGCAAACGGATAGCAGCCTTGCTTCCGATTCTAGATCAGTGAAAAGGTAAGAAGCCATCTCTACTTCCCAAAGATCTAAACGACAATGTCATTCGTGATCTAGCACTAACTATCAAACGTGTTCTTCCAAGTTAGCGTGCTACCTCTTCCAGGTAAAAATGCATCGTACAGTGCAGCTCTTCCTCCAGGATTGCCATAAAACAATCCTCTGTACATAGTTTCCGCCATTCAACCTCTAATGTTTGAAAGCCTTTGCTTCGATCATTGTTCTCACGGGCCTGCAATTGAACGCACTGCAAACAGTCTCGAATCAATCTACGGGGAATGCGAGGTCCGTTTTTTCAGTGCTTTTGGACATAGTAATAGCCAGCGCCTTAGGAATCATCCAAGATTAGCTCTGTGGAGACAGCTCGACGTGTTCAGTAGTGGCAACATCGAAAAATCATCTTCCAACGCATATGTAGCGATAACGTCTTTCTAAATGTGGCCAGTGCAACAAATTTAACGAGCAATTCTCTCCCGGAATATCGTCGTCGGGGCTACAGAAGTCGGTTTTTATCTGCTCCCTTTGAAATAGCTCCTTCACTGTCAAACGCAGCATGCTTTTGTAGCGCTGGTTTCAGTTGTAATGCATAATATATTTGCTTTCCTTTTTTAATATTGATATCTCTACACACTTACTCGGAAAGCGCGGTTCTTTTGTGATGTTGTCGCGTAGATTCTGAGATAGCCACGTGAAAACTCAATCTATGCAGTTTGACTATCAACGCACCAGGGTTATTACGTTGCTGCTGCAGGTTTATTAAAGTATTTTTCTCTCTGTTAAACACGGACTTTGACTCTTACAAACATACCTTCTCCAAGCGTTTATCCATAGGTTTAAAACTGCGCTGATGTCTTCATATAATTTGACATTCCTTTTTGATTAAAACTACTCGATGGTCATTACAACGCTGGCCACTATTGCTTCACTCCAAACATTCTACCGTGGTTCGAAACTCAATCACCGTAAAGCTTGACCGCTATGTATTTACGTTTGGTTTCACGCCACGCAAATATGACTCCATGCAACGTGTCTTCATATAGTTGTGATCCGCCATTTTAAATGTAAAGTTGACCACCCCATATATTTGCCTCTCATGCTTGATCGTAAATTGACACGTGCCATCGAATGTTTGACATTTTATATGGTTTGGAAACCACATGGGTTTGCGCTTTGGTTTTATTACATAACATTTAAAACCATAACCTTGGTCCACCGGATGTGTGCCCATATATAATGTTTTCCATAGTTTTGCTTCACCATCACCTATGGTTTTGGAACCATATGATTTTTTGTGCCTTGGTTTAATTGTACAATGTCTAGAACCATTTGCTTTGGCTAACCCCATGGCTTCTTGCTCGGCCATTTAGGATGTTAAGAACATGCAAAAACTCCATTCTCTCTGCTTTGCTTCGCCATAACCAGCTACATTCTTAGATAATACCTTGTCTTTTGAATTTTATCTAGCTTCGTCACATTAGCTTTGCCGATGTTAAAGAGTCCACGACCACCTTCGCCTCCAGGTCCACCTATACCCAAACCACTTTGCATTCTTCGCCCAAAGTAAATAAGAGACCCCAGCATCAATAATTCAGGCGCAAATCTCAACAACTCTTGGTACCAAACCATTGTTGGCTGCCATCCTCAGAGGAGGTCCGTCTGACATGTATCTCTACATCACTGCTTTCACTCTGGGTAGAATTATTTGGTGAATTTCGAACATAACTTTAGCTACAGATTTGTTTGCAACCACAATATGGTCGACAAGCCCAGGTTCTAGAAGTGTGTTTTTGAATTCCTGAAAACTAATCTCTTCAGATGTAGGAGGCTTAATTTTATTTCCCTCGGTGCCATGATGATCATTGATAAGTTTACTAGTCGTGGGATTGACCTGTATAAACAACATAACATTAATTAGTTCACGGTTATTATTTAAGAATGGTGCCCCTAGATAAATTATATGAGACCAACAAACATAAGAGACGTATCCAAAAAATTTGCTTAATGACCTACAGCGGGAGGGATTTTATTTGTCAATACACAAAAGGTTTCCATTCAAACGTATGCATGGCAATATCATTACACATGGCGCGACTGCGGTAAGAATGTTCGAGCATACGCTAGATGATCCTTCCCACATATGGCATGATTGCAACAACGAAATCTGATCATGAAGGCGAGACAACTCATGAGGGGTTGGGGATAGGTCGCTGGGATGTAGTTGATTGTAGGTCGGGTGAAAGACTTCAACGCCTAAGCGAGCAGAGGGGGAACCCGAAATTTTAAATATACCCAAAATTTTGGGTGGTGTTGTAGCGCCTACAACACGGTCATATATGAAGAGTGAAGTACTTTATCATTTCGAGGATCATCCTGTGGACACCCCAGTCGAAACCTGTAAAAACATTCAATGCAAAACATATATATGTAAACATATCATCGCTGAGGTAGGCATTCCCATACTCAGATCAAAACTAACTAGAAACTGATTCAAACTGTTCTGATATAGGAATGATTTTGAATACATCATCAGTATAGACATATGTAGACACAGTATGGGCGCAACCATCTATAATGAATAGTCTACTGTATAATAATAAAACTCCTCGCAGCCTGGATAGTGGAAAATAGATCCAGGGTCTTGATTTCTGCTTCCCGAACTAGTACGATTCTATCCATGCAATTAAATGTGTTGAAGTCGAACATGGTAGAAACCACTTGATTACCAGTCAATGATGTAAACTGTTAACAAGTGTGAGAGTAACCACCAGTAATGTCAATGGCTCTCAAAGTACTCAGTACAATCCATGAAATGTGAATGAATGAGTTGAAGTCGAACATGTCACGAAATCATTCGATCGAAGGTCAATGATGCAACCTGTCGTCGAAGGCGAGAAACCTGCCATTGAGGCATGCAGATTTCAAGGTACTGAAGATTTCTGGATCAACTTCCTAGATAATGAGCTGTCGTCGATAGAAAGTGATCCGTCATAGGCAAGCCCACAACACGAAATCATAGATCAAGTTTTGAAGAAATATATTGGCAAGGACTGACTCAGGGATGGTCAAAATGGATGACAGATATTTTGCATATGAATGGTTTATTTGAACTGTCCTCTTGAACACATAACGACACTCGCAACTGTCAGCACCGACCCGCAGCTAATACCCAAACCGAATGAAGAATTTCAAGAGGTTTGATTAACTACAGGCAAAGGATTTCCCAACCTGTGTGATCAAAAGTGTCGTGCTCAAGAGTGGTTAACTGATTTTCGTAAAATCAAAATACAATAAATAAGCTATTTTTTCTCTCTTTTTCCCCACCATTCTGCAAGTACTTTATTTTTGACAAGCTTGGAGGAGGATAACATTTTCTTGTTTATAAGCTCATCCTTTGGATGAGTCCAACTTAGTTTAAGATTCGAACCCTAAGAAGGAGTGGTTCGTTCCTGTTAAAAATTGAACAGGTCCTTTACTGTTAAGTTTTAACGAGTCCAGTATAGGAGAAACTCGGTGTTTTTCATTTTTAGGGAGTCAGAATAGAAAAATTAAGAAAACTCCATGGGTGTACTTTTTCGTAAATTTAGTCTCTCGAGCCTGAAAAAGGATAAAATGATGTGGGAGAGAACTCTATTGACCGTAATTAGTCAACGTATACCTTTTTCGTAAATAGTCCATTTCAGTTCGTAAAAGGGGTAAACTTATACTGAAGGGACAATCATTCATTTACTTTAACGAGTTCGAATAATCAAGTGCTCGACAATCTTTTCATTTTTAGAGAGTCTGAAAAGGGCTAAAAAGAGAACTCAAGGGTTTCTCTTTTTCTGTAAGTTTTAAAGAGTTCGAAAAAGTGATAAAAATGTACTCATGGTTTTCTCTTTTTCGTAAGTTTTAACGAGTTCGAAAAAGGGATAAAAAATGTACTCCTGTGGCTGACTTTCAATTTAATTTACGAGCAGGAAAGGACGGAAAGAACTCGACATTTTCATGTGTTTTATGAGAATGAGAGCTAGCAAAATAATCTCAGGATTTTCATGAGTTTAACGAGTCTTGAAAATAACCGAAATTGACTCAAGATAGGTTTCATTTTTACAAAAGCTTGAAATAGATAAAAACTATGCTTCAGAGTGGTTTCATTTTTACACAAGCTTGAAACAGAGAGAAAACTGTGCTTGATGCCCCCTAAGCGTAACTGCTAGAGCGCATGCCCCCCCAGCTTCATTTCATTCAACTAAGTACACTACTGGTAATTAATAGCTGGATGGAATGAAGGTTCATTTACGAGATCATATGAAAGACTCGACCTAAAACTGTAAGAAAATTATGCAAAAACTGAAATAACTAACCTAAATAAACGACTTAACATTTACGAGATCTAGTCAAATACTCGACTCAATTAGGGGAGGATTTGTTTCATTTTTTAACGAGCTTGACACAGGAAAAGAACTATGCTCATGAAAAAGTTTTTCATCTTTTAAACGAGGTTGACACAGTAACAGGAACTATCCTCACCTACATGTTTCATTTTTTAACGAGGTTGACACCGTAAAAGAAACTATCCTCGTATCTACTTTCTACAATCTACCTATATAACCTACTGATTCATTTTTTAATGAGGTTGACATAGGAAAAGAACTGTCCTCATACCTGATTCATTTTTTAACGAGGTTGACTCAGTAACAGGAACTATCCTCTGACCAACTAATTCATTTTTTAACGAGGTTGACACAGGAAAAGAACTGTCCTCATACCTGATTCATTTTTTAACGAGGTTGACTCAGTAACGGTAACCATCCTCATACCTGATTCATTTTTTAACGAGGTTAACTCAGTAACAGGAACTATCCTCAGAAACTACTTATTTCTAATCTACCTATATAACCTACTAATTCATTTTTTAATGAGGTTGACACAGGAAAAGAATTGTCCTCATCGCCGACTGATTCATTTTTTAACAAGGTTGACACAGTAAAAGGAACTCTCCTCACCAGCCACTGATTCATTATTTAACGAGGTTGACACAGTAAAAGGAACTCTCCTCAAAGACACCTGTTTCATTTTTTAATGAGGTTGGCACAGGAAAATGAACTTTCCTCGGACTTACTGATTCATTTTTTAATGAGGTTGACACAGTAAAAGGAACTATCCTTGGAGTCACTGATTAATTTTTTAAAGAGGTTGACACAGTAAAAGGAACTATCCTCGCACTCACTGATTCATTTTTTAACGAGGTTGACACAGGAAAAGAACTGTCCTCAGAAACTACTTGATCATGGCTTCCAACTAGAAGAAACACATGTCAATGGACACACCTTGATCATGGCTTCCAAGAGGTCTTCATCAGAAGGAAGAATAGTTCTCTGGAAGGAACACATGTCAAGGGACTCAAAAGGGATAAGAAAATCATGTTCAAATAATCCCATAGAGTTTTCCATGTCAATTGCCGAATCTAAGTCAAAGGAAGACGAGCAAACAGTGAGAGGCTCGCTTACATCGGTAATTGAAAACATGGGACCAGTTGCCACATAATTAACCCGTGGCGGGGTAGATACCACTTTAGAATTAGGAACATTTAGGGGTGTCAGATTATTGGTAGTCGAATCAAGACTAGGGAATGAAAGCTGATCTACAGTCACAATATTGCCATTGTGAGGGAAGGACATCACACGAAAGAGTGTCGATACGACAACTTTCATTGCATAGACATAGTCTCACCCAAGGAGTAAATTTAAATCCAAGGGACCTCTAACTACCACAAGATCAATACAGACAGTTTTACCTTCCAAAGTAATAGAAAAATTACGAAGGATCCCTAAAGGTTCACTAATGGTTCTGTTAAAAGCTTTCAAATTCTGCGTAATAGGCACAAGCTGAGGAGAACCCAAAGCTTTCCAAGCAGTTGAGGATAAAATACTAATAGAAGCACCTTCATCCACCTGTGTGCGGTGTATGTCCCTACCACCTAACTTCACAATGATTTGTAAAGGGATGGAGGAAGGAAGACGAGGTTCTGTCAGTCTATTCCAATCAAAGGAAAAGACCTCAGTACTTGGAGGGGGTTCTGTAGAAACAAGTGAAATGCCCCCCGGCATAGAAGAATCTGATGTAACAAGAAGAACTTGAGAAGTATGAAGTTCACTCTCTATAGGGAGAATGGGATCGACCGAATGTGAAATCGGATCAACCACTTGATCATCATCAACCTGAGTGATATGAGTTTCACTCTCCAATGGAAGAGTGGGATCGACTGTACTTGAAATTAGATCAATCACTCCGTTAGTTGATGGTAGGTTGGGAGAAATTTTACGGTAACCAGTTGGAAATTCTTGCTGTGGAATAGTAAGGTTTTCCAAAATTTTTGAGACTTCATCCATGTGAGGGCAAATGTGAGTTTGATGACTCCCTTTGCATAACTTACAAGGAAACCTAACTTTACCCTTTTTCCCAGGAACCTGACTATCACTGGTTAATGGATCAATGGAAAGTTGATGAGATTTTTTTGACCATACTTCCAAGACCTTTGGAATACCAGGACAATTGATAAGGAAGTGATCACCCTTACAAAGCCTGCAAGGGTATTTGGGTTTATGATGCATGTTGGAGGTTTCCTCAACACAAATAACACTTATAGCCACGGTTGGTTGGTTGAATTCTTTCTTATCTTGCTTCTTCTTCCTCTTCTTCTTCCCTTTCTTCTTCTTCTTAGCCACCTGGTTACTAGCGTCAAGGCTTTTACCAAGCGAAGAGGAAGAAATGGAGGAATATATATTAGGCGAAGAAGGTAAAGGGTCAACAGAAGGTTGGTGATGTTGAGATGGTGAACTCTGTTGAAATGAAGCATCCGGTTGAGGTGGAACAAATGGAGTATTCGGGGCCAACGAAGTTGAAAATAACCATATTGGTAAACCTATTGTAAATCCAGGTAATGAAAAAGTAGCCATATAAGGAGGACCAACATTTCCAAAGCAAGGAAAAGTACTAGGATTCTTGTTAAGAGGGGTTCCTTGGTTGGTAAATTCCGGAATAGTTGCCATTATATTCAACTTCAGTGAATTTTATTAACAAATTAAAAACTAAAATTAACAATTAAAATTCACAATTCACACCTATGGTCTTTAAAAGTAAAAACAAACAAATTAACACACGTTATAAAATCTAGGAGACAAACCACGCACAAACAGTAACTTCCCGTACTAAAAACACTAGTTGGTGATGAAATCCAACATCGTAGAATTTAATACAGAAAGGGTGGTTGGAACAGTTACCCCGACAACCTGCTTAATGAAACAAACTAGCACAAGTTTCTTCACAAAACCATCTCGAGTGAAGAGAACCCCCCAGAGAGTTCAAGTGAGTCTAGTCGATGTCTGCTCCAGGTATAGTGAGATCTTTCCTTCACCGTCATCTTAGGAAATAATCTTAAGCTTATGGACACTAAGGTTACCAACAGTAACAAATACAACTAGGGGAACAGTCTACGATCCGATCCCACGTGCAAGGGCAGAGTAACAAAGCTCAATCCCCTTGAAGGCTCCTCGACATGGTCAATCTGAGGTTTACCGACAAGTGACCCCAGGCTCCTCGACAATGGTTAATCTGAGGTTTACCGTTTGTAATGCACACAAAATCTTCTATCTTTCCCAATGAAACAGAATTGATTGTCTCAAAGGTTCGCACATGATCTTGTGATTGACTTCTTTAAGAGAAGCGTCCCAGATTGTACCAATTACAATTGGATTTATTTCCTACCGCAAGATTTATCTACTTGTTTGTTTTAGTTTCTTTGGAAAGTTAACTACAACCTATTCCAAAGCACTAATCTTGAGCTAGATTGGTGGAAAGAGCCCTAAAAATGTACAAATTACTAGATGAATTTTAATTAAGCGTTGTGTTATTTAGGCTGTTATTACTCAAAAGGGTAACTGGATATGAAACCAATGGTGTTATGACCCGAACCAAAATTGAATGCAATCGAATATGATAATGTAATCTTTTCAATTCGATGAATCCTAACTAAAGTAAGGAGAGAGTTTCCATTCACTTCCAACAATGCAAAAATTGATCACTAAAAGAAAATATAACAAATTCTCTAATGCACTAATTTCATCAAGAAAAACTAATGCAAATCAATCCCAAAACAATTTTTATATTTTTGTGTTTTTAAAACAATCATAAAAACATCTAAATTCAAATCAAAGAAAATTGATCTAAATCTACGATTGATTTTTCAGAATGTAAACTATGAAATTGTAATCTATGCACAATTCACTTGAAAAGTATGCAAATGTAATCTATGCACATTTTTCATTCATATTCTGAAAATGAGAATTCTAATTATGCAAATGTGATCTATGCAAGAGAATTCTCAAACACAAGATGATTCTAATGTAATCTACGAACCAATCAAGTGCAAGTCAAGAGAATCGGGTGAGAGTTCCAAAGATCAAAAAACACTCAAAGGCGATTAACACTCATACACAATTGTGAAAAGACTGAGACAAACCTCCAAGTAATGACCAAAGGAAATCAAATTAAGAATTTCTCAAAAAAGAGATTCAAAACACCCAATTAACGGAGATTGATGAGATGAAGAATTTGTTGAAAGAAACTCATAAACAAGATATTTTTGACAGAAAAATATAGAGAAACTCATAAACAAGATGCTAAGAATCCTAAATCAAATCTAAACTAAACTGGAAAAATAAATCCAGAGTTTTTCCAAAATTTTAACAGGGTCCGCAGGCTCCCAGAAGTAACAGGTGCGGTCCCGCACTGTTTACTTAAGGAAAGTGTGAAACTGCCCGCACTGTGAAAAAAAACAAAGTGCGGTCCCTAGAAAATTTCAAGAAAAACTTAAAAGATTTCAAAATTTTCAAAAAAAAAGAGAAAACCTAAGATACCCAGGCAGATATCCATCAATAAAAAACCAGGAAAAACTTTTCCTCAAATCAAAATAAAAGAGAACCAAAAACAACAAGTTTCTTTCCCCAGCGGAGTCACCAATTTGTTGGCCGGATAAATCGTTCTTGCGGACAAGACCGATCTCCCTAGTGTTAGAAGACAGTCTAGCAACAAACAAACAACTAAGCTTGTCTTTCTCTAGATATATTCGTTTTACAAATAAATGCTATGAAGGTGTTGATCCTACCTTAGATCCAAATGCTTATTTGCAGTCGTAGTGCTTCTGTCGCATCAAAATCCTTCCGTCGCAACAAGAGTTCTTTCATCGCAACAATGATCCTTCTGTTGCAACAAGAGTTCTTTCGTCACAAGAAAGTGTCGTCTTTCATCGACCTGCAATCACAAACAAGCAAATATTAAATAGCACCTGTATAAAAAATAATTATAAAGCATACCTATCATAGTGATCAAGGCATCTATGAAATAAACGATCAAACGAAAGCTTATTGAAATAAACAATCGAACGAAAATTTATTGAGAAAAACAAAATTTGATTGTATTAATCTTAAAATAACAGAAGAACCTTACAACCTTAGCCTTGATGTTCGAAAGGCCTTCCCGGGGTCCGAAGCAGGAGTCTCCTCTACTTTGATAAGTCTTGCACTCTTCCTTCAGGAGCACAAAGAGGTATGTGATCTTTCCTCTCAAAAGCTCAAAAAAAAGAAGTCTAAATCTCAATAGCACTTCAACTCAATCACACATAAAGTTTTAACTCTAATTCTCAATCTTCAAAATCTCAATCTCCAAAAACTTCTTAACCCTTTGAGTCTACCCAATGCCTCCTTTTATAGAGCAGATGAGGAGGTTAGGATTCCACCTTTGTAGGGATAGAATCCTCCTTCAAAGGGATAGACTCCTCACATCAAGGGATTAGTTCCTTAAGGTGAGGGATACATGCACCTTATCAAAGCGTACTCATCCCCAAAAATTCTCATCTAGAACCTTCTATAATTGACCTCAAACCACTTTTTTGACTTTACTTTCTCGCCTTTTTGACTTTGAGGAGGGTACGCAGGCATTCCAAAGTAAAACTGCATTCTAGAACGTAGGTAAGTAGTGTATTACCTGCGTACCCAAGCTAGGAACGCAGGCAGGCTTCATGTTACCTGCGTACCCAAAGTTTCAGAGATTTTTAGGGTTTTTTTTCTCCTCCCTGCTTGTGTAGGCTTGACATGTTCATCAAGGTAGGTACGACTTGGTGAGGAGGTATGTATGAGTGTTAATGAGCTCATACAGTTTGTGCGTAATGTCAAGGTGACAATTTTTAGTGTAACAGGACTTTCCATTCCTTAATGGCTTTAATTTTGTTAGGGTCTACTTTAACACCCTCGTGAGATACAATATGACCCAAATATTCCACCTCTTATACTCCAAAGAAACATTTGGAAGTTTTTGCATATAATTGTTTCTCCTGCAATAGTTTGAGCACCCTGTCAACATGTTGAACATGATCCTTCCAAGACTCGTTGTAGATTAGTATATCATCAAAAAATACTAGCACAAATTTTCTAAGGAAGGGTTTGAAAATGGAATTCATCAACCCTTGAAATGTAGAAGGTGCATTGATAAGGCCAAAAGGCATGACCAAAAATTCATAATGACCCTCATGAGTTCGAAACGCTGTTTTTGGAATATCTTCAGTCTTCATTCTAATTTGATGATATCCTTAACGAAGATCCAACTTGGTAAAATAAATTTCTCCATGTAATTCATCCAATAATTCATCAATCACAGGAATGGGAAATTTATCTTTAATGGTGAGCTTATTGAGCTCCCTATAATCTGGACGCATGCACCATGATCCATCCTTCTTGTGTACCAATACTACAGGAGAAGAGAAAGAAATTTGACTAGGTTGAATTATACCCGCCTCTAACATTTCTGCAATCATACGTTCAATTTCGCTCTTTTGGACATAAGGATATCTATAAGGCCTGATGTTTGCAGGAACACTTCCTGGAATCAAATGAATAGCATGATCATGATCACGAATAGTTGGGAGTCCTTTGGGAGTTTCAAACACCTTGGAATGATTGTCCAAGACTTTTTGGAGATCTGCAGAAATAGATGATTTTGATGTTGGAACTTCTAGTGAGCATAATTGTGAAATTACGCCTCATTTTTCTTTATTTAGAAGATTTTTCGTGACATTAGAGCTTATTATCTTTCCCAGATTCCCTGCAATACCCCGTAATTCGACTTCCTTTCCTTCTGAAAAAATTTCAAGAAAAGTTCTTGAAAACTAAAAGCTACCATCCCCAAAGATTGTAACCATTGTAATCCTAGTACAACATCAACACCTCCCATAGGAATGGAAAGCATTGGACTATTCAATACATATTCCCCCATGGTTAGCTTGATATTATGGCATTTTCCATAGCAATTTATAGTTCCTCCATTTGCAACCATCACTTGACATTCTGGTACTGGGTATAGGAAACAATTCAATTCCTTGGCTACCTTACAATGAATAAAATTATGGGTGCTACCTAAATCAAACAACACTATTACATTTTTCTTCTTGATATGTCCTTCTATGTTGAGAGTTTGAGGAGTGGTAATTCCTGCCAATGCATTACATGATATGGTGGGACTCATTTCTTCCTCTTCTAGGGCTGGTTCCTGGTGTATATCCTCTTCTTGTTCATTTTCTTCTTCCTCTTCACAATCTATGTAAAACAATTTCTTCTCAACACACTTATGACCTTTAGTGTATTTTCTATCACAACTGTAGCAAAGCCCTTTTTCTCTTTTTTCTTCCAATTGTTGTGGTTTCAACCTTGTAGGTTGTGGAAATCTAGGCGTAGCAACACTTCCTTCTTTATAGAAGTGAGTGGTAGGCTTCCTTGTCAACATAATTTTACATTCAATTTTTCTTGCCAACCTAAATGTCTTCTCAAATGAATCAGGTTCCAAAGCACGAACTTCATGTTGGATGTTATCCATTAAAGTACCTATGAAGAGATCAATCATGTGTTCCTCTGGAATATCAGTTACCCTTTTATTCAATTTTTGGAAGTCCTCAATGTGCTCCCCCACTAAGCCCTTTTGTTTGAGATTTATCAATTGGCTAAAGAAGGTGTTGCTCTTTGTATCCTCATAATGTGCTATCATTTCCTCCGTAAAAATTGATCAAGTGACAATTTTTTTACGGGAGCAAAGCCATCGATACCATACAAATGTATTTTGTTCTAAATGTAAAGTTGCAATGCGTACCTTTTGTGTGATTTGCACGTTATGGAGATCAAAATATTGCTCCATCTGTAGTATCCATGTTACAGGATCCTTTCCATCAAACTTCCTCATATCCATTTTTGGAATATGGTGGTTCTTCCCGCCAACATTAGAGTTTATGAAATCACGATTAACATTTATTTTTTTCTCATCATGAGTTTCCTCTACTATCTTTTCACTATTAGGAAACATTTCTTGTATCAACTTTTTCAAACCTTCCATGTTCCGTTTAGATCATTCTTCATGTTTTCCATGTTGTCTTTCATTTTTTCATTGATCTTAGCTTCCATGTCATCCATCTTAGATTCCATGCCATCTATCTTAGATTCCACGCCTTTCTTCAAACCATCCATCTTCGCTTCCATGCCTTTCTTCAAAACATCCATTTCATTTTTTGTTGCTCTTTGCGAGAGCGAAATATGGTGCACTTGCTCTTGTAATTTTGATAGATCATGGTGCATTTCTTCATCTTCATGAGTCATAGTAGAGCCTTCTGAAGGCTTAATGGCTGTTGAATTATTTTTACGGGGCATTTTTTTTTTAACCCAATACTGATATATATTCTAAAATATGCCCTTGGAATTAATTCAAATTGATTCTTCAAACAAGACTTATGCAATTCATAAAAAAAAATACACCTTTTTCTTGTTTTTGAGGAGCTTGATATTGAAATTGGATTATCTTTGTGATTACGGCTCTTCAATATCTGAAATTGGGCACTGAGGTAGCCTTCTGAATTATCTTTCGAATGCCACAGGTCTGACTTGATTTGGATTCTCCAAGGCAAAGTTATGTCCAATCTCCCACAATGACCTAATTATGGACTGGTTTAGTAGAGCAAACTTGTACGACTTGCAACGTGTCACTGTTTCGTCTTTTAGCTCTGAATTGATAGCAAAGAAACTAAAGTCTGTGTTCTTGCGACCAATTTTTACAACACTCCAATCCGATGCTCAGAGAGAGAGTTATGAAGATTTTCCCATGATCACCTCTTTGAGATGAAATTCAGGAGCCTGAAAAATCACTACCTTCCACAAATCATATCTCCGAAAATATTGTGAACCAAGCTCTGAAATTTTTCCACGAGTTTCCTCAAGATTTTAGCTTAGCTCCCTAAAAATTTCCGATTTTGAACCTTCGTAGAAAAAATGTTATAGCGCAAATGCCACGATGACCTGTTTATATTAAATTGAGGAGCCTGCAAAAAGACCTAACTTCCATAGATCATATCTCTGAAAATATTGCGAACCACGCTCTGAAATTTTTTGACAATGTTCCTCAGGATTTCGGCTTCGCACCCTAAGAAGTTCAGCTTCTGAAACTTTGTAGAAAAAAAATTTATAGCGAAAATGCCACGATGACCTAATTGGTGCAGCGAAACCCTAGAATCCAAAGCTCTGATACCAAATGTTGTGAAACCAGCTCCAAAAATAGAAGAAAAGAGATATCAACACCTTAGAAATAAGCCACTTCGAGGGGGCAACCTTCAATACATTACATTAATGAACAATTCTTGGATGATACAAATTACAAAACCTCCTTTCTATATATAGGAGTCCATGTAAATAATGTAACGATCTCTAGTGGGGCCACAATGTAATCCTAGCCGACCTAACAATAATAATTTAAGGGCACAATAATAACAATATGGGGGTTACAGGGGTACAATAATAACAATAAGGGGTTTACACTAACAACAATAAGGGACTATACTAGTAATATAGGGACCTAAAAAAGTCTCCTTTGGATTTTATCTTTGGTAAAGACATTGTAGTGGAAGGACATAGTGATGTGGATAAAGCCAAATATGTCATTGCATAAATCCAATTAGTGCATTAAAGGGTTCAAGAACAACTAGAGAAAAGCCAAGTACAAGGAAATGCATGATAAACATTGGGTTGATCATGATTTCCAAGTGGGATATCAAGTTTGGTTATACATCAAGAAGGAAATATTGCAAGGTGGAGGTAGAAAGCTCAAGCCAATCAGATATTGTGCTTTCAAAATTTTGGAAAAGATTGGTAATAATGATTTCGGATTAGATTTGCCATCTTATATGAAAATTTACTTTGTTTTGAATGTGGAAAAATTGATATTGTATGAGCCTCCTTTGATCGATGATCAAGAAGAGATGTTAAAATTCCAACTATAGAAGATTTTGCTCCTGAATAATTGAATGAGTTGCAGGAAGTCACTATTATTGATAGGAGAATAAGGACTTCACGCAGAGGCAATGTGGAGTATCTTCATGTGGGGATAAAAGGTAACAATCCAAGTAAAGCAAGGTGGATAGATATTGGGAAAGTGAGGGCATTGTAGCCTCACTTACTTGTTGAGTAAAAATAGACTTTTGGTGGTCCAAAAACTTCAAGTGGGGAGGAGTGATCTAGGGCATCCAGAAAATTCTCAAAAATAAAATAAAAAATAAAGTGCTCAAATTCTCCCCAAACCAGTTCCAAGTCATAGAGCTCATCATTTTGATTCCAACGATGCTTGAATCACTTCATTCCGACACCATATGATGAAGCTATGATTTTCTAAAGTTTTGGACAAACAATAAAAAAGTCAACTTGCAGGACTGACTGCGCAGGGTACGACTGTTGACGTGGAAGGGTTGACTGGGTGTATGGATGGGCATTTGGGTGAATCACATGAATCCATGTGTTATCTGACATCATAGATGACTAGGCGTACAGTGGTTTGGGTGGCCAATCATAGGTCACCATGTGGGCTAATCATAGGGTGCCACGTGGCCCTATGGGAGGCCACCAAGTGGCCCTAGAATTGGTGCCAAAAGTTTGTTAATTAACAAAATGCACCTTCACTAGATTCAAACCTTCGACCTCTCATCCACAAATCCAATGCCCTATCAGTGCACCACATATGTTTCTTGGGTAATGGATATGGTTTGTTTGTATTTAATAAGAATAGGTTTGATAGTTGGGAAGAGGGTTGGGACGGTGGGCACACCCACCTAGACCAACCTTGGTTCTATGAATATACATGTGACCGACACTTCGATGGAGGCGGGGGCATTGGGTGGGCCATAACCCACGGTCCCATTATAACATATGCCTGCAGCAATGGGGGCAGGTGCAGTGGAACGACCAACGACCCACGACCACATGGTGTCAAATACGACCATGGAAGAGGCTAAAAGGGTGGGGTCAATGGCCCCATATAAATTTTATTTAATATAAAAATCATATCAACACAACCTCCCCAAAAACCAGTGGATCGAACTTGCGACCTGCAGGATGTTATTCAGCGTGCCCAACCAATTGGGATATTAACATTTTGTTGAATAATTTGCAGAACTGAGACCTGATGTATGGCAAAGTTGTAGATAGTTTGGAAAAAGGAGGATATTTTGGCCATTTTTTAAGCTTTTTTAGCACCATAAGAGCCTAGATAGGGGTTTTTGATCATTTTGGACAACATGGGAGTGTTATTTTTGCAAGTTGAGGCTTTTATTTTGATGTAATGAACATTTGAGCTTCTTAATACAGTGGTCACTATTGGAAGATGGACCCAGAGACGTAACTCGAGCTGGGTGAACTCCGTTATCAATTTGCAATTGTCTTATGCTACATTTTTGTCCTATTTTTACTTTAAAATTTATGGAAATTAACTTATGTTTGTGTACTTTCGCAATTTCAATCCGTTGCCCAAAAGGACATAAAATAGCTTGCAGGTTTCTCAATGAAACCTTCACTTTTATTTTTGGATCAAACGATGAGCTCTTAAGTCATTGTCAACATCCCAAAAGATGTTCCCCTGCTTACCCTAGAACTTTCTTATTGCCATTTCTCAACGACCTGTTCATGAGCTGAAGATCCTCATTCCCTGAAGTCAAGTCACCTAGAATGCAAGTGCATGTCGATTCATGTCCAGGGAAAAAAGGAAACACTTGAACCAGAAAAAAACCCCACAAAGTATGCCCTATCTATGTGATTTTTCTATCAAATATGAGCCCTCTACTATGGGTTTCCCAAGGGAATTGTCTCACCTACAATGAAGGTGAAGCCCAGGCATAACAAAAATTTCGAAGAGAAAATTCTCCCATCCCAAAGTGTTCAAACAGAGTGTTGTCTTTCATATTAATGGAGAGTGGTAGATGTAGTTCACATGTGTATTGCATGGGGTGGGTTGTGCACACCACCCCCCCTCTTAAACACAATGGGAGTTGGCGTAGTGGTAGGCTTCCTCTTGTTCCTCCAGAATCTCGACTTCTAACACCCCGATCGGGGTATATATATATATATATATATATATATATATATATATATATATATATATTGTGAGGTAAACACCTATTCACCATTAGTCCAATGCTCCATAGGCTAATATAAAATTAAGTTATTTAACATAGACATTGAAATATTTTATTTATATCTAACAATGAGAGTGAAATATTAATACCACATCCCCTTCTAAGTTGTAATATCAACATGAAAGAGAGCACATAGAGTTAAACTATTAATATTTTATAATACTTTTAATTAAAATTAATCAAATATATATTATTTTTGTTCTTTAATTATTTTTAACATTATTTTTTATTTTATTTCAATAATATATATATTTTTAAAAGAAACATATATTAAGTCTAAATTAAGTATAAAAAAATTACACAATAATTATTAATTTTATCTAAATTTACAATCTAAAAAAACTAACTAAACAAATAAATAATTATAACTATTAAATAATTATGGCTAAAAAAATAACATCTATCACTAATTTCTCTTTCAATCTATTTTCTTAGTGTAAAGCACACCCCATTTTTATCATCATATACAGATGTGCTAGGTTTCATATATTAAAAAAACAAAAAATCATTCTTCCCTTACATAACAGTTTGCCACGTATAAATTCAATGGAATGAGCCCCAGCCACAACACATGGAATCTGAGTATGAGAGTATGGAATACCACTGTTTTCTATATATGCCTCTACAGAATATGAATATAGAATACACCTTTGTTGTGAATTTTTGAACTTTGATCATAGAATACACTTTTGCTATGAATGTGACTTGTCGTAGCCAATACGGTTATGTTGTGACTGGGAATAATAGAATATGATTGGGTTCATATGTTTTATGGTTGGGGTTTTTCAATAAAATTTAGTATAGAATTTATGGTTTTCTTTATTGATTTGAAAAATAATAATATAAGTCAAATGTTTTGAAGTGTAATGTACATCCTCTATCTTCATTTATACTGGAATATATGGATCTCTTATTAAAATAAAAAATATATAGGTTGTTAGTGGAATATATGGATTTAAAAAAAAATATATATGTTCTTACTTATTAAATTAGAAAGTAATTGAAATCTCTCTCTATATATATATATATATTTTTGTGTGTGTCCCCCAGATGCAGGTGTATGATTCAAGACGGGAGGTGGCCGCCCTATTTCATGACACATATCCATGCATGGGGTTTGTCCTGCTGCCCATAACTGCTCCAGCTGCTCGCCTCAAGGTGCCTTAACTGCCTTTGCCTTCCGCATTTACGCCTGTCCAGTATGCAGCCCTGAGCTCCTCTTCATGGTGTTGTGCCCTCTATTGATGTCATTCTCGTCATGTTGTCTTCGATTTTCTGTGGTCTCTCCTTCGAGCTCCCCCTCACTCTCAGAGACACATTGTGACATTCGCCTCCTGTTAGCCTCGTCGCCTCATTGCACCAACTGTCATTCCGTCTCGCAGACTCTGCACGCCAACACTCACTCGACCTCTATGCCTCTGCTAGCTAGCTTCCCTCAAGCTCATTCCTACTCCAGCATGTTGAGGAGGCATAGAATGCGGTGTCGCCATGGAAGAGGAAGGGGCTAGTCCTCACACGCGCTAATCTCCATTCACTCTGACAGTCGCTCCCCGCCTCCTGAAGACAATTTGGCTCATTTCCACCATGATTTCTCCCTGGATAGACGTCGAGTTACAGCGACCATTACTGTCAGCTTCCATGAGGCGCCTTCGAGATTAGCTGGGTCAGGCTCCAGAAAATGTCCCATGAAATCTACAATATCTCTAGCGCCTCCTCAGCACTCTCATAAATCCGAAGCTCTACTGGTCAAACCAGAAGGGCACTCCTTCAGCAGCGAAGGTAGCGGAAGTAGAAGTCTAGAACGCTCGATGGGTGAGAAGAGGAAAGGCAGTGCCAGCCTTGTGCGCACCACCACCACATCGGAACCCACAGCTTAGCACTCGAAGAAAGATGATGATTACAGGTGTCTTATCATTGAGGAGCCACCTCCACAACCTCACGACACTTAGCATGATAGGCAACCACTGCAATGAGAGGTTTCCTCTCTCTGTTTTGATCAATTTCTCTGTTAGCATGTATTTCCTGAACAATTTGGAAAACTCTTGGTCTTTTCTGGTTAGAGTTGTTTTCCCTACTAAGGGCAGTGATTTTTGGACCGGTTTCCACATCTGGGGCGGTCTTATTTTTGTTATTTTTATCTTTTTTAACTACGCTCCCTCCGGAATTGCCTACCATAGCAATTCTGGAGGCAACCTTTGACCTGTAAACTATGTTCATAATTAATAGAACTGTCCAATTTAGAAAAAAAAACATCTTTGTGTGTCAATATCAAAATATATTTTAAACTTTCTCTATATAACTATATTCGAAGTTGGCATTGAAATATAAATTAACATGGATATTCAAATATCTATTTAAATACAACATTCAAATATGTTATTAATATATTTTTAAAATACCATATATTAATAATATCTTGAATCATGAATGAATTATACATCTATTTCATACTAAGTTGTAATATCATTATTATTTTAAATGCCAAGTGTTAACTCTGTATTTAGTAGTGAAGAAATTACAAATATCTCTTAAACTAAACAAGCATTTCTCTTAACGAAATTATAATTTTTTTACTTTTAGTTATTTTATCTTTCTATAAATTTGATGTAAAATTAAGATAAAAATTAATTTTTTTAATAACTTACATTATAGTTATTAATATTTTATAATTAATTAATATAAATAATATTTTTAACATTACAAAATAACATCTTATTTACACTTTTATATATATATATATATATATATGATAAGTATTATTAGCATCACATGATGATTGGTATTATTAGCATTACATGATTGTCTGCCCTTTATCTCTTGGTTCATAATCATTTTGAAGAGTGCTTTAAAAATATTTTTTTTTTTTCAAGTACAAGTTATTGAAAAGTAAAAGTAAAATGAAATATATATATTTTTAATTTAAATAAAAGTTATTAAAAATAAAAATAAATAAATATAATTTTATATATATATATATATAAATTTAAATAAAATTATATATATAAAATATTATAGAAATAAGAATTTAATTACAAATTATTAAAATAATATACATATATAATTTACAAATCTAATAATAAAAAATTATAATTTCTAACATTTTTTAAATTAAATTTCCATAAAATTATTTTATAAAAAACTAAACTTTACAATATTCTATAATTTTCATCACATTAACATCCGACTCAACACTAAACTACTCACGCTTCCATGGAGTTAGAGGGAGACAAGTAGCTATTAAAATTCAAAATATTTCATTTATCCCACATAAAAAGTTCACGTTTAATTTAAAAATAAATTTATTTAATTTTTAAAATTATATATATATATATATATATTAAGAAAAGAAAAATATGTTACATCTCGGTCTCAACTCCATCTTTGCCTATGAGAGAGGCATATTCAGCAAAAAACGCACAAAACAAACTGCCCATGATGAGAAACTAGTCCAGTCTAGACAAAAATAAACCATACTGCCCGCGCAGGGGTGACAATAATGTGGTCCACTATAAAGTTCCAAGTAGATAACTGAGAAACTGAGGCTACTCAAATTTAAAACAGGAAAGACAAAAACAATCCCATCCACATGGGAAACCTGAAACAAAAAACAAACACTGCAGTAAAGAATAATCATCATGCTGAGGAGGGGTTTCCTCCAGGATAAAACACCTGTAAGCCTCCATACTATCTTCGTCCTGTTACTTGTTCGCACCTGGGTCGACACTTTGCTTGGAGCGCTTAACGTCGGCCTTCTCCTCTCCCACAAGTGCTTTGCCTTTATCCTTGGGCTCCTGCTGCTGCGGCTTGTCCAATTCCTGAGCAAGAACTGAAGAAGCACATGTCTGAGGCTCCTTGGGAACAACTTGCTGGGGTTCTTCCGTGAAGACAAACGAAATCGAGGCAATGATATAGGGCCTGTTCAAAGAACAATTAAAGAAAAATTGGGCTATTTGAGGAGTGTTGGATGACAGATTAACAGGGGGGTGCAGAGCAGGGTTGACATTGTGGAATCTCCCTCGCCCACTACGAGTATCTGGATATCTACTAGAAAAGTACTCTGAGGAAGGCGAGGAGGAATCTGAAGTGGAGGTGGAAGGTGTGCGATGGACTCAGCCCCTGGAGCTTCCCCTTCGACATCTCATGCGATGTCTTAGGCGCAGCATGGTGGAGCGTGAAGACGAAGGTGACAAGGGAGGCAGAGTGACAGAGTTGGACAGGGAGAGGAGAAACTCCAGATTGAAAACAACTCTATTGCAGTGGCCTGTGCAGGAGAGGTGGAGCCCGTCCCCAAGATCAATACAGTAGCTAAGATGGTTGCGTTTGCCAATGGCAGTGCGAATGTAGGGTTACACTACCAAGGCCGAACAAATTCTCTGCAACGGTGGTGGAGGAATGTCTGAACCTCGATTACTAGCGTCCATCTTTAAACTCTGACTGCCTCTGTCTCAAGGCTCTCCCTGCCTTGAGACCTCATTAAAGTTCGCAGCTGTGATGTGCAGAGCATTCATACTGGAGGATCGAGCGAGCGTATAGGAGAGATCTCAACCTCGGCTCGGCATTAATGTTGTGTGGTTTATTGCGCCTAGAATGATCTTGACTTGAATGCCAACATGGTGAGCGAGCCGGCTTAAACTAATGGCGGGATCGTGGGTGGACAAGTGGCTTCCCCACTTGTTGTACCCACGTCCCATCATCCCCTGTTCATATGTTTGCACCCGCATCCAAGATTCTTAAAATTATATATTAAAAGGCTATTCATATATTAATTTTTTCCAAATTAAAACATTCTATGTATTAAAATTAATATTCTTTTTTCATAATTTTTCCCTTTCCATTTATATTTTTGATATAAATTTTATATATTAAAGAAATAAATTTATATGAATTTATTTTTTTAATAATATTTATTTTAAAATGTAAAATAATTAATATTTAAATAACATTAACATTATTCAAATATTATTTAAATAATTTTTTTTTTTAACAACAAAGGTATTGTTTGTATTAAATCCGCACTCGGACGTGATATATATTTGGGAAATTTACAATTCCATTACATTGTCGAGCTTTATGATCTGCATAGGCAGGCTATCAAACTAGGCCTAATTATCCAACACAACTTTAAGACTGAACAACAATCCTATTATTATACTAGTATATACTCGACAAATTTGCGATAAGAGATACATAGGAAACCATACATTATTAACAAAAACCAGTCCTCGGGAACAACAAGGCGATTAAGGTCTAGGCCCGGGTTTTCCTCTACAGACAAAGAAATCTACTTGGTGAATTGCATTTGGAGATCTTCGAGCATGCTTATGAGCGCCCCAACCTCGTCTTCCAAGTGTGAAATTTTCTTGCTGTTTGCAACGATCATTTCTTGATTCTCAGTTGCCAACTCCCTCTACTAATGAAGAAGCACCTACAATTAAAAAAAAATTGCACGCAATTCTACATGTTTGATGGTACACATTTCACAATCTGGTGGAGAGTAAGAGGCTAAGGGTGGGAACATCCTGACCTTGGCCCAATCTTAGGAGCAATCCCTTGCCACCTTGCCCGAGTGCGGACGAGGACAACCCTAAGAAGCTAATGCCATTATAGAGAACCTTTGAAGAACCACTCCTAACAAAATTCTAATTGCTTCTCCAATTGCTTGACAAGTCAAGACCGGTTGGGAAAGCTTCACCAAATGCAAAGACACACAATGTTGGGTAGTGTTAGTCATCCATAATTCTGATGATATCCAAATATGACTAAATTGCCAATCCCATATTTCTAGAAATAATATTTTAAAGAAGCATTATGAGTCTTAGAAATCTCACTGCCTTCATCATTATGAGGTTTTCATTTCACCAAAATCTTCATCTATGTCTCCTAAAAAGGTTATCCTGCTGTTTCAAAGAAGAAAGCTAATTTCAGACTATTTATCCTTGTTTTTATCAGTCCATTTCCCTCTAGAAATAGCCCATTTTCCCCTTATTTATCCTTCATTTTCCTCTAAAAACCCCACTTTTTCCTTCACTAAATTTTCTCATTTACACATGAAAACCCATTTTTATGGTTTAAACTGCCTTTTTATACCTATCGAAACTTCTGAATTAGCCTAAAAACCCCATTTCTGGCCTAAAAACAATCTTTTTACAAATTAAGGCTTTAAGCCCCCGAGGGCTTAAAATCTTCAGCCTCCTCTGTCATATGACCTAACCCCCGAAACCAAGCACTCAAACCTTTCCTCCACCTTGTTTAGTCTCTGTCTGCCTATGTATAAAATTAAAAAAAAATTAGCCTCTTTTGGCTTAGCCTCTTTTCCTTATCTGCCATAAAACCAGGCACTGTGACTGAGCGCCTAGTCCCTAGCCCCTTCTATTTTGCCCCTGATCCTTTCCTCCTCCACAGGACCACTTCCCGGCACCTTTCCTTAAGCCCCCCCCTTCCTTTTGCTTCTTCCTTGCGCCTATGTTATTTCTCGACGGATCTTAGTTGTCCATCCTGACCATCCAACGACCACCGTCCTTCCCCTTCATCATCCAACATCCCACCCATTCATCCCCGCAAATCAATCTTCGCCATTGATTTATTTAATCTAACGATTTTCATTTAAACCCGATACCCAACCCTGCCAGGGCCTACCACCCACTATTCAAACTCCCCACCAATCTCTTGCTGCCATCTGTCTCCCACTAACACTCCCGCTCGCGCACCTTTCCATCGCGCTCCTCTCCGCACCGTCGAATCTGCCCCCCCTCATCCAACGGTCAGGAGCGCATATCGCGCGCATTTTCCTCCCGAGTTTTAAAACCTCATTTTCACGCGAAACCACCGGTTTCGTAAAGGACGCGTGTCGCAAATGATTCGATCATGTTCGTTTTACAAAAACTACTTACCACCCGTTTGTCACACAAAAACTGTCGACGGTTTTCGCAAAACCACCCATCCATTCTTCGCGCCAAAGTCATTTTAAACCCCATTTTTTCACAGGTTTCGCCATATAAAGCCCTTTTGCACATTCATTTCTTCCTCACTTCTCCTCTGCCACTCCATTAGCCTCTGTAAATCAATTTTAAGCCCTCGCGCAGGATTTTATAACATATTTTGTGGTTTGTTTGTAGGTTCAATGGCGGAGGAGGCTGTTAACAGTCCAAAACAATACTAAAGCAGAGGATCATACTCCTCTGTGGCCCAAAATCAAAGGAAAAAGACCAAAAGGGGTGAAATCCACGTTTTAACCAATATATCCTGAATATTGACTATTTTATCAAACCCTCCAAAGCGTTAAGGCCACCTGTACACCAGCAAATCAGTGAGAGACGAAGACAAAGTTAAAGATAAACTGAGAAAGCTTTGAAGTAGTTTTGAAAGGGGATAAAGGCAAAATTAGGCCTAAAGAGCAGTTTTATAATTAAATCAAGAAAACTTAGGCTTAAACATAGCCTCAGATACATCAAAGGGGCAGTTATTCACTCAATAAATCAAAAGTGACACCTTTCACTTACTGTATACCTCAAAAGGAAAATTGACAGTTATTACATTAAAGGATATATTTTAAACTGTCAGAACAGTTATTTTCAAGACAGAAAAAGGCCTCAAAGTCAATATTTTCAATTGTTTCATCCTCAGGAAGTAAAGACAGATTTATTACATAGAGAAGTAGTTGAGATACATTCCTACCTTATGCCTTGCATGGTTTTTAAGGATAGGAGTGCATTTACTATGTCATTAATAACATTTTGAACCCTAGACAGTTCCACCTCCTCATTTGCAGCATAAATACTGCATCCAAACTCATTGTATGGGGGGCATTTGATAACTCTTTGAAGTAATACATAGTTCTGCTGAGATTGAAAAGAAAATGATGTACTGGAACCTGCGGATGTTTTGACTTGTTTGTGGATGGAGAAAGCTCTGTCATTGGATCCCTGAGCTTAGCTGTTGGTGGAGTATTCTAAATTGTTGATGTTTTTCCTGTTTTCCATTCTGTTTCCATTATTTTCTTGCTTGCAATAGAGTAAAAGTTTTAGGCTAAGAAATTTCTCCTAGAAGCACCTTAGACCTGTTTACTCTTCATTGTCTTCATGTTTTCATCTGCTGAAGGTTTTATTATGTAGTTTGACTGCTTTTCAACCCCCATGCTTGTTTATTTTTTAAATAGTTAAATATAGTGGTCTCAAGAATGATTTATGGTTTTCCCTTCTTGCTTGCTGCTATTTAAAAACTGTTTTTGAAGTCTCCCTTCAAAGTACCATTGTCCAAAGTCTGCCAAAGAGGTCTGTTATGATCATACCCTTTGTACTTTCTCAAATAATTGTTTTGCAGGTATTTATAGTTGTAATCACATATGTTTAGGAGTTCCCTCTTCTATGAATGCAGTTATTTGTGAATCTTGAATGTTTTCTTATCCTTGAAAGTGAAATCTTTGATGAAATAGAGCATTTCTCGACTCTTAGATTTCATTTTGAAAGTTTGTCTTGAAATTTTTATTTGCTGAAGTGTGATTTGTAGAATCCATGGTTAGCCCTGTCTATAAAATACTTCTTCATGTTCAAATGATGCTTTAAGTTCCTTTGTTTTAGAGTACATATAATTAAGGATTCTTAACTGCCCTTAGTTCCTCTTTTCATTCTAAACCCTTAATGTTCATTTCATTTCACCTGAAAACTTTGTAGATCCAACAACCAAGTTAGATTTTCCCTTTGATACCCCTAATTTATCTACAAACTTGTTACAAACTTCCATTTGACTCCATTTCCCAATGACTTAGAGATTTCCCCTTTCTATCTATGCTTCCTAGATCATCATGTCCCACAAAACAATCAAACAAACTCATGCATAATAACTAGCCTAAAATCAACCTTTTTCAAGAAAACAAGTCATATCTTCGCAAATATATTGAGAGATCCCTCTCTGAGACTAGGAGGGATAGATCCTAGAGCTCTAAAGACTGGTTTATATGTTTCCTTGTCATTTGGTTTGCCAATCGGCCAAATCACAGGACACCAACATTTTGGCGATCACGGTGGGACCTTTTTGAGTAAAATTCCCTAAACAAGACATTTAGTATTCATTTAAGTGAAACATAGCTTCTTCAAGCACTACTAGCATAGTGGTAATCATGATAGGATCTGTCTGAATCAGTGGCAATCTAGGTAAACCTTAAGATTCTAAGAGACCCTTATCAAACCTTGAAGAAATCAGCTAGTAATGCCATAGAGTAGACTCTGTTTGTTTCATCACCTTAGCTAAGTGTTGAATCAGGTATAGGACACTTTTATAACCAGAGAACCACATAAAAACTCAGAAAAACCCAAAACATTTCAGATTGGTTTTCAAATAAACCATTGGCGGTGGACCATAAAAAGTTTTACCTTCAGAAAAGCTAAAAATTTCCACCTAGTGACTCCACTAGCCCCAGTAGGCCTATTACCTCACTAGTATTCCAAATTTCCTTAAAACTGTGTTAACCAACCTTGAGGAAGTTTAGAAACCTAGTACCCTATTATAGAAATCATTGTGAGAGGAAAAATCTTGAAAAGCAGTCCTAAAAGCTTCAACCCTCTCTAAATTTTGGAAACTGGAATCTGGCTTCACATAGGGTCCATACTAAATCCCATCCAGATCCTAATCCCCCTACCATAGTTGACAATCCAGAGAATATTTTGTGGCAGACTTCTAGATCTGGAAAACCAACTACTGATAGGACCATCCTAAGAACAAGATCTGTCCCTGAAAAATTTACAGTCTTGAAAGATCCTCACTTTGACTTACCTTACACAAAGAATCTTTTTAGAAATAAGTCTCAAAGTGATTTGAACCAAGCTGATTTTGAAACCACAGATTTGCAACAGAGCTTTAGTAGAGAAGCTTCACCTTCTACTCCACTTGATTCTCAACTTCTTCATAATTTCAGCTCCTTCCATAATAGATCTGCTTATCATCAGTTTGCTAGCCCAAGTATTTCTTCTACTCCTATCCATACATCCACTGTTCAAAACACTCCATTTCAGCCCACTTTCCCTCTTGTTAATCCACCTCTTGTAAATCCCCCATTATTTCCTACCATGGCAGCATGGTATGCTCCACTTGTGTTACCACCACCTCTGGTTCCCTTACCTAATGATTACCAATCCAAAATTCTCCATTTCACCAGAAATGAACCTACTACTGCCCAACAACATGTAGATAAAATGAATAATGCCTTTGATTACATGGAGATAGAAGAAGAGACCATTAAAATGAGAATTTTTGCTCAAAGTTTAGGAGGAGAAGTCAAGAAATGGTTTAAAATCTTAGCTCCTCACAGCATAAATGATCTCCCTTCTTTATATCAAACATTCATAAACAAATGGGAAATTAGAAAAACCCCCTCCAAATCCTTTCAGAATATACCAATCTCAAAATAAACAGTGGGGAAGGTGTCCAAGAATATTGCACTAGATTCAATAGTGTTTATAATGCACTTCTTCCAGACATGAAACCTCCATTAGGCTTAGCCTTGGCTAAATTTATAGAAGGCTTTGATCCTGAAATGGCCTATCAACTAAGAGAAAGAGACCCCTCAACTTTAGAAGATATGCAGAGGGGAGCCTTAAGTGTAGAAGAAAATATGATTGAGAAAAGAGCTAGGTTGAGAGCAGAGAAAATAGTTACATACAGGGATGATACAATGTCATCAACCTCATCATCAGATACTAAAATTGATAACTTAGTGAAGGTAATGGAGAGAATGCTTGAAAAGATAAATCTGAATGATAGAGTGCCTCCTAGAGAAAACCAAAACAGAAATAGAAACCAAAATCTCATAAGAGACCCTAATCAAGATAAGAAAAGAGATAATGACCAACAGATTAGGCCTCCCTTTCAACAAAACTATATTGATCAAGAAGAAGAAAGGGAAGTTGAAAGGTTGGAAGAAAATCATGTAAATCTGATAGGATCTGACAGTGAGACGAATGTTTTTCTCACTGAAGAAGAACAAGGATTCTTCTCTTCAGAATAAATTGAAAACAACCATGAAGATTTTGAAGATTACAGAGGGTTTGAAAATGCAATCATGGAGGTACACAAACAATATAATCTTAGAAGAAAAGGGAGCCCAGAAATTTCTAATGACAAAAACACTAGTACTGTTGTTAAGAAAATTTCAGAAAATCAGTCCAAAAAGACAGCCAGTAACATCAACACTTTGGCCAATAAAAATGATCAAAATAAAGACAAAAACATTAAGCAAAGTGTTGAACAAAGCTGCCCTAGTCCTTCTGCTAGTGGCCCTAACAAATCTGTCCCAAATAATAGTCCAAATAAAAATCAGCAAATCAGAATTGTTGAAAGAATTGTAAATGACAAAACTGATGTAAATATGTCAAGAACAATAGTTCCTTTCAACCTTGAAGGGGAAATTTCCAAAATCAAGATCACCATACCCTTAGCTGAACTAGTAACTTAGGATGTATATAAAAACCAAGTTTTGAAAGATTTTAATATATGCAATGACACTGATACTTTAAACTTGACAGATGATAAAATTGAGTTATTGTTTGGTCCTGAAGTTGAAGGAAAATACCAAGAAGGGGCTTTCCCTCCCTTCTATGTCAGCCTGAATATACATGACAAAATCTTGCATAATGCCATGCTAGACTCAGGTGATTCACACAATCTTATGCCCAAAGTAGTAATGGAAAGCCTAGACTTAGAAATTACTAAACCATACAAATACCTTTACTCCTTTGATTCAAGCAGGGTCAAATGCTTAGGCCTAATCAAATATTTGTGTGTCAACTTGGCACAAATTCCTGCTAAGATTTTAGTAATGGACATATTAGTAGCTGACATTCCCCCTAAGTATGGCATGCTTCTATCTAGATCATGGGGAGCCAAACTTCAGGGGAGCCTTCAAATGGACATGTCTTATGCCACCATCCCAGTATTTAACCAAACAAGAAGATTATATAGGGAATCCCACATGAAATACATGGTGAGCAACATAGATAGACCAAAAAATTCTCCTATCTACTCCATCCATTCAAATTTGGTTTCCTTTATCTTATATAATGAAGATGAAATCAACCAACAAGAAAAGAAAAACAAAAGAGAAAATAGTCTACCAGAACAGTCAAATATGTCATTAACTCAAGAAAAGAACAATCCAGATTTTAGTAGCCTTGAATAGCAGAAAGAAAATGAAAATGACAGTGAAATATCTTGGAAAATAAACTTTGATGGCTCTTGTAACAAAATAAGTGTAGGGGCTAGTGTATGGATACATAAAACAAACAAATGATTTTCCTATAAACTGGTCCATGCACAAATAACATTGCTGAATATGAAGCCCTCCTTATTGGCCTACACTTACTCAAAGATTTAGGAGCCAAAATAATATCAGTCCAAGGGGATTCTGAGCTAATTATCAGAAAAATTAAAGGGGAGTGTTCGACCAAAAACCAAAAAATCAGAGAATATAGAAATGCTACCCTTGATCTCCTAAAAACTTTTGAAAAATATGAACTCATTTTCATCCCAAGAGCTCAAAATCATCTAGCAAATGAACTTTCCTTTGGTTCTAGTAATTGATAAATACCACAGACAAATGAACAATCTAATATAAAGGTAAAAAACAAACCTGCAATACCTGACAATGAATATTATTAACAAGTATTTGAAGAAGACAAACACATAGATGATTTTCTGCAATCAAAGAATGACTTTGCCATACCAATACCTTTTTCAAGCCATGAGGAAAATTGTTTTAATGAAAAACAAAACCCTGAAACAGAGCTGTCCTTTTATACTGATATAAACCAGTTTGAACATCCTTTTAGAGTAGAAATAATTAACAGTACAGACCAGAAAGACCTGGAAGTTTTACAATGTAAAAATGATACAATTATAAGAGGTCTTGCACCATTAGAACAGCTTTTTGATTTCAATGATGTAGCCAAGGAACCAAGGATGGAGCCTATGGAAGCAAACATAGAAGAACACAACATAGGTAGCCTAGCAGAACCCAAGATGATAAAACCATCCAACACTCTCCCAGCTCATTTCAAACAGCAATACATAGAAGTTTTCAAAGAATTTAAAGATGTGTTTGCATGGGGATACAAGGATCTAAAATCATATGATACTAGCATCATTCAACACAAAATTCCTCTTAAGGAAAATTAGAAACCTTTCAAACAAAAACTCAGAAGGATAAACCCTGTTTTATTACCTTTGGTTGAGAAAGAGATTAAGAAGATGTATGATGATGGGATCATAGTTCCCATCAGGTATTCAGAATGGGTTTCCAACTTAGTATCTGTTAGGAAAAAGACTGGGGAAATTAGACTCTGCATTGATTTCTGAAATATAAATAGAGCCTCCCTTAAAGATAATTATCCCTTGCCAAAAATGGATCATATACTTCAAAGGGTGGTTGGGTCTAAAAGAATTTCACTGTTGGATGGGTTCTCAGGTTACAATCAGGTTTTAGTACTCCCAAGTGACCAACATAAAACTGCTTTTACTACACCTTGGGGTACATTCATGTATGCCAAAATTACATTTGGCTTAATGAATGCAGGGGCCACCTTCAAAAGGGCCATGGAAATAGAATTTTCAGAAGACATAGGCTATTTTATAATCATTTACCTTGACGACATTACTGTTTTCTCTAAAACTGATGAAGAACACTTGATTCATTCAAGAAACCAATCCTAGAAACCTTAAATAATTACAATCTTTCATTGGGAAGATAAATTTCTTAAGGAGATTCATCCCCAACCTTGCTGAGCTATTAAGAAATATCACAAACATGCTTAAGAAAGAGGTAGGTGTTAAATGGAAAATATAGGCTAAGAAGTCATTTGAACTAGTAAAACAATCTTTAACTCAAACACCGGTTCTCATAAGTCTTAATTTCACCAAAAATTTCTATATCTTTTCCTTTGCATCTGAACATACAATAGCTGCAGTATTACTGCAAAAGAATGACATGGGGCATGAACAACCAATATCCTTTTTAGTAGGGCCTTAAAATATGCTCCACTTAAGTATAACATCATGGAGAAACAAGCCTTAGCTTTGGTAAAAGCATTGAAAGACTTTAGAGTCTACATTTTGCATTCTCACATCATTGCTTTTGTCCCACATACTGTTGTCAAAGATATTCTAAGTCAAGAACCTGATGGTAAAAGGGGAAAATATATTGCTATTATTCTAGAACATGACTTAGAAATCAGGCCTACCAAACTAATCAAAGGGTAGGGATTAGCTAAACTCATGGCTATGTCAAACTTCCAAGCACTTGATATGAATATGGTTGATGTCTGAGAAGAAATAAAGGAATTCACAGCTCCATTCATTGAAGAAACATTTGTGAATTCACCTTGGTATGTTGATGTCATATATGTGCTACTTTATCTAAATACCCCTTCTTCTCTGTATAAAACTAAAGCTAGATTTTTGAAGCAAAAGGCCTTAAATTATTGCATATTAGATGAGGTTTTATATTGGAAGAATGTTGTTGGAATATTGCTTAAATGCTTGCTTGAGGTTGATGCAGGAAAAATCATGCATAAGCTGCATGAAGGAGAATGTGGTGGACATCTTTACTAGAAGACTACAACAAATAAAATCCTCAGATCTGGTTACTATTGGCCCACCCTTTTCCTAGATACTCAGAAACTTGTCATGTCTTGCCATAAGTATTAAATTTTTTATGGCAAGAGAAAACTCCTACCTTTACCCTTACATCCCATCAGTGTTGAGGCTCCCTTTCAAAAATGGGGCTTGGACTTCATTGGGGAAATTAACCCATCTTCATCAGCCCAACATAAGTGGATCCTCACTGCCATTGACTATTTTACCAAGGGGATAGAAGCCATACCTTCTAGGAATGCTACTGACTCTGTCATTATCAAATTCCTTGAAACCAACATACTATCCAGATTTGGTTGTCCTAAAAAAATTATCACAGACAATGTTGTTGCCTTCAAGTCTAAAAGAATGGTTGAATTTTTCCATAAGTATCATATTACCTTGGGTCATTCCACTGCCTACTATCCTAAAGGAAATGGATTAGTTGAATCCTCCAACAAGAGTCTTGTCAATATTATCAAAAAACTATTGGAACAGAATAAAAAATCATGGCATAGTAAGCTTATTCATGCTTTATGGGTTGATAGATTAACCACCAAAAAGTAAATAAATATGTCCCCCTATCAGCTGGTTTATGGCATGCATGTAGTCTTCCCAACATCTTTGGGAGTTCCAGTCGTGAAACTCCATCAAGAAGTACAATCTGAGGAAAATGATATGCAAAGAAGGATCAATCAGACCATCCATTTACAACAGTCCAGAGAGGAAGTATATAAGAGAACACAAACATTCCAAGAGAATATCAAGAAGTTATTTGAAAAAAGGACTAAAGAAAATGATTTCCAAGTTGGAAATGTAGTTCTAAAGTGGGATTCTAGAAGGGAAGAAAGGGTAAAACATGGCAAATTTGAAAATTTGTGGAAAGGACCCTACATTATTCATTCTATCTGGGGTCACAATGCATTCCTTCTACAAGAACTGAATGGAGAAGATTTATTTGGAGGTCCTATCAATGGCAGGATGCTCAAACACTATTTCTACCAAGAGTCCTAAATTTCAAAGCTTTTATTTTTCACTGTATATAACATTGCTTCTCAAATTTGAAAAAAGAAAAAAAAAACACAAAAACAATAGAAAAAGAAAAGAGGGCAGATTCAAAAGAGGTATAGCCCCATACCCAAAAAAGAGAATTTTTTGAAAGTGAGCAAATCTAAGTGCCACTGCTGATTAAGAAATGATATATTGTTCAGTCATCTAGCTTAAACATGTCTGAACATACTTTCATTTTACTGTTGATAGGTTAGTGAATTAGATTTTCCAAACAATTTAATATTGGCTTATCAATAGAGTAGATTAGGAATCAAAAGAAAAGATGGGTCTAACATGATAAAAAATTGGGCCAAAGAGAGAAAGGGAGGCTGGTTCTAATATGCTAAAAAGTTGAACCAGGAAAAGAAGAAGACAACTTAAAAGATCAAATTCAAGAGCTGGAAAAGGAAAAGAAGGATGTCTTTAATTTTCAGATCTTAAGTCTTCACAATTTTGTTTTATTTTTCTGCAAATAAAGTCTATGTGCAACTTGTACATATGGCCATAGACACCATAGCAAATCAGACAGTCTAATCCTGATTTGACTATGTTTAAATTTCCTGTTTTAGAAATAGAGAATAAAATCTGTCAAACAGCTTAATCCTAACAGATAGTAGCTAGGTAGAAAATAAAGAGTTCAACAGTTTAATCTGGACTCTTGGAAGAAATAAGGATAGGATTAGATAGTTTGTTTCTGTTTTCAAAAATAAAATGTCAAAGAGTTTGCTAGTTAAAATGCACTCAAAAAGGAAGAAAAAAAAAATGTTAGGACAAGTAGGATTGGGTAGGAAGAGATGTTGTTTGAAAATATTACATGTTGCAAACTGATAAAAGTTGTCCTTTTCAAAGAAATATCAGTAAGAAAAGAATAAATCTGCCCAATGGATAAGGCACTGGTCTGCTAAAAGCTAGAGATTAATAACTGAGGTTATGGACACCTAAAAGGACAGCTGTCCTCCCCAAGTGGAGCCACTATTAGTCATCCATAATTCTGATGATATCCAAAGATGACTAAATTTCCAATCCTAGATTTCTAGAAATAATATTTCAAAGAAGCATTATGAGTCCTAGAAATATCACTGACTTCATCATTCTGAGGTTGTCAGTTCACCAAAATCTTCATCTATGTCTCCTAAAAAGGTTATACTGTTGTTTCAAAGAAGAAATCTCATTTCAGGCTATTTATCCCTGTTTTTATCAGTCCATTTCCCTCTGGAAATAGTCCATTTTCCCCTTATTTATCCTTCATTTTCCTCTAAAAACCCACGTTTTCCTTCACTAAAATTTCTCATTTACCCATGAAAACCCCTTTAAACCTATAAAAACCCCTTTTTATGGTTTAAACTACCTTTTTATACCTATCAGAACTTCTGAATTGGCCTAAAAACCCCATTTCTGGCCTAAAAAACAATCTTTTTACAAATTAAGGCTTTAAGCCCCCGAGGGCTTAAAATCTTCAGCCTCCTTTGTCATATGACCTAACCCCCGAAACCAAGCACTCAAACCTTTCCTCCACCTTATTTAGTCTCTGTCCACCTATGTATAAAATTTAAGTTTTTTTAGCCCCTTTGGGCTTAGCCTCTTTTCCTTATCTGCCATAAAACCAGGTGCTATGACCGAGCGCCTAGTCCCTAGCCCCTTCTATTTTTCCCCCGGTCCTTTCCTCCTCCACAGGACCACTTCCCGGTGCCTTTCCTTAAGCCCCCCCCTTCCTTTTTCTTCTTCCCCGCGCCTATGTTATTTCTCGATGGATCTCAATCGTCCATCCTGACCATCCAACGACCACCATCCTTCCCCTTCATCATCCAACCTCCCACCCATTCATCCCCGCAAATGAATCTCCGTCGTTGATTTATTTAATCTAACAGCTTTCATTTAAACCCAACACCCAACCCCGCCAGGGCCTACCACCCACTATTCAAATTCCCCACCAATCTCCTGCTGCCACCTGTCTCCCACTAACACTCCCGTCCACGCACCTTTCCATCGCGCTCCTCTCCGCACCGTCGGATCTGCCCCCCCCATCCAATGGTCAGGAGCGCATATCGCGCGCATTTGCCTTCCGAGGTTTAACACCTCATTTTCACGCGAAACCACTGGTTTCGTAAAGGATGCTTGTCGCGAAATTTTTCGATCACGTTCGTTTTACAAAAAACCGCTTACCACTCGTTTGTCGCGCGAAAACCACCGACGGTTTTTGCAAAACCACCCATCCATTTTTCGCACCAAAGTCATTTTAAACCCCATTTTTTCGCGGTTTTTGCCACAGAAATCCCTTCTGCGCATTAATTTCTTCCTCACTGCTCCTCTGACACTCCATTAGCCTCTGTAAAGAAATTTTAAGCCCTCGCGCAGGATTTTATAACTATTTTGTGGTTTGTTTGTAGGTTCAATGGCGGAGGAGGTTGTTAACAGTCCAAAACAGTGCTAAAGCCGAGGATCATACTCCTCTGTGGCCCAAAATCAAAGGAAAAAGACCAAAAGGGGTGAAAATCCATGTTTTAACCAATATATCCTGAATATTAACTATTTTATCAAACCCTCCAAAGCACTAAGGCCACTTGTACACCAGCAAATCAGTGAGAGACGAAGACACAACTAAAGATAAACTGAGAAATATTTGAAGCAGTTCCGAAAGGGGATAAAGGAAAAATTAGGCCTAAAGAGCAGTTTTATAATTAAATCAAGAAAAATTAGGCTTAAACATAGCCTCGGATACATCAAAGGGGCAGTTATTCACTTGATAAATCAAAAGTGACACCTTTCACTTACTGTATACCTCAAAAGGAAAATTGACAATTATTACATTAAAGGAGATATTTTAAACTGTTAGAACAGTTATTGTAAAGACATAAGAAGGCCTCAAAGTCAATATTTTTAGTTGTTTCATCCTCAGGAATTAAAGACAGATTTATTACACAGAGAAGTAGTTGAGAGACATTCCTACCTTATGCCTTGCATTATTTTTAAGGATAGGAGTGCATTTACTTGTCATTAATAACATTTTGAACCCTAGACAGTTCCACCTCCTCATTTGTAGCATAAATACTGCATTCAAACTCATTGTATGGGGGGAATTTGATAACTCTTTGAAGTAATACATAGTTCTGCTGAGATTGAAAAGAAATTGATGTACTGGAACCTGCGGATGTTTTAACCTGTTTGTGGATGGAGAAAGCTCTTTCATTGGATCCCTGAGCTTAGCTATTGGTGGAGTATTCTAAATTGTTGAAGTTTTTCCTGTTTTCCATTCTGTTTCCATTATTTTCTTGGTAACAGTAGAGTAAAAGTTTTAGGCTAAGAATTGTCTCCTAGAAGCACCTTAGACCTGTTTACTCTTAATTGTCTTCATGTTTTCATCTGTTGAAGGTTTTATTAAGTAGTTTGACTGATTTTCAACCCCCATGCTTGTTTATTTCTTAAATAGTTCAATACAGTGGCCTCAAGAATGATTTATGGTTTTCCCTGATTGCTTGCTGCTATTTAAAAATTGTTTTGAAGTCTCCCTTCAAAGTACCATTGTCCAAAGTCTGCCAAAGAGGTCTGTTTTGATCATACCCTTTGTACTTGCCCAAATAAATGTTTTGAAGGTCTTTATAACTGTAATCACAGATGTTTAGGAGCTCCCTCTTCTATGAATGCAGTTATTTGTGAATCTTGAATGTTTTCTTATCCTTGAAAGTGAAATCTTTGATGAAATAGAGCGTTCCTCGACTCTTAGATTTCATTTTGAAAGTTTGTCTTGAAATTTTTATTTGCTAAAGTTTGATTTTTAGAATCCATGGTTAGCCCTGTCTATAAAATACTTCTTCATGTTCAAATTATGCTTTAAGTCCCTTTTTTGAAGAGTACATATAATTAAGGATTCTTAACTGCCCTTAGTTCTACTTTTCATTCTAAACCCTTAATTTTCATTTCATTTCACCTGAAAACTTTGTAGATCCAACAAACAAGTTATATTTGCCCTTTGATACCCCGAATTCATCTAAAAACTTGTTACAAACTTCCATTTGACTCCATTTCCCAATGAATTAGATATTTCCCCTTTCTAACTATGCTGCCTAGATCATCATGTCCCACAAAACAATCAAACAAACTCATGCTTAATAACTAGCCTAAAATCAACCTTTTTCAAGCAAACAAGTCATATCTTTGCAAATATATTGAGAGATCCCTCTCTGAGACTAGGAGGGCTAGATCCTAGAGCTCTAAAGACTGGTTTATATGTTTCCTTGTCATTTGGTTTTCCAGTTGGCCAAATCACAGGACACCAATAGGTAGAAGAACAACCCCAAGCCAATTTCAGTGTAGAGCCTTGTAAAATAGCTTTGACCAACCGATGACTACCTAGACCCCCCGAAAGGAGTCGAACTCTAACTAATTTCCTACGCAGCCTGCTAAGCTCCAACGGTATGTAGAAATTCGATTTTCACCCCCACAATATATAGAATGATCCATCTAGGAGCCTCGTGCGATACCGAGGAGTGGATTGTGTGCCCCCACGATCCCATGGTGGCTCCATAATTTCTCTACAACCCAAATTGACCTTCACTTCAGGCATCCTTTCCTTTGAGTGGTTAAGTTGTCTGATCTGGACCAAGAGGATTAATTGTGGCTCGCTTGTAGATGGAATTCACATGGGGATCACTTGAAAATTCTAGTGAGAAACCATAATCTAAGAGACGAACAAGAGAGTTCCCATGCTTATCAGGTCCTTCATTCCAAGAGACGTCACTTGCGTTGTTTTCAAAGCCTCGCATCAGGAGAGATGAAGGATGGAACATGAAAATGTGCCAGGTGGAGATGTTGGAGGGGAGAGCCCAAAGGAGCTAGGGAGGGGGTGGTGAAAAGAGGGGACAAGAAGGGGGTGAATGTTATGGTGGGGATATTGTGTTCTAAGTGCACCTTAATAGTATAATTCCTAGGAGGGGGGGAATATAATAGGAAAACTTGCATAATGAGACTAAGGGATAGGTAAAAACCATAGGTTTCATTGAAAATTTCTTTCCTTTCATTCAACTAACAAGGCTTGTTAGCTTTTAAATCCGCTTCAGAGTTTAATGCTCTTAAAATATGGTAAAATTTTAAGCTAGCAAATAAATAAGAAGTCCATGGGCTCGCTGAAGCATTTGACTTAACTTGTTGTTCTGGATAGAAGAGTTGGAGCGCAGGTGCTTTATGACCAGGAAGAAGTCTCCCAAGATTGTAACATCTGTAATTACCCTTTGGTGGGCTAAAAAGAGCCCTAGATAGAGGCCATAAGCTTCTTCTTGGTTGTTGGAATTCTTTGCAAAGCCCCAGGCATATTGGTCGAAAAGTATTCCTTCAATATTAGTGAGAATCCCTCATCCTCCTACCACCTATGGGTTTCTTTTTGAGGCACCATCAAACTGGAGAATCCAGGATTTAGATCTATGCTTCCATTCAACAAAATTGTCTAGGGTAAGGTTGATGGTCTAGAGTGGGTGGGGAGAATGATGATTCTCGATGGGAGGGGAAGGGATGGGCAAGGCCCAAGGCTTAAGCCACGAAAATTCTTTTGGATCAAGAGAAGGATCGAAAAATGGGCGGAGGAACTCAAAACAAGAGGAGAGAGCTTTGAGGGCGTTGATCCTACGTAAAGGACGAGATGAATGAAAGATCACCTTATTTAGAGATAATCGAATATTCTAGCAAACATATTTAGGGAGAGCGTTCCAGAGTTCTTCAAAAAATATTTTGGCCTGAAGGGGGCCCGCATAGTATTTGGTCCAAGAGGAAAATAAGGAATTAATATGAGAAGGCCATCTAGTTCTTGGGAAAAGGGGACCTAAAGACAGAGACCAGACATATCTTGAGAATGGGCACAAGAGAAATAGATGGGAAATGCTTTCGTCTAAGTTCTCACAAAGGGGACGCCTGGAGGGACCAACAATTCCCCTCTTTTGTAGGTTCTATGCAGTGAGGATTATTTTGTGAGAGAGCAACCATCAAAATAATTTGACCTTGGGGATTGCATTTGTCCTCCAATTTTTTTTCCATATCATATATTTTGGGGGAATTTGAGCATTGAAGAAAATATGAGTAGGAGGAGATATTACATCCCCATTGATCAGTATATTGAGCAAGGGGGGCACATCCACTTAATTTAATTTTAAGAATATCCAAAATCGGAAACAAATGTGTCAGGGTGTTTTCAAATTTCCATCCAATCTGGGGGCCCTACCTATCCCAAATAGAGATTTGACCCAAGAAAATGATGTCTCGAGCCTACAATAAGTGGTCCTTCAGAGTGGAAATTGAAGGATCCAAAACCTAATGAGGGCGTTCCAATATTGGGTCTATTCAAATGTTAATTGTGCTTCCATTCCACAAGATTTTGCATAGGTTTTTCAAGATAAGAGATGAGGAGGATTGAAGGAGTTTCCATATAGAACCTTGGATTGAGTCATTGTGTGTCTCTCAGCTATTACGTTGATGCATGTATTTAGCTCTCAGAATATGTTCCCACCAATGTTCTAGATATGTCTTAGGCTTCCAGTAAATTTTGGCACCCATAGCAGTATTGACCAGAGTGGGGTCACGTACTCTTATGCCCCCATGTTGTTTTGGCATTATGATAGTCTTCCAATTCACTAGGTGGAATTTTTTATTTTCCTAATTCCCCCACTCCCATAAGAATTTCTTGATGTATGTTCCAATTTTATGCATAACATACTTAGGGGCTTGGAGAGTGAGAACTGATATAGTGGAATGGATGATAAGACCAATTTCACCAAAATGGTCCTATCCGCATTATTTAGCCATATCCCTCCCCAATTTACTATTTTGTCTTTGATTTTATCTAAGATAGTTTTCCAAGTTTTGGGAGGTGTTCTCCTTAACTATATTGGAATACCAAGGTATTTGAAGTCTTTCCAGTCCTAGACAATCTTGAAACCCAAAATTTCTTCTATCTTCTTGGCTTTCTATGGCGTAATATTCCAAGTGAAAATGTGGCTTTTGTTTTCATTTGTGGCCCCAAGGAACTTGTTTAGGTTATATTTAAATCGCTTATCAATTACTACATAATCCCCTCTTAACAATATGGTGTATTCCACAAAATGCTCATGATTAATGCTTATGATCCCCATCTTGAATCTGATACTTGGAAATTTGGAGGTTTCTCTTTCATGTTCCAGTCTCCTACTCAACGAATCCACCATTAAGATGTAAAGGAAGGGAGAGAGGGGAAAACCTTGCCTCAGTCCTCTTGTTGTATAGACATTCCCTGTTGCAGAAAAAAAAATCTCTCTAGTCTTAAAAAAAATATCTATCAACAAACCAGAGAAATACACACAAAACTTCCTAGCTTAAATTAGAAAATACAAAACTAGACATACAGCCTATCTCACTCTAATGTTAATGACCATTAGTGTCATTTCCCGATCTTCTCGGTTCTAAGTTCAATCCTTTAAGTGTCGTTGCGGATGTTTACCTGCAAGGAAGATCAAACCAAATCAACGAAATCATATATAACATAACCTACTCTAACATAAACTATGTGAAAGATTAGAGAGTAACACATTAAATGCATAATCAATTACACATTTATGGAAGGCAAATGTATAATGTATTATTATTATAAACATGGGAAGCATACGACTAGTTAAGCTCTGATGTTGGAAGCCACCTTCAGATGATTTTCTAAGTCCTTTCCAAGACCTTTAAGCACTCCTTTCTCCTTCAGAAAATGGTAGCATTTAGGCGCAACTGAGCACAAGGATGGAAACCATCATTGTTCAACCATTTTGGGAAAGCATGGAATTCATTTATAGAGGAGGAGAGGTTAGGGATCCGCAAAAAGGGGAAGAAATTCCACATCTTAAGGGGAAGATCCCTAATAGTAGGATGAAAGGTCTGAATTGGGAGCCTTCAACCCAATCCTCATTCTACTGTTACCACCTCTCCATTCTCGAGGCTTCTAGTAGGAGAAGTTTCTGCTCCATTTTTGGAGAAACTGCCCGAAGAGGACCAGCGTGTTTTTTCACTTTAACTCCCATGCTTCCAGTGCTTTACACAGATCATGGTGAAGGTGACAAGCGTGAGGGTCTAACTATAGGGACTCCACTAGGTATGAAAATAGGGTTTTTCACAAGATTTTTTCATAATTGCATCAAGGTATTTCTCTTTTAGATCTTCAGGGATGCTCTGATAATGTTTTTCATGGTAAACATTTTGACAAATTTTCGTCGCTTTGCGATATTAGGGGAAAATTTCGAGAGCTCAGGGTATGAGACAGTGAGTGAGACAAAATTCTGTATAGCTGATGCCCCCTAAAGCATGAAAGTAGAACGAGAAGTGATGGTTGCATTGATTTACAAGTCATGGCAAGCACTTAGGAAACCACCATTAGGAGACTTGCAAATCAAAAATAATACAATACATATGACATATCTGATATAAGCTCAATAATACTATTGAGATTCAACAAGATGATGATCCCGGTGAAAATTAAGCACCTACACTAGGTGGGGCCCGCAGACTATTTTTAGGTGATATGTCTATTTTTAGAATTTGGATCAAAGTCTATTTTTAGAAGTAATATATTTATATATGGTTGAGAAAATTATATGGATGGATGGGCATCTAATTTTGGAATGCATGTGCGAAGTTGTTTCGTGGCATGCATGTCTAAAATTAGAATGCGTGTCGATTTTTTTCAAGTCCTTAACAAAAATTAGACAATAAATAATTATCTATTTTCAATGAGCACTTGGAACTAGTTAACTGAAGTGGAAAATCAGTTAGCTAAGTGGATTTCGAGTTGAAGTGGTTGGTTGGTGGACCATGCAGTGGACTTCGTTGTAACTGAGTGATACAAAGTTGTAATAGAGTTGGATGTGTAGTTATGTGAGTTGTTATTTAGTTTAACTCGGTTAAGTGAGTTAAACTCAGTTATGCTAGTTGTAACTAGTTGTATCTAAAGATACACTAGTGAGATATCAATGAATTAGTTATTTAACTAATTCACAAGTAGTGGTCTCGATTGCAACTGAAGAAATACTACTGTTAACTACATGCATGTAAAATCCAGTGGAGACCCGGTTGAGAGATAGGTGAAAGGGCCTATTTGACTATCAGTTGTGACTATAGTGGTGCATTCAATGCAACTACACACACATTGGAGATGCCAATGAGGATTGCATAATCAAGGCAAGGCAAGATCGAATTCATTCAGGGAGCTTCATCAATAGGGATTGTGCAATGGAGGCAGGCTGTCAGGAGGCAGTAAATTGGTGCATGTTTATGCCAATTTTTGTATGACAGTGTGAGATGATTATACATTGTACTGAGATATCTTGGAGTATATTTTTGCATGAGATTGTTTCATGATCCATGATATACATAATATATGATAGTTGGGGTTTTTAGCTTTATGCTTTCCCGGTAAAAACATCTGTTTTGTGTGCGATTGATTTTTCTTCATGTGTTTGCAATTGGCGATTAAATTTCCGCAAAGAATCAAGTAGAAGGATTCTATATTTAACACTGGATATAATTTTTAGATCAAGAGAGTCCGGTAATACATCACATTATTTGTCATTGCCTGATTTGGACCTCAGGTTGAAAAAGGCAAATCAGGGTAACATTTAAACCACGCTCATCCTTGTAGCTAGCCCTACAAGGTCAGGAGAGGGCTCTCTTCGTAAAGGATATTCAACAAAGTACAATTATGAGCTGATTTTAGGCTAGGTATAATAATGGGAAAATGTTTTAATGAATGAATTTTTCATGGGAGTATGGAACAAATGAGACAGTTTGAAGCTAGGAATTAAATTAGGGATATAGGTTATTCCATGGGGCAAGGTAGGCAGGAATTTCAGCAATTAAAGTTCAAATAATGATGGAATGGAAAGACTGGTGAGGAGCTGAAAAGGGCATGGGAGATGGATCCTTTTCAAACAGAAGAAAACATAGAATATTGAATGATTTCCCAAGGTAGAGCATAAAAATGGATTCTACCTTTCTATCTTGAAAGAATTCAACCAAAGATGTTTATGAATGAACGATACACATAAAAATTGACATATGAACACAAAGGAAGAAACAAATGCTAAAATTCATACCACATTGATCCCACAAATCAGATCTGCATATCTTATTAATTCCCTGTCCAAAACTATTACAGTGGAGTGCAGAGCGTCCTCCTTGATTTCCACACTATTCCCCTACTTACTGACTTACAGACTACTTTACAAATGATTCAAAATTACATTAAATATACCAGAATGTGAGGGAAGTAGATCCACAAAAAGAGGAGTTGTTTGCCAACTCAAGAACTAAAGTCCGATCATAGAAAAGAGAACCAACAATCTTCCCCTGAAAATAAGGAACAACAATACATTTCAGGCCATCTGAATATTTCGTTGTTACACTGGATGAAAGAAAAATAAGCAATCTAAAAAATAGATTCCTATTTTACTGCTGCTGTAGAAGTCTCTGTCTCATATTAGCTCTTAGGCCTTTGACTGTTTCTTATTATTATTACTCTCTTGAAGAAAAATCTATTTTTGAAGAAAATGCCTTTGAAATAAATCAAAATGAAATTATGCCTTTTAGTGAAGGGAAGAACCCATTTTGAATGGAAGGAGCGAAGGGAAAAGAGGTGGGCCTGAATCACAATCGCAATCAGAATATCGGGGAGGTGAGACATACAATGGAAAACTTGCGATGCAGTTAGGGAAATCGCAATTAGGGATCGGAGGAAAGGGGAAGGTATATTAGGACTAGGCATAAACTCTGATGCGATTGGAAAGGTCCGATGGGGCAATACAATAACATAGCGGAGAAATCCTTTTAAAACACAAGAAAATGGTTTTCCACTTTTTACAAAGGGAAAGGACCAAATTTCACTTGAAAGGGGGGGACAGATCAAGGTGGGACCGGGAGAATAAATCGCAATCGGAATCGGGGTTTTGGGGCGGGCGTATTGCATAATAAGACTTCGTCGATGCAATTGGGGATAGGAAATGGGGGAATCCTTTGTATAAAACGAAATAAAACAAAATTTAAGATTTACAAACGAAAAGGCCCTTTGTTTTATAAATGGGCAGAAGATTATATGGTGGGACCCGAAGGCGAGTCGCTATTGGAAATCAAAGGGGAGCGGAGGCAAAATGTTATGTACAAAAGGATTTTGTCGATGCGATGGCACAACAGTGTATGAGCCATCCGATTGGATGAACAGATCGACGAAGGAGGTGTAATCGGGGGGGAGTCAATCGGGAGGGACTTGATTGGAGGGGATCCTTTGATAGTGCCAATCGTAATGGAGCGATGAAGTGTAGGCCATCAGATCATTGATCAGATCAACGGTCAAGATGACAGCGGGCGGGGCTCAATCGAAGGTATGGAAATCGAGAAGGGAGAATCGGAGGAAGGGATTTTCAATGCAAAACTTTAAAGTTTTATTATAAAGTTTAAAAGGCATGAGGGGAAGTGGTTTATTAAATCAGATCGGGGTTTGTCCAATCACATCGGAGTTTTTTACAAGGGTCCATCGGAATGCATGGTTTAAATTTTGCGATCGCGACCGGAGGGGATTTATAATATAAGAACCTTTAAACTTTATTATAAAGGGGTATGGAGGGGAATTTTGAATCCTTAGTTAAACTGAGAGGGGGGGGTGAATCATTTTAACACATACGTAAGCTTTTTAAACTTTTCGTCAGGCTTATTTACAGCTTAATTTTATAACCAACTTTAATATTTGAACAGTCTTAATATGTTGTAGCAAGTATTAAATTAATGTGACACCAAACTTATTATGAGAGCAGCAAACATTAAGCAGATTGGGTAGATCATATCAACACATAGGCAACACACATAGAGACAACAGATATAAGTGGAAACCCATAAAGGGAGACAACCACATCTTATTATTATTGTGATGCAAAGGCAAGCTTTAACTCCCTCTCACCACTGATTTTCTGCAGGCACCAACCTACAGGAGGCTCCAACCTCAGTCAGCTACAACTGAAATCTATCAAGCTTCAACTTGATAGGGAAGCTCCAAATTTCTCATTCAATCAAAAGAAAATATTTGCTGATTTACCTCAGATATCAGCTCTGTTTTGTAGCATCTCTTTCTGCTCCTCTCTTTCTTATCTTCTCTGCCTCAATTCTTCATTTTTTGAATTCTCTAACCTCTCTTTGCACATCAATGTGATATGATTTATACAGTTTGCCTCATAATAGTTCGTATTCCACAGGGAATTCAAAGTGAATAGCCCTGACTCTTTGCATTCTACCTCCTCACTTATTTTTCCAGCTCATTCAAAAAATCTCAGAAATTTATACAACTATCAGTTTTACAGTGGAGTTTTATTTCCCACGAAGGCTTGCCAGTGCATCAAAAACAATATAAATCAATAAAAAACGTATACATTCAGTTACAATGAGGATTACAAATCAACCCATTCAGTTTTGGATCATCGAGTTTGTCTTTTCTGTGACTATGTTTGTCCTTTTCGGCTCTGTTTGATCTCTTGTTCACTGCCGTGGTGTAACTACCATGTATATGTAACTGCCATGTATATGTAACTACGCTTTTTATATATAAAGCAATTTCAATTCTCGGCATAATTATACAGAGCGTTATATAACTCAGATAACTCTTGGAAATATAACAATAATAAATCTTTTTAATACATAAAATGCCCTTTTGGGCCCACTTGCCAAGCTTGCTTTATTCTCCGATGCGATGCATCACCTCTTGACTACTTCTGATTGCGATTAATAGCAATCGCAACTTCTAGTTGCATGTTTTGATACTCTAATTTCACTCCGATGTGATGATTCACTGTTCACTGCACTATACTACGCTGATGCGATGAATCACTCCGATGCGATGGTTCACTATTCACTGCTCTTCATTGTGTTGATGCAATGAATTGCTTCCGATGCGATGGTTCACTATTCACTGATCTTCATTGTGCCGATGCGATGAATCACTCCGATGCGATAGTTCACTGTGATGCCAGAACTCAAGCACGTATGAGTCACAGCTCACAAACCCATCGGGTCCGCATCTTCATCGCAATCGAAAATTGAAACTTTTGTTGTCATGCTCCGCTGCCACACTTTTCTCCGATGCGATTTGTGAGGGTCCCACCTCATAGGAATTCGTTTGTATTAGGCCTGAACAATAGAGCACTTCACACACACACACACATATATATACTTTGGTCCCTTGTTTATAATGCGCTACATATATAAAGCGCTGCATATATATATATATACTTTGATGCTTCAGTCTTTATGTATCCTCCAGCTTGGGTTAAGGTTCTCGGAATAATGTTTATGTATCCTCTAGCTTGGGTTATGATTCTCGGAATTTTATATAGGGGGTCCCACACTACACACACAATATCTTCCGTCAACATTAAATTAAGTCTTGGACTCAGACTTTTTTTTTTTTTTTCCTAAGTAAGCGTAATCTATTTATCAGAAAAAAACATGTACATCAGGTCTCAACCAGAACCATGCCCGATTTAGAGGCATTTTAAACAAAATATCATTGTTGAGCACTGCCCTCCCCGAGGGAAACCAGTGCTGAGTGTTTTCCAGAAAAATCCCACACAGGGGAAGCCGTTAGTTCTGATTATACATATCATATTTGACAGAACCCAAAACCTAAACCTGAACATTATAACAAACATGAACATTCTCTTAATTACTGACAGAGATAGAGCAAAAAACTAGAAAAGGAGAGAGGCTCTACTCGTCAGGTGCTTCTTCAACAACCCTGCTCCAGAGGGCATCCGGTTCTTTTTCTTCCGTGTACAGGTCCTCAATTGAATGAATCACCTTCCCAGTAGCAGAGGGACCCTTTACCTCGCTCTCTTGATTTCCATTTCTCGGTTGATTGCTATCATTCCCAAGTTCCCGGATTTCATTGAGCTGCTCGTCCTATGCGTGACCAGTGTCAGTTTGCTTCTCGTGCGGCTTCGAGCTAGGCTGAACAACCTCGCCTTTGTTGGCGCCGTCCTGGTCGACATTAGCTACCACATCCTGCAAATTCAAGCAGCCAGCACTATGCCTCTGAGCCTGGGCTGCCGAATTGCTTCTAGCCCCCCGATCAGAACTAGGAATCATGTCCTGAGGAGTTTCCTGAAAGGCAATCGTGATGGAGGCAGTGACTCTTGGATAGTTTAGAGAGCTGTTGAAAGAGAAATGTATAGTTTGGGAGTGAACAGGAAAATTCAGAGGTGTAGGGAAGCGAAAGCTTCACCCAGAACGATGAAGACGACCCCTGTTAGCTCTGGAAGTGCTATCAGAAGTTGGAGAAGTCGCAGCAGAGGTGCTGGAGGAGGTGGGGGAACACCTCGTTTGGCGCCGAGAGGATCCTCTTCTACACCTCATTCGGTGTCTAAGACGCGGCATGTTCTCTGTCAAGTCTGCAGAGTGGGGGTGCGAGAGCAGGGCAGGAGACTGGGGCGACTGCGATGGCCAATTCACCGTTGCAAGCATGCAATAGCCGGAAATGGAATAGTGGAAACTGTCACTTCGCTCCAAACAGTAGTGGAGCGTAGTTCTTTTGCCTGTAGCTGTGCGCTCAGAAGAGAGCCAAGTATCCGGGGAGAAGCAACTCGTTACAGGCCTGGGAAGTCTACTGGAGCTATGATCGCTCTCCATCCTGTTAACACAAGACCCCGTGCTACCGTAAATCCTTGGCATTAAAACATCATAAATATGAGCAAACGACATGGCCAGGTCGCAGCGTGTGGAGTGGTCTCAAGGTTCGGAGGCTTGGTTCCATAGTTTGATTAATATATATATATATATATATATATATATTAACCTAATATATATATATATATAACCTCTTGGGTTCCATAGTTTGATTAATGCTTCCACTCCCAGTATAGCCTTAGCCATGTAACATATTAACATTGCAATAGGTATCAAACCCCGACTTCATGTAAAAGCGCTCGGGCCCACAGCGTACTACTATATGCTGACCATCATATGTAGCACTCCTTTGGTGACTTGCATATCAATTATAATATATGGACATATATAACGACCCTGTTCAATTTATTATGAACCTTATAATAAACCCACGCATTTAACTTATATGTGAACAGTTTACCATGTAATTCAACCTGCATTCGGCCCATCATATATATCAACATATATTAATATACGTTATAACCTCTGCCTATTTATTAACTTTCATAACACAGAATACATAGTCATTCGCATAATTCTTTGGCTCTGCAGCTATGAATGTAGGACCCACATCCTTAGTTCTCTTCCCCGCACCTTCTCCTTTGATCGGACGGTCAATCTGCTCTCGCGCACCAACTGCGCTTTGGACCCCCATCCAATGGACGACGCGCAATATCGCGCAACTTATATGCTCGTCACATAATTCTCCAAAATCACGCGAAAAAATTTGTATTTGGAAACCGCTTTAGGACACGTGGCCATCAATGACATATATCGCGTTCATTTTGACAATACTGCTTACCACTTCAACTATCGCGCGAACCCACTGGTTTTTTTTTAGCGCCGGTTTTACTGTTCACGTTCAGGGTTCCATTTATATTCATGGTTCCGCTTCATCAAATTCTTCGCGCCTTCGTACATATATATATATATATATATATATTCCGTTCAAAGGTTTCATTTCATATTTCTTCAGCACTTCAATATATGAACTCTGCCTTAACATATAAACCCATGTTTCATTGTTATTTTAATATAACACTACCATAAGGTTTAACACTTGCGTTACGTTTTTATTGCTTAACTCTTGGTATTAACCCTTATACACAGAGCCCCGCTGTTATTTAGCTTCTCGGTTCCGCCATTTCTACACGGTTCCGCATCTCCTGTAATCATTTCACTGTTGGTTTGTTAACGACTCTACCTCTGTATTCACTATCTCTCTGTAGCCTTTCTCTGCTGCTCAACCGTTTCATCTCATGGCTCTACCTCCTTTCTCTGTCTCTGCAACCTCTGTCTTGTACTGCCTTGCTTCTTTTGTTGTTGCTCGACTCTCTCTACATCCTGCTGCCTCTTTTCTCTCTCTGTTTCTAAAATGTCTCCTTTGCCATCTCCTTTGCCATCAATGACAACATTTCCAACAGTCTCCCCCTTTGGCATTGATGGCAATATACTTCGTTTTCTTGCCTTTTGGGACCCTTTCTTCTGTTGTTTGCTCTTCCCCCCCCTTTTACATCAATGGAAAAGGGTTACCTATTTCCCCGTGTGATTTTAAATCTCGTCCCTATTACTCTGATCTTGAGGACCTATTTCATGCTCTGCTTAGTTGCTCTGGATCTTTTGTGACTCTCTTTGTTGACTGATATCCCCCTGGAATGATGTCTTCTTTTCTGTTCTCCCCTTGGAATGAAGCTTTATTTTTCTTTTAGAGAGTAGTATCTGAAGACACTACCCCTAGTTTGTTTCTCAGATATTCGAATGGCTCTCTAGCAAGAGGTTTTGTGAATATATCTACTGTTTGTTCTTTTTTTGGCACATATTCCAACTTCACTACCTTCTGTGCTACTTGTTCTCTTAGGAAATGGTACTTGATTGGGATGTGTTTAGTTTTTGAATGAAGTATAGGATTTTTTGAAATACTCATAGCACTTGTATTATCACATTTGATAGAGATAGGTTCATCAATGCTTACCTTCATGTCTTGGAAGGTTTGCTTCATCCACATGACTTATGTGCAACATGTTGCTGCTTCTATGTATTCTACTTCTGCTGTAGATAGAGAGATAGATGTTTGTTTCTTGCTTAGCCATGCCACCAGACTTTTTCCCAAGTATAATGCACCTCCACTTGTGCTTTTCCTATCATCTACACAGCTGGCCCAATCTGCATCTGTATATGTTGTCAATGTGAAGCTCTTGTCTTTTGGATACCATATCCCATACTGTACAGTTCCTTGTAGATATCTAAATATTCTTTTGACTGCTAAAAGGTGATTTTGTTTTGGTGCTGCCTTATATCTAGCCACAAGTCCTACTGCCAAAATTATGTTTGGTCTAGATGTTGTTAGGTATAGCAGACTTCCTATCATGGATCTGTAAATTCTTTGATCTATATCAGCAGATCCATCATTAGCACATAGCTTGCATCCAGTGATCATGGGAGTTGACATAGGTTTGCAGTCTTCCATTTTGAATTTTTTCAACATCTCTTTTAAGTATTTTTCCTGTGAGATGAATGTACCTGCGTTCTTTTGCTGAATTTGAAGTCCTAAGTAGAAGGTGAGCTCTCCAATCATAGACATCTCAAACTCTGATTTCATCTCATCAGAAAATCCTTTTGCTAGCTCATCTTTGTTGCTTCCAAACATAATGTCATCAACATATACTACAACAATCAGGAGTTCATTTCCATGGGCTTTTATGTATAGATTGTTGTCTACTCCTCCTCTCTTAAAGCCTTGTTTTTGCAAGTACTTATCCAGCCTTGAGTACCAAGAATGAGGAGCTTGTTTTAGTCCATATAGAGCCTTCTTTAGTCTACACACATAGTCTTCTTTTTCTGTTAATGAGAAACCTTATGGTTGTTCCATGTAGACTTCTTCTTCTAGATCTCCATTCAGAAATGCAGATTTCACATCCATTTGATATGCCTTGAAGTCTTGGTAGCATGCGAAGGCCAAAAACATTCTGATAGCTTCCATTCTGGCTACAAGGGAAAATGTTTCATCGTAATCAAGTCCTTCGATTTGTGAATATCCTTTGCAAACAAGTCTGGCTTTATTCCTGATTACATGTCCTTGCTCATTCATTTTATTATTTAATACCCATTTTGAGCCTATGAAATTTTTCTCAGTGGGTCTAGGAACTAATTCCCAGTTATTGTTCTTCTCAATTTGGTCCAATTATTCATTCATAGCATTCACCCAATGCTTGTCCTTGCTATCTTCTTTAAACTTCTTTGGCTCTATTTGTGATAGCGTGGCTATGTATACCTCTTATGTCTGTTTAGTTAGCTGCCTTCTTGTCTGGACTCTTACATTCTTGTCTCCAATGATATGATCTTCTGGATGGTTCTTTTGAGTGTATCTTGAGGGGGCTTTCGAGCTCATTTTAGCATCTTTTTTTGTCTTGCTTGTTTCATCATCATCTTGGTTTTCTTCTTCATGATTGTCTGAAGGACTGCTATAGTCTGTACTTCTTGTCTTGTTTGGAATTTCTTCATCAAATCTTACGTCAATACTTTCTACAATTTTTCGAAGAGTCTTGTTGTAGCACCTGTACCCCTTACTTTTGGATGCATGTCCTAGAAATATCCCTTCATTTGCTCTTGCATCAAACTTCCCTAGATTTTCATCATTATTCTTTATGTAACACTTGCTTCCAAAGACTCTAAAGTGCTTGATTGAAGCTGGTTTACCATGCCATAGTTCATAGGGAGTCTTGTCACTGCTTGGCCTAATGAGCTTTGTTTAGGATATGCACGGCTGTGTATACCGCTTCTGCCCAGAAGGATTGAAAAATATTACTCTCTTGCATCATGGCTCTAGCAATTTGTTGTACAGACCTGTTTTGTCTCTCTGCTACTCCATTCTGTTGAGGTGTCCCTGCAATAGTAAATTGTTTCTTTATCCCATGTTCATTGCATAGGTCTGCAAAGTCATAATCTGTGAATTCACCTCCTCTGTCTGATCTGATGCATTTTAGCTTGCATCCTGTTTGATTTTCTACTAATTCTTTGAATATCTTGAATTTCTCCAGTGCTTCCGATTTATTCTTGAGAAATGAAACCCATGTCATTCTGGAGAAATCATCTATTATCAGCATGAAGTAGGATTCTCCACTTGGTGTTTTAGTTCTTGCAGGTCCACACAGGTCCATGTGCACAAGCTGGAGTGGTCTTCTTGTTGATAGCTCATCTTTGGCCTTAAAGGATGTGTTGGTTTGTTTTCCCAATTGACAAGATTTGCATATGGTATTTGAAGGCCTTTTTATTTCTGGCATATCTCTGACCGCTTTCTTCTTGCTCAGTATGATAATATGGTCGAAGCTGAGATGTCCCAATCTCCTATGCCATAACCATGAATCCTCAAGTTTGTTAAGATGGCATGCTTCATCCCCCTCTTTCACTATGTAAACATTACTCTCTGTTCGAACACCTTTGAGTAGAGTCTTTCCTGTGGTGCTTGATCTGACTTCAGAGTCTTGTGCTCTAAAAAGAACTTCACAGCCTTTATCACACATTTGACTGACACTTAGCAAATTTGCTTTCATCCCATCTACAAATAGTACATCTTGGGCCTTTCCTCTGCCATTATATAGGCTAACTGAGCCTTTTCCTTTGATTTTTCCTAATTTATCATTGCCAAAAGTAACATTACCAGATTTATTTTCATCAAAAGTTATAAAATTGCTTCTGTCTCTAGTCATATGTTTTGAGTAGCCACTGTCTAAATACCATTATCTTTTCAGGTCTTGAGCAGTTAAAGCCAGGTCACATTTATTCACCTTCTTTTTCCACTAGAAACATCCTTTTGTTTGGTATCTTTTGTGAGATGATGAACCACATCCTCTCAAAGGACATTTGGAAGGCATATGTCCAATTTTATTGCATACACAACATTTGATCATAATTTTCGTAGAATTGTGAGTATGAGTAAAATATATTTGATTCATAAACCTCCTTGAGGTGTTGAACATCAATCTTTGTCCATATTTTCTGCACTCAATGATTTTATGGCCAAATTCCTTGCAATAAAAATAGTAACCATAGAAACAATTTGCATACCTGATGTGAGGTTGTCTTCTCCATTTGTTTTATTGAGACAATCTCTTCAATGTTTGCATCTTTTGCTGGTTTGAATTACTCCTCCTTGTATGACAGTACGCAACAATGTGTCCCAGCTTGTGGCAGGCATAGCAGGTGGCATTTTTCATAGGAGGGCAGAATCTCCTTTGATGGATTCCAAATTTGACATACTCAAGGGTATATGATCCTTTTTATGTTGTCTGATTATTTATTTCATTCTTTGTTATTAGAGGTTTCTTCTGGTTTCTGTCTCCCTCATTACATGTTTCTTCTTTTGTAGGAATTATTTGAGCTGCTTCATCAGCCTTCTTTGCTTTTACAAAAATAATATTTTTGTTTTCTTTTTCTTTGCTTTTACTTGATTCTCCTTCATAGCCTATCCCAGTTTTTATCAAAGGAGATCTTTGAGCATCCATAATTTCGTTCAACTTACTAGAGCTTGTTGTTTGAGAAGAATTTATAGACACTTTCCTTTGAGAATTTTCTAATTTCTTCCTCTGACATACTACTTCTTCTTCCAACTTCTCTTGTTCCTGAGTTTTATCCTTGATTTGCTTAAGTAACATGTCTTCTATCTTCTTGGCTTCTTTAAGCTCTACCTTCAGCTGCATGAGGACTTCTGAATTTTGATCTTCTCTTACATACTTGAGGAGAATGTCCTTTTGTTTTCTGCAATTCAGTTTGAGTCTGTCAATCTCCTCCAGGGCACTTCTTAGCTCCCCCTCAAGGTAAACTTCACCATCTTCTTCATATTCTAGAAGGCGTCCTTCAAGTTCTTCTATGGTCATCAATAAAAATTCAGAGGTTCCTTCTTCACTTGAGGGTTCATCTAAGTCTTCAGATGCACTGCTGTCTTGTTGAACATAGTAAGATTTTCTATTGAATTTCTTTCCTTTCTGTCAGTTCTTTGATATAGTTTTCTCTGATTCATGAGCCTAATTCCTTGCTTTCTTATGAGGACACTTAGTAGCATAGTGTCCAACTCTTCCACAGTTAAAGCATTTGAATGGAAGTTTACCTTTATATTTACCTGAGCCTCTATCCAGTTTATTGACAAACTTTTCCTCTTCTTCATCAGAGCAAGAACATATATCTTCCTTTTCTTCTTTCTTATTTTATGTTTTAAAAGCTTCCTCCCTCGCACTTGGCTTCTTCTGTGGGATTCTCATCTCATAGGCTGTTAGATTTCCAAGTAACTGGTTCATGGTCAAGGTTTCCCAATCAGCTGTTTCTTCTATTGCAGACACCTTGGGGTTAAAACTGGGTGGAAGAGATCTTAGAATATTTTGTACAATTACACTTTCTGGTATGGTTTCTCCAAGATCTTTCATATTTTTAACAATTTCTGCAACTCTTAAGAAGAAGCTGCCAACATCTTCATCCTCATTCATTTTTAATTTTTCAAATTGAGCTCTATATACTTGAAGTTTGGTTGTCTTTACCTTTTTATTTCCCTCATGGATTTTTTCAAGAGTATCCCACATATCTTTGGCAGTTTTGTTGTGCATTACTTTGATAAATTCAGCCTCACATATTCCATTTAAGATTGCATTCATGGCCTTTGCATTTGCTACAAATTCTTGTTTAGCTTCTCTCTCTGGGTCAGTTTCCTTTGGGGCATATCCAAATTCCACAGCAGCCCAAACCTCTATTCCTAGAGACATTATGTATGCTCTCATTCTGATTTTCCAGAAGGCATAATTAGCAACAGTGAAAAAAGGGGCTTTATTGGTTGAGCTTCCTTCTTGACTAGCCATCCTGGGACCTAGGATCTCCTTTCAGTGGTTAAACTGGTACTAAAGGAACTGGCTCTAATACCAATTGTTGAATCCTTAGTTAAATTGAGAGGGGGGGGTGAATCAGTTTAACACATACATAGGCTTTTTAAACTTTTCATGAGGCTTATTTACAGCTTAATTTTATAACCAACTTTAATATGTGAACAGTCTTAATATGTTGCAGCAAGTATTAAATTAATGTGACACCAAACTTATTATGAGAGCATCAAACATTAAGAAAATTGGGTATGTTGGGGTTCCCATGTTTTGGCCAGGTTGGCAAGACCAAAAGATGAGACAACATCAAACCATTTTCAGACCTTAGGATCTAGCCCTCCTAGGTCCAGAGGGGGATCTCTCTATAATAGTCAAAGTATATATGTCTTTGAGGCTCAAATTTAATATGTTAGGCTAGTTATAGGAACAAGGTTTGTTTGTTTGATTTGTTTTGATTTGGTTGTTGGGAATCAGGAATGAAGGGTTCAATATAAGACAAGGCAATGCAAAGAATATTTTAGACAAAGAGAGATAAATTCAGATAGTATTCAAGATCATTGGGCAAATGGAGTCAGGAAAGGGTTTACTTGTTGTTCAATATGCAGGCTTTCAGTTGGGCTATTCATCTCAAGCATTGGATCCTAAAATGATAGGTGGAGTGAAACAATCAGGAAAGAAAGTGAAAGAATGAGGGTAAGCCAATTTTTGTCTATAGATCAGGTCAGAGGACATTTAACTCCAGACCTGCTTGGACATACTCTTAAGCAACTCTCAAAGAAGGGCAAGGAAAAACTTGAGGGAAACTTAGATAGGTTTAATTAACTGAAAAGGATCCTAGTGAGACAGAGATAGAGTTATACACTCCCAGTGTTCCCAATTCATTCAATCAAACTCTAACAAGAACATCTAAGAAGCAGATTCATTAACTCATACATCAGCTAGCAGGCAATAACATCCATTACACTAGTTAAATTAACTGAAACTAATTCTTAGATAACACATTTAGAAGAAAACATTAAGGCAAGGAGAGCAGAAGCATAGGGTGCCTAAAAAGGGAAAATCCTATGCCAGATTTCTAATGCAAGCCAGAAGAAATGAAATGGAATGAAATAAAACACAGAGATAGAAAAACATCACCGCAGCTTTAGATCAACATCCAAAGAAATGTGCTTGTCATATTAAGAGCAACACCAATCAGGTATAGCATTTGCCAATAGCTTGAAATTCAGTTTGAAAACATACTCCTCAACCTATCTTACAACTTTACACATTGAGCATGCCTCAAGAGAAAATCTTGCAATTATCAGATATCTCATCAACAACCTTTACAATAATTTTCTCATGAGTTTTATAGCTGAAAGAGAGCAGAGGAGGTAGGTGAAGAACTAAATGAAGAATTAAAACTCAGAAAAGAAAGAGGGCCGAAGCCCATTCTGTTTTAAATCTTATGCATTAATCTCTGGCATGTCATGGATGAAAGAATGATCTTCTTCGTCTTCCATTTACTCTAGTATGGTCCTGGTGTACCTTGGTTGTGGTACTCTGAAGTACTTTGGTGAATAAACAAAGGATAAGTAAAAGACGGTGAAGTCTGCCATACCGCATTAACAACTGCTCTGGTAGCTTAGGACTGTGGTTAGGGCGGAAATATTATCTGGAACACGGCATGGAATAGAAACAGTATGGGAATTTTGTCCTTTAGAACAATCTGCTGATGTGAAACCTTGATAGTTTTGTTTTCTGTGCGCTGGTTTGCCTCTGACATGCAAAATCTATGCTTTAAAGGCTCTGGAGAGGACTCACAGAGTTTCAACTCTGTTCCTTTAATGCTAGCCCTGTTATACGTCTTCTCAGCCCTTTTCTCCATGAGTTTGGCTCTTGAAAACGGTCTTTTCCTATTTCTCTGTAGCTGTACAGAGACTGAAGATCATGGAGGTCTTACGCTGTTTGTACCCTGCAAAACACAAAACTCGGTTATGAAATCCAATGCACGGGAGGGAGGATGGATACAGAGGGCGGTGGTGGTTTTAATTTAAAAATGGTGAGTAATGCAGTGACATGGTGAAAACAACAAATAATAGGGTTTGGTGGAGAAATGCCTCGCGAACCATTCGATCGTGGTCCAGCGACAGAGATCAACGGTGGAGATTGAACAATGGGATGATTTATGAACATTGGCGGAATGAATATAAAACATTAAACTTTAGTGTAAAATACGAAAAACTTGAACTTTGGTGGAAATGAAAAGGAATGCGATGGGAAAAGACCGTACGAGGTGGGACCCATATGGAAATCGCAATCGCAATCGGAGCAGGGTGGAGAGATATACATATGAAACAATAATCGAAAATGGAATGGAGCGGGAGGGGAGAAATATATAATCAACAATAATCGCAATTGAAAATCGGAGTCAGGAGTAGGGCGGAGTGGTAAACACAAAACTCCGATGCGATTGGGGAAAACCCTTTGTAAAACTGAAAACAACCCTTTGTAAAACTGAAAACAATACGAATTTCCAATTTACAAAGGGAAAGGCCTTATGTTATGTGAATAGGCGAAATATGGTACGGTGGGCCCGGCGGGTCAATCGCAATCGGAGATAGGGAGCGGGAGTCATCGCAACGCGCATTTCAAATGTTGCGATGCGATCGGAGGAGGGCTTGCGATCGGGCTGATCAGAATATGGGACTGTGATCGGGAGATCGGGGAAAGGGATTGCAATTGGGAGAAACAAAGGGGCAACACATACAATGCTCCGATTGCGATTGGGACGGGGAGTGCGATGACCGTCGGATCAATGGGGGGAATCAACGGCGGAGATGTAATCAGAGTATCACGATTGCAACAGGCGGAAAGTGGAACCGAATCAGAAAATGTGATTACGATTAGAGTGGGGAGCGCAATTAGCACTGGACCGTCCGATCTGGCGGGAAGATCGACAGTCCAAATGTGATCGGAGCATCGCAATCGGAAGGAATGGAAGGGGTGGCACAAAGAAACTTGCGATTGTGATTGGGCGGGGAGTGCGCAGATCGTCGGATCTACAGGGAAATCAACGGTGGAGAATACGTCGTGCATCTTACAAACCAAAAGTAATCGCATTGGAGTTTTTAAGTCTTACAAAGGAATTTAACGTTCCGCTCCTGTTTTCCGATGTGATTAGCGCCCAAGGCATTAAGCGCTTGGTCTTAGGTAACGGTTATGTGGGGAAGTGGTTTAAGGGGGATGGCGGGAAAGGGGCTAGGCCCTATTATAAGGTTAAAAAGTGGGGTTTTGCCCATTTTCAAAGTATTTAAGGCCGGGAAAGGGGTAACGATAGAGGAAACTAAGGGGAATTTGACCCCAACAAAGGGTACCGGTGGAATTTTAAAGGGGATTTTTGGGGAATTTAGGAAGCCTTAGAGGGACATTTTTGAAATGGAAAGGGGACCTTAAAAAAGGAAAAAAGGGGTAGAATGAGACATTTTGCAGAGGTACAAGGGAAAATAAAGGCCTTTTGGAGCATAATTTTTGTCAACAGTGAGGCTCATTGACTCAAGAACAGCAGAGTGAAACAGTCAAAGGCAGGGAACATAAAAGGCTTCAAGGATGATGTGTTTTCAAGGGAAATGCATTCCTTGAAGGCTCATAAAACAAACTGGCCCGTTGCTTGCTTGTCAAGGAATTCATAGGGGGCTAATAGGGTAGATCATATCAACACATAGGCAACACAAATAGAGACAAAAGATATAAGTGGAAACCCATAAAGGGAGAAAACCACATCTTATTATTGTTGTGATGCAAAGGCAAGCTCCATCTCTCTCTCACCACTGATTTTCTGCAGGCACCAACCTACAGGAGGCTCCAACCTCAGTCAGCTACAACTGAAATCTATCAAGCTTCAACTTGATAGGGAAGCTCCAAATTCCTAATTCAATCAAAAGAAAATATTTGTTGATTTACCTCAGATATTAGCTCTGTTCTGTAGCATCTCTTTCTGCTCCTCTCTTTCTTATCTTCTCTGCCTAAATTATTCATTTTATGCATTCTCTAACCTCTCTTTGCACATCAATGTGATATGCTTTATACATTTTTCTAATAACAGTTCGTATTCCACAGGGAATTAAAAGTGAATAGCCCTGACTCTTTGCATTCTGCCTCCTCACTTATTTTTCTAGCTCATTTAGAAAATCTCATAAATTTATACAACTATCAGTTTTACAGTGGAGTTTTATTTCCCACAGAGGCTTGCCAGTGCATCACAAACAATACAAATCAATCAAAAACGTATACATTTAGTTATAATGAGGATTAAAAATCAACCCATTCAGTTTTGGATCACCGAGTTTGTCTTTTCTGTGACTATGTTTGTCCTTTTCGGCTCTGTTTGATCTCCTGTTCACTGATGTGGTGTAACTGCCATGTATATGTAATTGCGCTTTTTATATATAACGAAATTTCAACTCTCGGCATAATTATACAGATTTTTAACATATAAAATGCCGCGTTATATAACTCATATAGCTCTTGGCAATATAACAATAATAAATCGTTTTAATACATAAAATTCCCTTTCGGGCCCACTTGCGAGCTTGCTTTATTCTTCAATACGATGCATCACCTCTTGACTACTTCCGATTGCAATTAATCGCAATCGCAACTTCCAGTTGCATGTTTCGATACTCTGCTTTCACTCCGATGCGATGATTCGCTGTTCACTGCACTATACTGCGCCGATGCGATGAATCGCTCTGATGCAATGGTTCACTATTCACTGCTCTTCATTGTGCCGATGTGATGGTTCACTGTTCACTTCTCTTCATTTGGCCGATGCGATGAATCGCTCTGATGCGATAGTTCACTATGATGCTGGAACTCAAGCACGTATGAGTCACAACTCACAAACCCATCGGGTCCGCATCTTCATCACAATCGCAATTGGAACGTTTATTGTCAAGCTCCGTTGCCACACTTTTCTCCGATGCGATTTGTGAGGGTCCCACCTCATAGGACTTCGTTTGTATTAGGCCCGAACAATAGAGCACTTCATATATATATATATATATATATATATATATATATACTTTGATCCCTTGTTTATAAAGCGCTACATATATAAAGCGCAGGGAAAATTTTAAGAACCCCCCTAAATTTATATATATAATAAATAGGCGAATCCCCATGATACATAGGAAAAATGGAAGGCGATTTTATTAATAATATAATATGTATATATAATTTTTTGGCGAATCTTTCATGAGATTATATTATCTTGTAAAATCATGGCGAATCGCCAGTACAAATGGCGAATCACTACTACAAAATAGTGAATCGTTGTCTAGTGGAGTTCAGAGTGTTGGTTCCAATGAAGATATGGTAGTTTAACCAAGAGTAGAAGGAAAAGAACCACCGAGACCAAGCATGCCACATGGTGACTCGTGAGGGAAGTAGTTCTCGTGTAGTTTGGAAAACGCGTTCTTCTAGTTCTGCTAAGCGTAGTGTTGTTGCTCATGCTACTACTAGCACTGATATTGAGGTTGGAGAGGAGTTTGAGGAAGCATGGAAGGTAGCAGTGGTGGAGAATTACAAAGAGTACCCCATGATGGGCTCCATTTTTCCCTTTGGTATTTGTGCCTACAAGATCTTATGTCCATTGAACCAACAATTAACTGTTCAACCAACAATCAACTTGACTGAGTTGATTAGGTATGAGTCAAATTAGACTAATCTTCAAAACTATGCTTTGCACTATCCCATATTTATCACACTAATGCTACACAACATTGTGCATTTGCACCCAACTCTCATGCATGCACACAAAATTTTCATTAACATCTATAACCCTAACCAAGTGTGAATTGATCAACAATTTGCACCAAAGTTTGTTAGTGTTGAAAGTTCATAAGAAATTAAGATCCATGGTACCTTAAATAAATTTTGAAATAACCTCCACAAATTTGACCACAATAGAGAAAACTTGTGATAAATTTTAAACCTACAAAAATTAGGATTCATGTTCCTAGGAATGATCATAAGAAGTAGTTGGCATATAGGTTGAGTTTTGAGCCTTGACACATTGATAATGCAATGGCTTCGGTAAAAACTCACACATTGAAAAGTCATCAATGAAGAGAAGACAAGATCATTATGAATTACACATACTCCAAACTTCCTACCAAATTCTACTTAGTTGTCTGCAACTCAGCTATACATAATCTTATAGTAAATAAAAATTCCACAAAGCCTTCTTCACATAGCTAATAAATGGTCATTGGAAGAGCACCCCTTATATAATAGTAATAGTAGCAATCAATATATTATTTCATATTGAACTTCATAGCCATAGCGCTCTTATGTATTGTATGATGTATTCAACTTGCATTCAAATATAGATAAAATCATACTTTTGATTGATCCATTTAAAACATACTTGTGCACAATGTTGAATGCAATGCCAGTCAAGGAGTAAAGTCGGTTTAACGTGATCTATAAAATAATGGAACATAGATGGAACATACACTGATTTCATTTAGATATAGGTAACCCTCTGAATGTAGACCATTCCTTGAAGAACATTTTTATTGATGAGGAATTTGATACAATATTCAATTTTCAAACTAAAAATATTATTTCTATAGATTTGTGTATGGGGTAAACAATAAATAAATTTTTTAACTATCCTTGGGGTGGTCAATATTTATAAATTTTATTTATACTTGCTTTACCATGTATATCATATACCTATCAATCACAAACATGAAAAGCTGTGGAATTCACAGTGATGATCTGCTCTGGAAACACAACCAACCTTTATTATTACCAATATTAAATTTTATATAGTAGCACATATGTAGATAAAATTTCCAGCTTCCAAAGAGACAAACTTGCTTCTCCAACATGATGGAACATTCTTAAATACTAACATTTCTGATTGCGGAATGTAAGAAATATTTCTAAGTACATCTAATCTACTGCGAGGCTCGAACTCCTAGACTATGTTCTTTTTTACCATGTATCTATAAGCTATAGCCTTCTTCTTGTTTGAAGAGGAGTTGTCTATTATCAGAACTACCTTCCCTGCCTTTGATGCCTTGAAGGAATTGAAAATTGACTCATCAGATGAAGACAACTTTATGTTCTTGTCAATTAGATTTGAATAGCTTCCCTATGCACTCAACACAAACTCTGACTGATAGGAAACATCCCACCCACCAACTATGAGGTCCCACAGAATTGTTGCTCCCACCTGAACAACAGACAACTTGAATGTGAGAATTCAAAAACAAAGAAAAATCCCAATCGCATATATCTTGAGGATGAACTCGATCTCAAATCCAAAAACCATAAAATTTATATCCAAAACTAAAACTCATCAAATTTGGAAGTATATTGGAAACAAAATCGAGGCAAAAGAGCTAAATTTGAATGCAGGAACTAACACAAAATCTACAAACTTGAGTTATTTTTTACGTACATTATTTTGTTTGACAAAATAGATCAGGGAAGAAAGGCCTCAGGGAAGATCACACTAGACTAGGGGTAAGTAAAAACCACCAAGGTGAAGCATGGGAACAAGAATACAGCCAAAAATTATCTATAATTTTGTTCAATAAGTGATCCATCCATAGGACAAAAATTTTCTCCTAGGGGTTACCCACTTGGGTGTGTAACAAAGCCCATCAAACAGTTTATGAAGTTGTTGACCCTTCTCCTCTAAGAGTGAAAATAAAATGACATAGGAGCGATAGAGGAAAGAGAGATATTTGGTGTAGAGGATTTTGGACACCCTTAATCTTCTCATTAACCTGAAGAATACCAGAAGTTAGAGATCTGTTTTCAAAGCAGCAGTAAATTTAAAGTGGCTAGTCGAGGATATGATAGCTGCTCAGGTGAAAGAGAATTTGGAAAGGATCAAGAAGATAGTAAAGATATGCATTTTTAGCATAGATTCTACCACAAAAGCTCAACAAGAATAATGGACACTGGTAGGGATTGAAGAGGAACTCCTAGAATCAGGGAAGAAGCCACAAGTAGTTATCATTAAAAGAGAAATCATCCTAACTACTGCCCTCTAGATTTCTCAACATTTTCTACCTGTCTGATGTTTGGTCAGACAGAAAGCCTGTGGCTTGCCAGTTGTGGTTTTATTATTTTATTGAGCAACAAATCTGTACATTTAAAACAATAATAAAAAGAAGATTTCAATTATAAAAAATAACAGACACTTGATTTTTTAATGCTCAGTGTCTTTCTTATTCTTTAACTTGAATACAGTGTGACTATTGTCAGAATAATCTGCTAAATATGAACAGAGGATGCATCACTTCTAAAAAGGTCTGGCTAAGGTGAATAACAGCCTTTCATCTTTGACTTTCCGATTGTTTGGACTCTTGAGGGGAAAGATTGGAGAGGCGGGGGCCAGGCTTGGTTCAAGAGAGACAACTAGGAATTGGATTTCATATTTACTCTGTGATATTATAATTTATAGATGAGACTAGACAGACAGACATCCTTGAAGGCTTACTGTTGCTCTGTAGACTTTCAAAAGGCTCTTGGCACTGCACTGTTCCCAGGAATTTACCCATCAAGCAACTTCATGTCCTTGGACTACTTGAGGACATTGTTTCTGGTGTGATGCAGCTTTATGATAGAATGATTGGCAGTTTTTGCGATTACTGCAGATTTTCTGAAGGTATCACGAGTATTGGGGGTGTCAAGTGGGTGTGTGTTCTCTCTTCCAGACTAGTTGGGATCTACATTTATTACCAAAAATTCATCAGGGAATTTACTCAATCTCAGGATAGTTGCCTACTTCATCAGATCCTCGTTTCATTCCTTTTATTTGTAGATTTTGTTGTATAATTGGCCTCCACTCCAGAGGGGTCATAGAGTCAACTCGATGTATTGGATAGATTTTGCAATAATTGATAACAGACAATTAACCTTGGGAAATTATGATCTCTAATACCACCAAAGAGGCCCTCTCCAAGTATATCATTTTCCCTTTCTGTGGAAGTTAATGGAGATTACCACATTTTATGCTTAGGGGTCAAAAACCATTATTTTTCGAATACTGAGAATGAATTAAAATGGATGTTATATTTTGCATAGTGATCATCAAAATAATGGATGTTATATTTTGGACAGTGATAGTCAAAATCAATCTTGTGTTTCATGCTTGTATTGAAAATGAATGCTGTGTTTGAGGCAATAATGATAAGTAGTTCTACCAAGGAAGCCATCTCAATCTCATCCTTTTATTATGTATTCCTCTGCAGCTGTACTTATGTAATTACAACAGGTGACCCATTAAATTGCAAACCTATCTGAAATGAATATTGATCAGTGCCATACAGGAGAGTTTAATAAATATAAAGTTTTATGAAGCCTTCAATATAGCAGTCTTTCCAGATTTCGAAAACTAGTCTCATATTCTATCAACTTAAAATGTTACCTGCATTAACAAAATAGAAGGATAACTGTTGTAGAAAGTAGAAACTTCTTGCAAAATACTCTGCCAACCATGTGGTGGCCAATATCGACCTTTATGTAACAAAGATAAGCGTTGAAAGATCGATAGACCAGACACAATTTTGTGGATTATAGGCTAATGAGATTGCCTAATACATCAACACTTAACTGTGACCTCAGGTGTTTCAATATTAAAAATGATTTCTAACATAGACAATTGAATTGATTTTATTGTTGATATATTATTGTTATCTAACTGACATTGTAGTAGGAGTCAATTATGGCATCTGCAAGATACTCGCATTTGGATAAAGGCAGCCCAGCCAAGGAGATACACCCATCCTTTGTCAGGTAGACATGCCACTTATTTGTCATGTTCTCACTCTGTTCGAATTGAAAAGTTGTATTAGGGCAAGAAACGGTAAAACCAACACTGATTAAAAAAGCTAGAATTCTGAAATGGTGAAAAGTTACCGAACATTTTCTTATGGCGTCGTCTACCCAACCTTCAAATTTTCCCAGACGGCCAAAAATGGTTGGAACTCGATAAAAAAAATTCAAAAAATCTGACAGTAGGAATGTTTGAATGAGTTTTTAAGGGTGGAAATGGATTGAACACCATCAAAAATTCTTGGGACACCCAAAAATCTTTAAGTTTGACAATTGTAACCTGGATTTACAAAAATTCTTGCTAGATTTTATCAAAATCTGGTAAGAATTTCCATAATTTTCCAGACAAATTTGAAAGCTAGATAGACTACGGCCTTTCTTACCTGAGCCTTGTTAAGACCTGTGAAGGAAAACATGCCAATCTATCTGAGGAAAAAGTACCAATCTTTCCCATTCTTATCCTTTACAGAAATATTATCATACAGTCGCTGCTTCACACCCTTGATTCTTCCAGACATAAGTTCCATTTCTGATTTCCATTCATCAAACATGGCAGGATTGGCTACAACATTTTCCACAATTTGAGCCCCATGAACTAGAGGATTCAAGTACATTGGTCTAGCAAGCCTTTTAAGTTGGCTTTTCACCCTGCCAGAAGTGCATGGACAAATGCAGTTAGCGTTCCATTTAAATAATGCTGGAAGTTGAAGATATTCCAGTAATAAACATATCCACTAGAAAGAATACAATCCAAAGTTTATTAGTGGTACCTATTGGCAACATCTGATGAGGAGCACACAACATTAATAGCTCCTATCCTTTCTGCGTAGAGACCGAGGTTCTTGTTGTAGGATTGAGCAACAAAAACTTCCATCCCATGAGCTACAAACAGCCTCACAGATGATGCATCTGCATCAAGACTGCCACTTGCAAATCCCTGCAAGTTCAGGTAAAATCACATATTAAATTGCAAAAATAGGGGTCCTTTTAGACCAATTGTCAGTTCATTACAACAAAGGATTACTAGACACACAACAACAGAGAGGCTGCACAGAGGAGGAGAGAGGAAGGTGAACCAAGCAAGCATGTTCACCCAGGGAAGGCCTCTATGGATGCCCATTGGCATAAAGGCCAGTACCTCATGAATGGCATTTTGGAAATGCTTCTAAGACTATAACATCACATATCTCTTCCACTTGGGCTGTAAGATCACTTAGCTTCTTTCAATGTAATGAGTAAAAACAATAGAACTGTGAACTCATATACATTTAATAACCATAAGGTCATATCAATAAAACCCAAATTCCGGAGGATTTTTTCATAAAAATAATTGCATTCAATAAAGGATTACTAACCATGTCAAACGATTTTTTCCACTTAAAGAGGGCTTTTAATGCATTGAATTCTGAACGTATTTCCATTGAATTCATCAAGGCTTCAAAATGAAGAAGCAGTATAACTTAAAAAATAATTGAAGTAAACAGAAACTGGCAAGGTAGAAAAATGCATACAAACGAATTGCAAAAAATAATCTACACACCGGGAAATTCATATAAAATACGAAAACTGTAAATTTAACCTCCATATCAGTGAATCATCACGAACCTGATAAGCAACATCAAAGAAAGTAGTATGATTATTTTCCAGAATGGCATCCACTATTTTCTCCCACTGTTCGGGAGTTGGATCAATTCCAGTGGGATTGTGAGCACAACCATGAAGCAACACAAAAGAACCACTTGGTGCAGCCTGCAACAAGTCAAATAATTAGCAGTCTACCATCAAAAAATTAACAGTGTATTTACCTAACATCTAATTCTGTGAAAAGGCAGGTAAAATAAACTGTCATACCTTAATGTCTGCAATCATCCCTTCAAAGTCTAGTCCTACAGTTTTAGGATCATAGTAACGGTATTCCGACCAAGGAACCCCAACATCATTGAAAATGTTCTTGTGATTTCCTCGTAAAATCAATCTAGAATAAAAAAGCTTTCAAATGATGAAATATTATTTTGCATCAAATTACGTTACAACAGTAAGATGTTTTTGGAAGGATTTTTTATTTATTACATTGTGGTCTTTTCTGTCATGGCTTATACTTTTTTATTCATTCTTGGTCCTGGCTCCTATATCATAGTGGTGACAAGGTTCAGGGAAGTCCTGCCTAGTATAATTTTGGGTAAACTCTTGAAGATACATTTGTCGGTCTGATACTTGTCTCCTCCCTTCACCCCTGCCCCCATCACTATGGGCCACTATCATTGTCATCATATATGTTATTTTTTATATGGCCTAAACGAGGTCCAGCACAACCTTCTATAGGCTCAATCCAGGGTGGAAAATTCCACCATTAGATAGGTTCAATGGCAAGAGGAATGTGAACACAAGTTACAGGCAGAGAGCATAGTTTCATGAGGACTGGGCCTTGGAGACAACAACTCAATTGTTGGAGTTGAGAGAAAATGAGAAGGAATTCTCTACCTTCGCAATCATTTCTCATAGGCATTATCTAGAATTAGATGCTCAGCTTGGAGAACTGAAAATATTTGGCTAACAGAGTAGTGGGGTATTTGCAGATTCCTCGAGAGGTCATTCATCCTCCTCCTCTGGTTCTGTCCACTGGAGACCCTACTTGCAAAGGTTTCTCTTGGAATCTAGTTCCATGAACTTCTGATCTGGTTATGAAAGACACAGTAGGAGCTATCAATCCTCCATACCGAACTGAAGTAACCATGCGCAGTAAAGACACAAGAATGGAGACATGGGTGGGCTGAAATGGGGAGATTTTCCGGTTTTTCTTATCAATATTAATTGTCATAATGTTTTTTTCAGTAGCAATATTTCTATTCCAGTTCGTAAGGCAGTATACCTGTCAGGACTACTCATATAGACTAGGATAGGGTCCAATCAAAATATTTGGATAAACAACAATATTTTTCATCACTGGCTATGGCCTTCCTATCTATTTTTTGTATCAGACTGCTAATATTTGGCAACAAACTTATCTAATTTAAAATGAAACAACACTTGTGGAATTTTTTCTTTTTAAATGTAGTAATTAACTAATTTCACAATAATGTGTGGTTCCATCTAGTTGAAAGTTGATAGCCTATAGAATGTAGATATTTAAACTAGAATTTGAGCAGGCAAATTTTATTGAGCCATAAAACATTGAGCAATTTGGCATTAATGTACAAAATAGACTCACATAAACACCTAGATAACAATAGTTCTTACTATGCACCAATAGTAGCCTCTAGAAATCAGAATGTCAACCATAATCTATAATGCTATTATATAGATATCACTTTCTTCCCATTTTCCATTTTTATTTGTAAAAGGAGGACGAAATTTCAGCTTTAAAACTCTTAACTTATGTGACAAACAAGTCTATGTGTCAAGTACCAAACCTTTGGCACCATTTGTTATTGTTCTGCAACTGTAAACAAATTTTGATGCTAAATCACAGTTGAACATAGATTATTTGATGTTGTGATATGAAACAAAGTTTTTTTCAATGAATAAACATATAGAAATATATACAGTGAGATGACCCACATGCTGCCAGCCAGATAAGTGTAATTGTTATTTGATCTTCAATGACAATCAGAATATGATAATTCATAGCTAGAAATGATCAAGAATTGGCACGGATAGGACAGTCAAACCATGGTAGTCTATTATAATAGCTTAACGGTGAATACCAAATTTTTTATTTTAAACCATGAAGCAAAGGCAACAACTTTCAAAAGGGTCAACAACAACTCGGGAGTAAACAATACCAGAAAAGACACTTTGAACTGAAGGTGAAAAGAAAAACCTCTGAAAGTCGAAAGGTTATATGGAAAATTGGCTATTCAATCAAAATTAATTGTATCTCTATGTTAAAATTCCAAGTTTCTATAAATACCAACATGCAATCTACTAAAAGTATATACAAGGAACTTAAGAGAAAACATTACAAATTTGAAATTTGTTTTTACATGTGAAAGAAGAAACTTTGATTAAAGATAGAATATCCGATATCTATATGTCAGATTTATAATATGGTTAGTCCCAACAGCAACATTACCCTTCTGTAAAAGCATCTAAAAAAGTAGCATAATATTTGGGCAATGGGAAATAATTTTACAAAAATTATGCAAGTCTATACCTTCCAGAGGAAATCTGAGAGCTATTTACAGTTCCCCTTGAACTACTCAATCATCTTTCTCTTTGATCATGCTCCTTATCAATCCTCATTGAAGCTACCTCTTTCTCCATGGTAGCTACTTCTCTGCGCATTTTATTTGCCTCCACCTCCATTGCTTTTGTCAAAGTATCCACTTTCTTCGCTAGCATCTGAATGAACAATTTAAGTAATTTCCTTCAAGTGTAAATGTGAGTCTTCATCTATGCTTCACATCAGTGCAAAAGGAATGGTCGAAAGTGATAAACAATGTGACCTATTGATTGAAAGTGAATGTACCTCAATTGCATCATCCTTGTCTTTAAGACTTTGATCCTTTTCATTGGCAGCTTTTCTCAAGGCTATCACCTCCTTTTGTAGCATGTCATACAACACACCTGAAACAGAATCTTCAGGCCCAACTTCTGTAAATTCAGGTGGTTTTCTATCTGAATTCTTTTTTCCAGCATCATGTGATTCGGCATTTCTGGATATCCCATTACTTTTGTTAGTTGTGCGGTTCTCACTGAGTCCATTTGTAAATGTCTTGTTGCGTTCTATTGATCTCCTGCCATCAAATGATATTCCACCATCAAATGACCTAGATGTTCCTTTTGCACTCTTTAAAACTGTACTGGCATTACTGGATAGTGAAGACCTCATTTGAGAAAGTGATGATCTCCTTGGACCAAAACCATTTGACACGACCCTTGATGCAATCTCTGCACCACCAATTGATTGGCGATGAGAAGGACCATTGCTAATGCTTCATCCAGCGGAGGAGGATGATCGAATAGCACCATTTGGTGATCCTCTTATTCCTTCTTCAACTACTTTCAACCGTAGTTGAAACTTCTCCTGCAAGCACAGGCTTGTTTAGCAACAATGACCAAAGATATAGATTGGAAACCAAGTAAAGGTATAAAAAAGAAACAATGAAGAGAATCTATTTTTTCCTACTTTAAGTGATGCTTCAGTTTTCGCAGCCCGCTCTGTAATGGCTAATTTATCACGAAGCTGCCGCATTTCACCCTGCATACAAAAATACAGTAAACAATCTGAAGGGAAGAAAACTATAACAATTGAAAAAACCTGTCCAAATTCAAGGATTCTTGAACCATTACAATATAACGCTTCAAACTACCTGCAGGAAATGATGCTCTTCAAGCCATTGCTTTACAGGCATGACTTTGTCATTCCCATCCTTCCATTCATTGGCAACAACACAAGCAACTCGATTTGTCGTTATATTTGCCTGAGCTAGTTCTCTCTCGAGTGTCTTCTTACCTTCCTGAAAACATGCCAACACATGGATATGCATGCAAATTGAACCATTTGGAATGGTTATTTAACCAAAAAAAGTAATGTTTCAAATTTCATACAATAGAAAAATTGTAAAAATGCATGGCATGGCAGGACTTACAATCAATTCATTCACTTGCCGCTGATAATCACGCATGGCATTGGTAGTAGCCTTGTCTGAAAGGACGGCCTCCTCTAGCTCACGAACTGCTTGACATAACTTCTCAACTTCTGAAACCTTTTTCTGATGCATTTTTTCCAATATTTTTTTCTCCTCCTGTAACACAATAGACCTCAACAGTCAAGACAAAGGCATACCAACCAATTGCCCAGTATGTTTTATCGTATAAGAAACCTAAGCACCACCAAGCAACATTATTTTATCAAACTAAAAACAATAATCTAAAATCCAATAAGCAAAAAGGAAACCTGGAAAATTTCAATCTATTTCATCAACTCCTGGTTCCTATTATGTAAATCATCGACCATCAAAGATTTTTCCAGAGCAAACTGCACTGTCCTCTCTGCGTCAAGGAGGGCTGCTTCTTTGGACTTTGTAAGTCTTTCAAAAGTCCTGTTATCCTCCTGCAATTTTGAAATCTGCCAAAACCAAGAACCTTCATAAACCCTAGATGACTAAGAGCAAGTGCAAACATAGGACAATTCCAATGCATATAAATAATAGCAGAAATTATGTCTGCTAAAAGAGAAGCATTCAACGTAACTTTTTTCACGACATTGAGCACATAGGGTTGAAGATCCTCTGTTCTGTAAGATCCAACACCAAGGTTAAGCTTCAAATCATTTGTATCTGCTTTAAATGCTTCTGAAATGCCTAGAATTGGATTTGGACGTGCCATAATCACTCCTCCAAAGCGAGAGACATTTGTTGCATCGGCCATATTTACTCTGTTTAAAGCCTGTACACAAAATTAAACAGTCAGAAAAATAATTCGAACCATGGGAAAAAACACTAATTGAAGTCATTTGATTTTCACATACAGTTAGATTCGTGAACATAAATGACGAGGCAACTGTATGATCATAAAATTTTTCTCTAAAAGCCTCACGGACCAGAGAGGGTTGGTCAAGTCCCTCGCTCAGCCAGCAAGAAGATCGGTGTGCAAAAAGCTCCAACCATGTCTCCTAAATTTCGGTGAACCAGTTAAGAAATGGGGCGAATCACTCTAACCCCTCCCTCCGACCCTGTAAATCCAAGCCAATGCCATGGAAATCTACTCCAAGCAAAGAAAATCGGGGGAAAATTTCATTTTTTCAGAGCTATGCGCGGTTTTTTTGGTGGACTAATGTTTAATAATTAATTATTTTTAAAATAATTATTGGGCTAACTTTATTAAATTATAGAAAATGGGTTTTATATAAAAAATTCACCCTATTAAAATTTAAAATCCCTTAAAATTCGCCTTTGGGCTAAAATTCGCCCCTAAAATTTTCCCTGATAAAGCGCTGCATATTTATATACTTTGACACTTCAGTCTTTGTGTATCCTCCAGCTTGGGTTAAGCTTCTCGGAATAATGTTTATGTATCCTCCAACTTGGTTTATCATTCTCGGAATTTTATATAGGGGGTCCCACACTACACACACAATATCTTCCGTCAACATTACATTAAGTCTTGGACTCAGACTTAAGCCCAACACTAATATATATATATATATATATATATATATAACCTCTCGGGTTCCATAGTTTGATTAATGCTTCCGCTCCCAGTATAGCCTTAGCCATGTAACATATTAACATTGCAATATGTATCAAACCCCGACTTCATGTAAAAGCGCTCGGGCCCACAGCGTACTACTATATGCTGACCATCATATGTAGCACTCCTTTGGTGACTTGCATATCAATTATAATATATGGACATATATAACGACCCCGTTCAATTTATTATGAACCTTATAATAAACCCACGCATTTAACTTATATGTGAACACTTTACCATGTAAGTCAACTTGCATTCGGCCCATCATATATATCAACATATATTAATATACGTTATAACCTCTGCCTGTTTATTAACTTTCATAACATAGAATACACAGTCATTCGCATAATACTTTGGCTCCACAGCTATGAATGTAGGACCCACATCGTTGGTTCTCTTCCCTGCACCTTCTCCTTTGATCGGACGGTCATTCTGCTCTTGCGCACCAACTGCGCTTTGGACCCCCATCCAACGGACGACGCGCAATATCGCGCAACTTATATGCTCGTCACATAATTCTCCAAAATCACGCGAAAAAAGTTGTATTTGGAAATCGCTTTAGGACACGTGGCCATCAATGACATATATTGCGTTCATTTTGACAATACTGCTTACCACTTCAACTATCGCGCGAACCCACTGGTTTTTTTTTTAGCACCGGTTTTACTGTTCATTTTCAAGGTTCCGTTTATATTCATGGTTCTGCTTCATCAAATTCTTCGCGCCTTCGTAAATATATATATATACTTCGTTCAAAGGTTTCATTTCATATTTCTTCAGCACTTCAATATATGAACTCTGCCTTCACATATAAACCCCTGTTTCATTGTTGTTTTAATATAACACTACCATAAGATTTAACATCTGTGTTACGTTTTTATTGCCTAACTCTTGGTATTAACCCTTATACACAGAGCCCCGTTGTTATTTAGCTTCTCGGTTTCGCCCTTTCTGCACGGCTCCGCATCTCCTGTAATCATTTCACTGTTGGTTTGTTAGCGGCTCTGCCTCTGTATTCACTGTCTCTCTGTAGCCTTTCTCTGCTGCTCGACCGTTTCATCTCATGGCTCTGCCTCCTTTCTCTGTCTCTGCAACCTCTGTCTTGTATTGCCTTGCTTCTTTTGCTGCTGCTCGACTCTCTCTACATCCTACTGCCTCTTTTCTCTCTCTGTTTCTAAATTGTCTCCTTTTCCATCTCCTTTTCCATCAATGACAACATTTCCAACAGGGAAGTGGTTTATTAAATCGCATATGTGTTTAAAAATATTTTAATAATGTGATTTTTCCATCAGATGGGGGAAAAATGGGTTTTATAAAAGAAAATATTAAACTTTAATAACATAAAGTTTAAGAGAAAGGTGGGAAAAGGGATTGGTTTAGGGTATAGGGAAGATTCATTCACGTAGGCATAAATTTCAATCCAGGAGTCAGTTTTGAGAGTGTAATATACTGTTGGAAAGCTCTTTCTGGGCTCTTTTTGCTGAACATTCTTAGACACTAAAAATGTTGTGGAAAACCTCTCTTAAGGGCAGGGCGGTAACTTTTTGGAGATAGCAGCTTCTGAAGTGTGACTTATTACATATGATGACATAAAATTACATAAAGATGATAATTAAAAATAAAGTATCAAGTTTTCACCTCAAAACATGGTTTTGAGGTGAAAATTACATCAAACGGAATAAAACATTTCTTTGATCTTCCGAGGTGCTGTGACTTTGAGTTTATTGATTTCCTCATGACCTTGCTGATATTTATTGACACTTGACTCATTAATTTGACCGTGGTGAGATCCTAGAACCTAATGAGACCCATCCTATGACCTACTGACATGACTCATAAAGTGAAAGTAACTCATGAATAAAGACCATAGAGAGGATAATCAACAAGTTTCACATGAGGCAAAATTGGGGAAATACCACTACCATAAGTGAATCTATGACCTAGAAGAATGGTGAAATTTATGGTATGGGACTCCTAATATGCAAATGAAAAAGAGCGATTTTGATCACTGATGGCAGTATTATTAGACTGACACTAACATTGGCTCCAATGGGGATGGTAGCTCCTTGGAGGTGCCAAGAACACCGTAGACCAAGTAGCCTTATCCATTGGGCACGGAGTCAAAAAAATACTGAAAACTGACACGATGCAGACTGACTCTGACTCAAGACTAAGACTGAAAACTAAAACCAAACTATACACATATCATTCAAGTTTTATAGCCTTCACCTTAGGCCCCAAAATTCAATGACTGTGTACTTGAACTCTGATAAAAAATAACATGGTATATACAATGATGGTGACATAGTTTCTGATCCATTTTCTTCAATAATGGTAGTGCTTCAAAAGCCTACCATTCACTGCTCCTCCGGGGCAATCTTGGCCATCCATTTCTGAAAGCAAGAAAGCATTATGTCCCCTGTATGCCGAAATCTTGTATGGTACTTTCCATAGGTTGTCAAACTTACCATGCTTCCCTTTGTCCTCATTCATTGCATCCCATCTCAACACCACATTATCTAACTGAAACTTTTTTTCTTTGGTCTTACAGTCATAGATCTTCTTTATTTTCTCCTGCAACTGAATAGCGTTCTGTGACACTTCCTCTCTTGTTTGCTGAAGGTGGATCATCTGATTGATTCTTCGCTGATCGTCATCATCTTCACTACCAACTTCTTGCAATAATCTCATGACTGGAATTGTAAGTGATGTAGGAAAGACAACATCATTACCATAAACCAATTCAAAAGGTGACATACCTATGGATTTCTTGCTGCTAACTTTGTCTGCCCACAATGCGTTGATGAGCTTTCGATGCCAGTTTCTTTTGTTTGCCTCCAGCATTTTCTTGATTATATTTATCAGAGATTTGTTCGATGATTCTGCCAGGCCGTTGCCTTGTGGATAGTATGCTGTTAAATGACCCAACATGATATTATATTTTTCGCAAAACTCCACCATATTCTTAGACTTGAACGCTGTTGCGTTGTTTGTTATAATTTTGTAAGGGCAGCCAAAACGAGATAAAATATTTGATTCTAGGAACTGAATGATTACCATATCTATAGTCTGCCTTGCTGGAATGGCCTCGATCTATTTGGTGAAGTAATCTGTACCTGTCAAGATCCATCGATGTTGTGCTGATGATGCAGGATGGATTTCTCCTATGAAATCGATTCCCCACTGCTAAAAGGGAAACTGGTTTCAAAGGAAGAGTAAGCAATTTCTTCTTCCCTTGGAAAATTTGACATTCATGACAACCCATCACTATTTTATACAAATCTGAAAACAAAGTGGGCCAATAATATCCTGCTCTCAACACTTTGTTAGCTGTAATTTTCCAAAACAAATGACCACCACAATCACCTTTGTGAAATTCACGCATTACCTTCTGAGCCTCTTCTTTGACCAAACAATTGAGCAGAATACCTCCAGGATCTTTCTAATAAAGAGCACTGTTTAAAATATAGTATTTAGAATACTTAAGTTTCAGTGATCTACCTTTGCTTTTAGACATTCCTGGAGGTGGTGAAAGATGTTGAATAACATAAACAATATCTGAATACCATGGGGATTGTAGAAAAATATCTGAAACTGGAACAAGAAAACCTTTATCTTCATCCTCTGACATTGATGTTATGAGGTTTATATCCAGGGCACGCAGATTTGATTGGGCCATCAGCTTTGCCAGGTCTTTTCCTTTGATCAACTTTGTGGGTTTGATCTCCAAATCATACTCCAACATAACTACTATCCACTTACCTCTTCGACCTTCTGGATTAGTTTGCATGAGGACATCCTTTACTGCGGCATTAGGAACATATGCTATAGTATGTGAATGTAGAATATAGACCCTAAAATCCTTCAATGACTTTATAAGAGCCAATGCTTGTTTTTCAATAATATTATACCTCAAGGCAGCATCTCTAATATTCCTACTGAAAAAGGCAATTGGATTTTCAACATGATCTCTCTTTTGCATCAAAATGATAGCCATAGTATGCTCCGAAGATAATGAAAAAATAATGAAATATTGAGTATATTCAGGACTAATCAAGAATGGGGCATTGGACAGAGCAAACTTTACCAGATTAAATGACTTGATAGCATCCTCACTCCATTTGACAGTGCTATATTTTTTCAACATGTTAGTCATTTCTCTTATATGTTCAGCCAAATTGGGTATAAATCTGCGCAAGAAGTTCATCTTACCATTGAATGCTTGAATCTCCTTTTTGTTCCGTGGAAGGTCTATGTGCTGAATTGCCTCCACTCTAGATGGATCAATTCAGATACCATCTTTAGATATGATATTCCCCAGCAACTTGCCTTCATCCATGGCAAAGAGACTCTTTTTTGGATTGAGATAAATCCAAAACTTTCTGCTTTGCTGAAACACAACCCTCAAATGGTGCAAATGCTCATCATCAGAAACAGAAAACACTGTCAGATCATCCAAATAAACAACAAGAAAAACATCTTTTTCATTGGCAAAAGCAATGTCCATTTCTCGCTGGAAAGTGGCTCCAATGTTCTTCAGTTCGAATGGCATTTTTCCATATTAGAAAGTTCCCCAGGGTGTTGTGAAGGCAGTTTTGTCTTGGTCTTTCTCATGCACCAAGATCTTATTATAGCTTGAGTAGCCATTGAGTAGTGACATCCTTGATGCCCCAACTACTCTTTGCAGAATATGGTCCATCTTCAGAAGTGGATAATTATCCTTTAAGGATGCTTTATTCAGATTCTGAAAATATATGCACAACCTTATCTCTCCTGTCTTCTTACGTACCGGGTCCAAATTTGAAATCCAGTTAGAAAATCTAATGTGAAAAATGATACCAGCTTTGTACAATCTATTTACCTCTTTTTCAATGGATAGCAGCAGCTTCGGATTGATTCTTCTCAGCTTCTGTCTAAATGGTTTCTAATCCGGTTTGATGGGAATAGTATGTTGGATTATGTTCTTGTCATACACCTTCAAATATGAATAATCCCATGCAAACACATCATAAAATTCAAAAATCAATTTAACATACTTTTCCTTTACCTCAGGGGATAATGCCTTTGACAACTTCACAAACTTGGGCTTGTCAGTCGTTCCAAGATTCACATATTTGACTCCTTTCTTGGTAGGCATCAAGTTTGGTTTCTTAGTAACATCATCCTGATCGAAAAGCTCCTCTAATGGTATGAGACCTCTAGGAATTACATTATCTTTTAGCTGCAATATGTCCATCTGATTTGCTTCAATTTCTTGATCATCAACATCATAATCACCTTCTATTGGAGTGTCTTTGAATTTTCCATCACTCTGCAAAAAAGAATTGATCTCATTGTCATCCCAAAACACTTGCTAATACCTTAAATTGTCCGAAACAGCAGGCCTATGTTTGACATAAATTTCAAAATTATTGCTAGAGTTCATTGGAATCTTCAAGTTGCTTGCAATAGTGGCAAGAGAATCAACAATGATGTTCTGCATCCTGGGCACCATTGTAAAAATGTACTTAGGGAATGTCTTCAAGATATCCAGGACTGCATTTCTGTATGCCCTCAATTGTGGATGTTTATCTTGGTATTCTCCTTTGACATGTTTGATTATCAGCTCTGAATCTCCATAGAAATAAATCCTCTTTGCATTCAGCTTCTTCAAAATTTTCAAACCTGCAATCAAAGCTTCATACTCTGCTTCATTGTTAGAGCAGTGAAAAGTCAACTTATAAGCACATACTCTAACATTACTAGGAACCTTTTCAGTCTGGAAAATAGGGTTGCGAATCCATATTCCAATACCAGCTCCATCCTTACCAACAACTCCATCAAAATCCATGCTCCAAAGGCCTTCTTCTTCTTCCAAATGCTGAAATCTTGCTTCTTTCTCTGCTTTATCTTGACTGATTTATGCATCCTTCTTTTGTTCACTATATTTTTGTTGCTGGCAAGCAGGAGGCTCATAAGTGCTTGTTGCTTTATCTTTTTCCTGTTTGAGTACTTCTCTAAAATTTTCTGAAATTTCAGGGATCTCATCTACTTGTACCAACTAAACATTTTCATCATTCAAACCACCATCTGAATATAAGACAAAGGACTCTAAATATGTGTGGACTGCATTAATGGGATGATTTACTAGTTTCTCTTTGCTAGTGATCATATATTTCATTTATTCTCCCTATATAGTTTTCTCAACTGACTAAACATGGGAATGGTGGCATAAGAGAAGTCAAGCTGCATGGTTCCTTTAATTTTTGCACCCCAAGACCTGGATAGAAGCATTCCAAACCATGGTGGAACATCGGCAACAACTACATACATCAAAAAATTCTTGGCTTGGATTTGATCTAAAGATACTACCAAGTCTTTGATAAGACCAATACAATGGACCCTACCTGAGTCAAAAGAATACAAATCATGGTATTTATAGGTAATATCAAGTCCTGAATTCTCCATAATGGCTTTGGGCATCAAATTATGTGAGGCTCCAAAGTCCAACATAGCATTATGTAAGATGAACTCATGTAATCTAAGACTCAGCTAGAAAGGAGGGACTTCACTTTCTTCAGCTTGATCTTCTGTGGCTGCACCAAAGATGAGTTTAGGGTAGTCATCTTCAACATTAACCATATCTGAAACAGAGTCTATTTGTAAAATTCTAGACACCTGATGTTTATAAGCACTATTTTTCACCAACTCAGTCAAGGGCATGGACACTTTCAGCTTAGAAATTTCATTCTCCAAATTAAAGGAAGGAGCTTTTTCTACCTCTTTGATGGGAGGGTCTTTATTTTCTGCTGGCTCCTTTGCTGCGCTCTATTGGTTCTTTTCAATTGCAGTGTTAATCACCGAAGATTCCTTGCTTGGAGAAAGATCCGCATGCTATTTTTCTTTTCTTTGAGTATTTGAAGAATCGTTTTTCATTTGGAGCTCTTTTCTCCTCTGAGTGGGACTAATCGAAATGTCTCTGTTCCTCAAGGAATACTGCTTTTGTTGAGCCGATAAAGCGTTCATGTACCCTCTTTGGTAATCGTCAGACTCTTCTTCTAATACTGTATCATTGGCCAAAATAAAATCTTCATCTTTTTGGATGTTTGTGATCGCTGAGTATTCTTCATCCTCTGTGAGAAAAATTGGCGCACCATTGGCGGTGAAGAAATGGTTGGCTTCAACCACAGGATCATCATCCTCGTCTGTCTCTGGTCCCTGAACATAATTCTGCTGCAATGGAGTTCTGATTTGCTGTTGTGGTACTGCTTGGTCCTGCGCTCTCTATTCTCTTTGTTTAATTCTAAATTTTGGTTGCCGCCCTCTGAAATTCGGGTTCTTGATTTGTGCTTCAGGTCTATCTGAAATGGTTAATTGATCAACCATATTTTTTACTATTCGGATCAAAGTGTCCATCTTGTTGTCTGAAGGAGACGCTTCTTCTTTCACAGTGACTCTTTTTTCAGCTCTGGTTCAAGCTCTTTTGGCTAGCAGATTTGCTTCTACACTTACAGCTATCTTCTGCATGTCTTCAAGAGTGGAAGGATCTCTTTCTTGCAGCTGATATGCCATATCAGCATCGAAACCATCTGGAAATTTTAGCAAGGCTAATCCCACAGGAGGTTTCAGGTTAGCCGGAATAGCATTGTACACATCATTAAATCTTAGACAATAATCCTGTACCGTTTCCCCCACATTTCTTTTAATATTTTCATACTCAGACAAAATTTGGAGTGGGTTTTTCTTTACCTCCCACCGGTCTAAGAACTATGTATGTAACTCCTGCAAAGTGCGGATAGAGCCTGTTGGTAAGGCTCTGAACCACTTTCTAACTTCACCTCCAAAGCTTTGGACAAACAATCTTGTGGTTACATTCTCTGCCTCTACCTCATGAAGATCAAAAAAGTCATTCATCTTATCAACATGCTGTTGGGATGTGATGCTTTGAGTGGCATCAAAGATAGGAATTTTACTTTGATAATCAACAAGCATATCATTCAGAACCTGAGGTAAAACCAGGGGTGCATACCAGGCAGCCATGACTCGAGGTGGATTTACAACAGTGTTTGTGCAACTAGGATTTAAGGGAGGTGTTGATGGAGGAGATGAAAGATGAGAATTGACTGATGGGAATGCTGATGAATTATGCGGAGGAAATTTTATTCCTGATGACTTTGGAGGCTTAGGGATATTAGTTACAGTGATAGATGACTGAGGGGAATTCAAAATATAATCATCAATTGATGTATTTTCCCTTTGAACTTCGATATCTACAAGAAATTCTGGATCTAAAACTGTGTCATCAAGTGCAGTTTCAGACTTACTTTTAAACAAAGAAAGCTCACAACTCTCATCAAAAGAAAGATCTTCTACAAAAAAACACTCACTCGGCCAAGTATGGGATCTGAAAATTGGTCTAGGACTTAGTGATCCCTCTTGTCTTCTGACTATTATTAGGATAATATTAGGATTCTCAAACACAGGGGGAGGATTTGGATCTGGATTAGCCCTTGTGTATCTTCTTGAAGCCAGTGTGGTGAAATTTCTACTTTACAAAATTCTATTTCAGCCTAGCAAACTCTGAACATCATCTTCCAGAGTCCAGGAATTTACAAGGAAAATATTGTTGGGGTGATTTGTCTTTATGCTCTGATACCAGAAATATATTATGACTGTGGATCTTTTGGAATAAGTGCTTGTAATTATATTCCCCTCCAAAGCACTTTAACCATGTTATTCTTGCAATAATATTCAAACCTCTCAAACCAATCTTTACAATTTAATGTGATATAGGGGAACACATTTTAAAAATACTTATCACTCCGGTCATAATATCAAAATGTTATAATAATGGCCCAATTCCTTTAAGAACCACCAACCTTTCGAACTTATATCACTGAACTCATTTATTCTACCAACGCGACATACATTTCATTCAACGGGGCCCCACGCATCCATTATTCGCCTTTTTATGAATTAAATAAACATTAAATAATGTAAAATCGCCGGACCATACCTCAATTTATCGCTCGTGCACTTCACTGTGCGATTTCCGTCAAATCTGACATTCCCCAGATCGAACAATTCTCGTCAATATCGCGTTTTTTCAAAGGCCTAGGGTTAACACATGAAAGTTGCGCGATATGGGCGGTATTTGGGAGATGATGTGCCCAAATATTATTGGATCGCGTTTTTTTGGCATGGTTTCATTATGGGCCAAAAGCAGCGCGACAAAGGCGGTATTGTTTTCTGAAACCCACTTCTAGTAAATCAACTGCACTTTAACTTGGTTTTTTCACTGTGGTTTGGCACTTAACTCCTCGCGTTAACTCAATGGTTGCGTCCCACTAATATTACTCCGTCGGCAATAGAATAAAGGTTTTCTACTTCAACAACAAATATTTCTAAGGGTTCGTTGCGTTCTATATAACCAATGTTTAGCTTTAGATAGAGGTTTCAATATTCTTCATTCACACATGGCCTGACTATGATTTTCTCCTCTACAGAGCCTCTATTCGACCTTCATCAAAAAATAATAAACACATTCAATTTGAGTGCCGAGAATATGGGCTCAGATATAATCAGATTGGTCCCCAGTAGAGTCGCCAGAAATTTCATCGCCTGATTTGGACCTTAGGCTGAAAAAGAAAAATCAAGGTAACCTTTAAACCACGCTCAGCCTTGTAGCTAGCCCTACAAGGTCAGGAGAGGGCTCTCTCCGTAAATGATATTCAACAAATTACAATTATGAAATGATTTTAGGCTAGGTATAATAATGGGAAAATGTTTTAATGAATGAATTTTTCAGGGATGCATGGAACAAATGAGACAGTTTGAAGCTAGGAATTAAATCAGGGATACAGGTTATTCCATGGGGCAAGGTAGGCAGGAATTTCAACAATTAAAGTTTAAATAATGATGGAATGGAAAGACTGGTGAGGAGCTAAAAAGGGAATGGGAGATGGATCCTTTTCAAACAGAAGAAAACACATAATATTGAATGATTTCCTAAGGCAAAGCATAAAAATGGATTCTAATTTTTTATCATGAAAGCATTCAACCAGAGATGTTTATGAATGAACGATACACATAACAATTGACATATGAACACAAAGGAAGAAACAGATACTAAAATTCATACCACATGGATCCCACAAATCAGAGCTGCATATCTTATTAATTCCCTGTCCAAAACTGTTACAGTGGAGTGCAGAGCGTCCTCCTTGATTTCCACACTATTCCCCTACTTACTAACTTACAGACTGCTTTACAAATGATTCAAAATTACATTAAATAGACTAGAATGTGAGGGAAGTAGATCCACAAAAAGAGGAGTTGTTTGCCAAATCAAGAACTAAAGTTCGATCATAGAAAAGAGAACCAACAATCAGCCCCTGAAAATAAGGAACAACAATACATTTCGGGCCATCTGAAGATTTCGCTGTTACATTGGATGAAAGAAAAATAGGCAATCTGAAAAACAGATTCCTATTTTACTGCTGCTGTAGAAGTCTCTGTCTCATATTAGCTCTCGGGCAACACTGCGGTTTATGTCCAAAATCGTTGTCCTCATAGAGTACTTGGCATGAGTACACCTGAAGAAGCTTTTAGTGGTAAGAAACCAGATGTTTCTCACTTTAAGATTTTTGGCTCATATATTTATGTTCATGTGACCAAGAACGCCAGGAAGAAGCTGGAGCCGACTACTAAAGTTGGGATATTTGTGGGATACACAGAAACACCCCATAATTATCGTGTGTATTTGCCAAAAATTCTAATGACTGTGGTGCGACGGGATATACAATTCAATGAGGAGAAAGCCATGAAGTTGTCGCTTGAGAGGGAGCTAGACTTGCATGCAGATGAGGAATTGAATGTTCCTAAAGATGAGTCTCTAGATGTGGATCATCCATGGGAGGAGGTTCATGGAGTGAAAGAGTCCACCCACGCAGAGACAAACATCAGAACTGGCAGAAGGCGTACCACAAAATCTGAGAGGCTGAAGCTTGATGCAGCACAAAATGTAGGAGTCCCTACTTCACAGGGTAGACAGAGACAATCTCCTGACCGATTCACTTGATACATGGCTCTCATGAGCAAATGTATTGTGACTGAGCCATCTCTCTTTCAGGAAGCAGTGCAGGAGCCCACATGGGTAGATGCAATGGTGGAGGAGCATGACTCCATTTTCAGAAACAACACTTAGGAAATTGTTCCAAGGCTGATTGATAAATCAGTGGTAGGTTCGTGATGGATCTACAAGGTAAATAAATCTTCTGATGGGAGTGTTGAGAAGTATAAGTAAATATTTGTGGCCTAGGGCTTCTCACAGATCGAGGGGATTGATTATGAAGAAACATTTGCACCTGTCGCACGGTATTCTTCCATAAGGACCATCCTTTCTCTCTCAACACAAATGGGTTGGCACATTCATCAGATGGATGTGAAGACTGTGTTCCTTAATGGGATCATTGAGGAAGAAGTGTACATTGAGCAGCCTGAATAATTTGAGTTCTTCAACAGCGAGTCACATGTGTGCAGACTTAAAAGAGTGTTGTATGGGCTGAAGCAAGCACCCCATAATTGGTACACTCGGATCGACAACTATTTCACTGGACTTGGCTTCACCAAGAGTGAGGCAGATGCAAACCTATACCAGATTGTGGTGGAGGGTAAGCTTTTAATCATTTTTATTTATGTTGATGATTTAATATTGATTGGCGATGAGCAGCTAATACACTCATGCAAGGAGGATCTTGCAAAGGAGTTCGATATTAAGGATATGGGCCTCCTTCACTATTTCCTTAGATTGAAAATATGGCAGCGAGAAGGTGAATTGTTTGTGTCTCAAGGCAATTATGCAAGGGAGATAATTGGTAAGTTTCATATGGAGGAATGCAAACCCATGGATACTCCTCTTCCAGGAAACTGGAGGAAAGAGGATACTACATCGGCAGAGGTAGTGGATGCTACTGTCTATCGACGGTTGGTGGGTTCGCTCATGTATTTAGTTAATACAAGATGGACATATGCTATGTGGTGAACCATCTTAGTCAAGCGATGGTTAAGCTTGCCAAACTCTTTTGGAAGGTGGGCAAGAATGTCTTGAGATATATCAGGGGCACATTTGAGTATGTCATATGGTACAGATAGATGGATGAGGTGAAGTTGCATGGCTTCACGAATGCAGATTGGGCTGGTAGCCCAATGGATAGAAAGAGCACATCAAGAGGGGTTTTCAGTATCAGATCTACAGTTGTTTCTTGGTATAGTAGGAAACAGAGATCCGTGGCACTCAGTTCAGCAAAAGTAGAATACATGGCAACAAGTCAAGCTGCATGTCAGGCTATTTGGATGAGAAAGATCCTAGTCGGTTTGTTTGATTCTCATTAGATCCTACAGTGATTCATTTTGATAATCAGAGTTGCATTGAACTCTCCATTAATCCTATGTTTCATGATAGATCTAAGCATATAGATATCCGGTATCATCATATAAAATATTGTGTGCAACGAAATATCATGTTGCTTCAGTACATTCCTACGGAAGATCATGATGTAGATATTTTGACGAATGCGCTCACCAGGAGCAAATTCGAATACCATAGAGACTAGATCGGGGTGAAGGATAATCCATTTCTTGTTGAGAGGGAGTGTTGAGATTCAACAAGATGATGATCCTAGTGAAAATTAAGCACCTACACTAGGTGGGGCTCGCAGGCTATTTTTAGGTGATATGTCTATTTTTAGAATTTGGATCAAAGTCTACTTTTAGAAGTAATATGTTTATAGGTGGTTGAGAAAATTATATGGATGGATGGGTGTATAATTTTGGAATGCATGTGCAAAGTTGTTTCGTGGAATGCATGTCTAAAATTAGAATGCATGTCGATTTTTGTTAAGCCCTTAACAAAAATTAGACAATAATTAATTATCTGTTTTCAATGAGCACTTGGAACTAGTTAACTGAAGTGGAAAATCAATTAGCTAAGTGTATTTCGAGTTGAATTTGTTGATTGGTGGACCATGCAGTGTAATTCGTTATAACTTAGTGATACAAAGTTGTAACAGAGTGGATGTGTAGTTATGTGAGTTGTTATTTACTTTAACTCAGTTAAGTGAGTTAAACTCAGTTATGCTAGTTGTAACTAGTTGTAACTAAGGAAACACTAGTGAGAGATCAGTGAATTAATTATTTAATTAATTCACAAGTAGTGGTCTCACTTGCAACTGAGGAAATACTATTGTTAACTACATGCATGTCAGAGCCAGTGGAGACCCAGTTGAGAGATAGGTGAAAGGGCCTGTTTGACTATCAGTTGTGACTATAGTGGTGCATTCAATGCAACTCCACACATATTGGATATGCCAATGAGGATTTCACAGTCAAGGAAAGGCAATATCGAATTAATTCAGGGATATTCATCAGCAGGGATTGCGCAGTGGAGGCAGGCTGTCAGGAGGCAGTAAATTAGTGCATGTTTATGCCCATTTTTGTATGACAGTGTGAGACGATTGTACGTTGTACTGAGAGATATTGGAGTAGAGTATTGTATGAGATTTCTTCATGATCCATGATATAAATAATATATGATAGTTTGGGTTTTTAGCTTTATGCTTTCCCGGTAAAAACATCTGTGTTATGTGCAATTGATTTTTATTCATGTTTTTGCAATTGGCGATTAAATTTCCGCAAAGAATTAAGTAGAAGGATTCTGTATTTAACAGTGGATATAATTGTTAGATTAGGAGAGTCTGGTAATACATCACAGTATTAATAAAAATTTCTACAAATACATCTATGAGAAAAAAATACATGGACCCGCGACATGGACACAACCATTCGACTGAAAAGGATCATGAATATGATTATGAGTATGGCATGGGCACAACCATTTGACTAGAGACATCCATGAGTACAATCATGAATACTGAATAACACCTCACATCCTGGATCTAGAAAATGAAATCTAGGGTCTTATTTCTCAACCTGACCAGAGTACGAATATAACCATGTGAATAGATGTGTTGAAGTTGAACATGGCAGAAATTACCTGATTACAGGTCAATGCGGTAGACTATTAACAGGAACAAGAGAAACCACCAATAATGACAATGGATCTCAGGGTACAAAAACATAGTATACGAGTGTGAATAATCGAGCTAAAGTTGAATGCTTGCAAAATCATTCAATTGAATGCCAATGATGTGAACTTGTCGTCGAATGCGAAGAAATTTCCATTGAGGCATGCAATCTCCAAGGTACTCAAAGGGGGTTTCTAGATTATCTTCCTGGATAATGAGCTGGAGTTGAGAGGAAGTGGTCCATCGAAAGAGGGCCATAATGTTTCCCACATCATCCACACGAAACAAATGACTTTGATGAAAGTGATTCAAGATTGTAGCAGATATTTTCAAATGATGTGCAAGAGTTTTGAATTTGCAGACATGACTTCTCTTGAACATATCAGCGACACGACTCCAGATGTTGGAAACATTTGACTCAAAATGGGATCAATGGTCATGGTGACAATAAGATATGATCAAATGAGAGGAAAATGGTTTTCCAAAACCCAAGAAGGCAAGTGAGAAAGAGATGATAACCCAAACCCAACATGAGATTCAAATAAGTGTCATGTTCAAGAGCGGCATGTTGCCTTGATACAAAATACAAGATACATTTACTTCCATTTTTCCCCACTATTTCTAACGAGTACCTCTTTATTTTTTATTTAATTCTTGAAGAGGATACCATATGATTAGCGTATAAGTTCACCCTTCGGATGAATCCATCTTAGTAATTTTAATGAGCCCTAGGAAGGAGTAACTCGGTCTCTTCATGGTGACATGTCCTACGTCGTTTAAGTTTTACGAGTCCGACGGAGGTGTAACTCAGCATATTATTCATGTTTAGGGAATTTGAAAAAGAGGTGGAAAAGAAAACTCCAAAAGTACCTTTTCATAGATAGTCCCTCGAATCTGAAATGGTAGAAAACGATATTCGAGAGAACCTTTTAGTCATGTTTAACTAAGGTATTCCATTTTCGTAGTTAGTCCATCTCAACCCAAAAAATGGTTAAACTTATACTGAGACGGTGTCAATTCATTTACTTTAACGATCTAGAAATGAAAAGTTCTCGACGATCTTTTCATGTTTCAAGAGTAAGAAATGAGCTGAAAGATGACTCCAAGGGGGGTTCCTTTATTGTTTATTTTCATGAGTCTAAAAAAGTAGTAAAATAAAACTCATTTTTTTACCAGTTACCGTTGCCAATTTGTAACAAAACTATTGTTGCACATGTGAAAATATTTCATTCTGATCAAGAAAAACATAAATATAAGTAAAGATGCATTTAAACAATGGTAAAAAATATATTCACAAGTTTATATAAACTAAAAAGTCAAAATAAAAATCACTTTTTACCATTTGTGACTTTGGAAGGAATTTTACCCACATTTATCTTCGATTTCCAGGTGTGAGGTACGATCAATCTGGAGGAACATTTTTCGAGTCGTTTGTCACAGGTAACAATCCTTTCCTTTCTCTTCATTTTGGTTGTATTTTCATGCATTTTAAGCCATCGACTATGTGCATAGGGGAGCTAGAAAAAAATAGGGCTCATGGGCGGCCAATGCGGGATTTACCCATCGGGTCCACACTGATTTCCCTAGGCCCAAAAAGACCAGTGCGCTGCCAGCTCAAAGAAATTCTGACATAGTCGTTTTGGTGCTAAGGGTTAAATTTTTTTTTCACTAAAGCTCCATTTTGACCTGTTCTTTTGCCAATTTTTCTCCATGGATGGTACATAATCTTTTTTTAATGATGTTTATAGGTGAAAAATGGCAATTTAATGGAAGGAAACGAGCCATGACGTTGAATACCAAGAATCTGCACAAAACCCACAATGCATAAGAGCACTTCGTAACTGTGGATTGTTGAAATTTTCCCGGACTCCTAGGATTCAATCCCAAGTGGATTTATTTCAATTTTTGGCGACTTGGTGTAAGACCAACAAATGTTCATGATAGGATATCAGGAGTTGAATATAGAGGTTTCTGACATCTACTTCAATATTGTTTTGTCCAAGAGGGGACATCCAATTCAACTATCTAGTTCTCGAGCCGGAGGGGACAGTACTAACATGCTCATTGCGAGACACTACTGTGAGAACTCTAGTAAAACAAAATGTGGGAAAATTTACATAAATACTATTGAAAATCCTACATTGAGAACTGTCTTAAACTATATTGCTCGATTGGCAGGGGTACAAGCCTTGCATGAGGCAAGCAAGTCTCATTTCTAGTACACATTGGATTATATGAGACCAACTATATTCAACTGGAGTGAGGGGTTGCTTCTCAGCATGAAGGACCAAATCACAAAATGGAATATGGGAAAACTTAAGTAGTTTGGCTACGGATTAATCTTGGTAACACTTTTCTTGGAGTGATTTCCATTTTTCAGGCACTAGTGGATAGAGGTTGGACCTATTGCACTAAGAGACCCACAACTACTGAGGTGGAGTGAGTTGATGCCTCGCCATGGTGGTGAGCAACAAATGTCTTTTCCACCATATTTCTTTGGATGGTTGCAACAAAAAATCATCATGATAGATGATTGGGCTTACACAGGGACAAACTTCAAAGGATATCTGGATATGCCTCTGCTACCAGGGGGACAATGGAATGACTCAAGTAAGAATTATTTCAAAGTTTTTAAAGTTTTTAAATTTTGTTTTTGTGAACTGAGATTTGGACTTATGATAATTTGCAGATGTTGGACCAGAGAGACCTCTATGGGTTTCTCCAATTACACATAGAGTGGCTCCCTAGCTTTAGGATGTCCCTATGTCGAAGGGGTTGGCCCTATGGTTGCAATAGAGTGAAATCTGGATGCCTTGACTAGAGGCATTCCAGATTATGCGACCATGCATTTTGTATTACACGACCATCGACAACGTATCTCTCTAATATAATAGGCGCATTGTAGGAGTGTTTTCTCGATTACACTGGTTGTTAGGCCGACACATTAGGGTTATTTCTTGTTACCAAAAGCACCATGTTGGTGGACATACATGTTTTTGATCTTTCATTTTGCGTTTATGTAGGCCCAATGAGCCATATATATTAGAACACATATTTTGATTTTTTATGTAGACCACATTTTGCAAACTCTATATACATATATACATGTTTTTCGTTATGCTATTATATTTTCTCGTTATGTTATGGTTTACTTTTTTACATATAATGCAAATTTCTATCTAATACTTAATTTTCCAGTGTATCTGTTACGGTATTTTAATTTATTGGAATATGTTCATAAGTGATGTAATCGAAATTTCTTTCCAAGAGACGAACACATAGATACATCCTTAAAATATGAGGGTTTAACTGTAATACGATGAGTTGTGAATCAAGTTTGACAATTAACGCCCTAATACCAAGAGAAAAATCTTTTGATAACTGCACTATATTTAGCAACATTGTTAGTTGTACGACCTAGACATATGCCCTGTAAACTCACTAACTCACCATTGGGAGCATAAAGTTCCCACACAGCGGCAGAAATATTCTATCTACTATGACAAGTGACATCAGTGAAACCGACATGAGGAAGAGGGTTTATCGACATCTACAAACTGAGCAGAACATGGTAAGCAGGGGAAAACATGTTTGCAAAAAAGAAACAACTCACACAAAAAACTGCACACTAATGAAACAAACACTAATGTACAAAATATCCATGTGAATTCAAGCAAAATACTTCTTAATGTAGAGCCTGTTGTGGGGCTCAACCAGCTAATTCCCTTCATAGTCTACTAACTCATAGGCACCCTTTCGTAATACTCGTTTAACAATATAGGGTATGTGCCACATAGGTTTGAATTTCCCAGCTGCTAATTCATCATTAGCTTTATCATAAAGCAAGACCAAGTCACCTTCAACATATACATGAGGGATCACAGTTTTTTAATATTTCACTTTAACTCATCTTTTTTTAGTCTTAGTGACCAAAGCGGAAATTCGATGAGTCTCATCAAGACGTTCCAAATAAAGCAAACATTCCTCCTCAAGTAAAGTAACAAGGAGTAATTAGACAACTAGTTTCAATAAAGGAATCTCACACTCAATTGGAAGAGTGTCTTCCATACCATCCACTAATTGAAAAGGCGTAAATTTGGTCGTTATCTTGGCAATGGTTCGGTATTCCCATAAAGATGAAAAGAGCATAAGATTTCAGTTTCTTTTGGGCATTCAAACAATTAGTTGAATCATGGTGACTAAAACTGTGTTGACTACTTCAACTTTTCCATTGGCATGTGGGTAATAAGGAGCTGAACTATTGTGACGTAGCCCCAACTTAGCAGTAAGTTTTGTCATCATATAGTTCCAGAAATGGGAGCCATGGTCAGTGAATATGGCTTTAGGAACACCAAATCGAGTGATAACGTGATTGAAAATGAATTGAGCCATAGTTTAACTATTAAAATTGTATGTAGGCATTGCCTCAGCCCATTTAGTGAAATAATCCACAACAAAAATGATGGTCCCATGCACCTCCACCGAGTGAGGGTTACATGTCATGAAATCAATGCCCCATTTGGAAAATAGGCTAATGGTAATAACTGGGTGTAAGGGAGTGGGTTGGGGATTGTTGTTTCCAATTATAAATCTGGCAAGCATGACATTTTTGGACTACAAGAATGAAATCTTTAAAAAAAATGAAGGCGAGAAGTAACCAGTGTGAAGGATCTTCTGAGTTGTAGTATATCCTAACATATGACCACCATAGGCTCCATAATGGAAGTAATTCAAATCTTTCTAATCTTTCTCATCAGTTAAGTACCATCGAAGGACGAAATTTACACCAAGGTGATATAAAGTATCTCCAACAATGCAATAGGGTTGGGATTGGTATCAGACTCATCATTTTTTGGACCGAGAAAACTATGGTCAAAAGGTTTGAGCCTAGAGATAGATGATGATATCTCCATACCATGGATCATGGGTGATAATAAGGAGGAGATATTCTTCTGGAATCATCTCATCAGATGTAGCAGTTGTGTTTGCAGTGGGAAGGCCGCAAATCAATTTGGTAAAAAAAAGTGATTTATTTGACTTAGCCTTAGTAAATTCCAAGTCAAAATCCTACAAGATAACTATCCATTTGGAATATTCCCCCCCAAGAAATTGATGAGACAAAATACATGTCATGGGGTTGCATTCAGATATCATCGTGGTTTTGCGTAGAAGGATATAATGATGAAAGTGTTGGACAATATGGACTGCAGCTACCAAAGCCAACTTCTCTACATGAGAATACAGAGTCTCAAAGTCAAATAGATTTCGACTCGGGTATTATATCACATTTTCATCATCATTATCATCATGATGAACTAGCACAATGTCAATGGTACTGTCAGCAACAACCAAGTAAAGGAAATAATAACGATAATAGTTTGGGGGGTGCAATAAAGTTGCTCTAATGAGGGAAATATTTAATGCATCGAAGGCCTTTTGGGCAACATCATCCCAAATGAATGGGACCCCTTGCTTTAAAAGGCAAGTAAAACCCTTGGTAAGCTTTGCATAGTTAGGAATGAATCGGTGAAGAAATTTTTCCTACCCTTGCAAACTTTGAAGTTGATGTAAAGAAGATGGAGGTGGTAAATTGACAATGGGCACTACCTTGAGAGGATCAATTCAGATGCCTTGTTTGGATACTATGAACCCTAATATATGTCCAGATTTGATGAAAAATACACATTCATGAGGATTTAGTCGAATATTATAGTGTCAGCATCACAGGAATATCCCCCGAAGATGATCCAGGTGATCATAGCGCTTAGCAAAGTGCGTAGGAAAATCATCAAGATATGGTTTAACGATATTTTTGATATCGTGGAAAGCATAAGACATGGACTGTTAGAAGGTAGTGCCAGCATTATTGAGGCCAAATGGAAGCTTTTTGTAGTCGAAGGTACCCCAACAATAGATAAAGGTGTGTTTGTGTTGATCGAAAGGAAGGATAATAATCTGGTTATATCCAGAAAACCCATCCATAAAGGAAAATATCTCACTTCCAACACATCCATCAATGATTTAGTAAATAAAGGGAGTCCAATAGTTATCTTTAGGACATGGTAGATTAATATCTCGATAATTGACACAAATATGTATAGTTCCTTGTTTCTTGGTTACTGAAACAATATTGGAAACCCAATTTGTCAGTGGTATGGGGTAAATAAAACCAGCTTTGAGAATTTTTTCAACTTCACCTTTTACGGAATCTACGTTCCGTGGGTGCATCAGACGAAGATTTTGTCAAACAGGTTTCACATACGGATAGATGGGGATCTCATGCTCCACAATGCTTGGATAAATTCCATGAATTTATTCATATGACCATGCAAAGACATCATGAAATTATTTGAAAAGGGTCGTTTAAATCTCGATCTCATCAGGAAAACAAGAGGCCCTGATGTGAATGTTTTTTAATATCCCTAGTTTCATAGAGATGTCGATGGGAATGGTAGCTCTGATATTTTCCATATTTCTTTTAGACAACACATCGTGAATTTGAATGGGATACTGAAGGGGAGAAATCTCTTCAAGGCAAACTGACAAATCCATACAAGTAGAAATCCCCTCGAAGCTAGGAAGAAATGAGGAACAATGATGTATATCATTCCATGGAGTTTCTTCAAGATACATGACTTCAACGATTCTTTCGTCAGCCAGGAAAGTCTCATTCAAAGGATCATCACAATCTAAAGAACTAAGCCAAGAGGATTGTGAATAACACTACAAGGAAAAGACCCTCTAGTGGAGGTTATAAAGGAGGTTTTTAGTGTTATAAAATTGGCCAAAATTGTCAAAAAAACATATGCTACCACATCTGTTTATGGTTACGAAGGTTTTGGCGGAGCTTTAAATGGAAATTCAACACAACTAAAAAAAAACGGGCTGCTGGAGGTTATTACGGATGTTTTTTTCATCGGTGCACTAATCAAGATTTAACGCACCAGTGCATACCTGTAGCCAGAGCCCCAGGGCAGTCGAAGGGGAATGCACTGGGCCGTTAAGGTATAAAACAACACCGGGTGTAGTGTTGGTGATACAACGCACGGGGTTGTTCTAATTACTCTTGGGATTTGAGCAGTGCCCATAGCTCATATCAACGCGCTGGTGCATAGACTTATAGAAACACACCGGTGCGCCCTTTCACACAAATGTACTGAGATTTATAATTGGTATCGGTATTTGTGCAGTGAAAATATGTCATACAAATACATCGGTGCGTATAGACACATAAACGCCCCGGTGTGCAGTGTCACACAAATGCACCGAGATTTATAATTGGTATTGATATTCGTGCAGTGCCTATAAGTTGTCCAAATGCACCGGTGCATATAGACACAAAAACGCCCCGGTGCATAATATCACACAAACACACCGATATTTATAATTGGTATCAGTATTCGTGCAGTGCTAATAGGTCGTAAAACGGCACTGGTGCGTATATAGACATAAATGCACTGGAGCGTCGTACCACACAAACGCCTTGATATTTTAAACCGATTTTGGTATTTGTGCGGTGCCCACAGGTCGTAAAAACGCACCGGTGCGCTTAAGAATACAAGCGCACCGGTATAAGAATACACACACCAGCTTTCATTTTGTATTTTTTAGAAACATTGACCTATGAAAGTGAAATTATTGTGATTGTTTTAAATTCATTATTCATCAAAAGTCGACACATATATATCTTATAACAATATTCATATGAATTAAATTTTTATTAGTGCATTTGAGAACGACAATGGAGAACACAATAGAATAAATTAAAACATTATATATATATATATATATATATATATATATATATATATATATATATATATATACATTTTTTTCATACAAAATGGGACAATTATTGGTATCCCTTTATCTTTCAATTGGGACACTATGTCCATTACATTAAAGAAAATGTTTGATTTCACAGAAAATTTTCAAAAAATACAATGCCTTGCTTTGATATCCGAACATAGTGATCATCATTCTTCGCTTGAACTACTGTCACTGCTAGAGCTACTTCTATGACAGGTTATTTTCAAGAATGTTTTGTTCACAGTGTTGATTGTTTTCTTCTTCTTCACCTTCCATATACAAACATAAAAATAAATTGTAATGAGTGTATATACATTGGTGTGAATGATGAAAATTGCAATATTAAATAATATACATCAATGTAAATCGAAAAGAAATGACGTACCAATGCAACAATTGACTCATAAACTATACACATTCTTTCAAAACCATGTAACATGCCATCTTTTAAGATTTGATCTATTGGCGCAGTGCCATACTTTGTTTCCTGCAAGTTTTATACCCCATAACAAATCATATATTTAATATAAAAGATTTATTTTTTCTATTAATTATAGACAGAGCTAAGTAAAACAAGATCGATAGATGCTTACAAATTCCACAATTAAGTTCCGATATGCCAACATATACTCACAACCCATATTTAACCCAATTTCAATCAATTCCTCTGAAGGTTCTTCTTTGTATGTTAGCACCTGTTTGAAGACATTCAATGATGATTTTTGTAAAACAACTTAAAAATACAAAAATAAATCTAGTTAAGTTGTTATAAGGAAGTAACAATTACTCACAAACTTAGATATCAATCCTTTTCTTCCTTGTCGTCCTGTTTTATGTGCTGAATGGGTTCCATTTTCTTTTCTTTTCTACAAGAAAATACTTGAAAACAAATATGTAATGCTAAATTGTTTATTTATTGTACCTAATGATCAAAAAATTCAATGATTGCATATTACATTTGAAGCACGTTGTTGTTGAGATGGCTCCTCCTACGATGCAATTTTTTCCATTTCTTTTACCATCTCCTTGTACACCTTTTTGGACTTTCCTACTGGCATATTTATGATATCAACTCATTCATCTTTAGAGATTTTCATAATCTTCCTGAAAATGTAACATGACAATAAACTATTTAATTTTTATATTGATATATGAAAAGTAAGTATAACAAAAGTGATATTTATAAATATATTGACAAACATCTAAAGGAATATTACTTTTTCATTCCTTATTTTCTGTTGTTGTATGTTTTTTCTATTAAAAGTCTTGACATGTCTCATTGACCAATTCTCTGGAAACTCTTCATGTAGTTTAGATAAAATTTGGTTCTTGGAATCATTGGATTGGTTTTTGTATTGTAAGTGGAAAGAACGTCTATACATTCATTCCACTAGATCCCTCAAACTTTCGTAAAAGTTTTTCCCCCTTTCGTTAACCTCCAACACTACTCCAGATGAGCTAAAGAGTAATTCATTTTCATTTGTGTGTTCCATTTTTCTTTTCTTAGAACAACATTCCTTTTCTGAGTTGTTGGTCCCTGTAGAACATTAAACAGATGTGAATTAATAGACTATTTCACACATGTTATCTAATATTTTTAATTATATTATTAATGAAAACTAAAAAAAGAAACTCATATTGGATCGATAGTATTTTTTCATTCATCTGATTCATCCTTTTGCAATTTTTCCATCAAGATTTTACGCTCTTCTGATCCTATATTAGAAATAATCTTATCGAGCTTCATCATTTTGTGGCTCTGCATGATACACAGTAAACAATACATATTATTTAAATTTACATATAGTTCAAAAATAATATTTTTTGTAAAAAATTTACAAAGAACTTGCCTTTTTTTCTTTTCTTGATGTGTTATCAGTATTTTTGTTACTTGATCTCTTTTCAGTCATTTCTTTATCAATCTCAAACCTGTACCATATCATTCATTAATATATTTATCAATAAATTGTCAACTTTTTAAGTAAAAAAAAAAATCTCAAGAAACCGGTGCGCCATTCATGGTGTACGCATTGACGCTGGTGCGTGGCTGTTTTCCAAATGCACCGAACAAATAGTATAATAGACCAAATGATGCTCTATGTCAACAAGGCACACTAGTGCATTACAAGTCAATCACCGCACCCGTTAACCATAATAAAATAATAAAAATCATCCAATGTTAATTTTTGTAACATAAACCAGTGCCATATTTTACATATGGTGCACCGATAAAAAAACATTGTTTATTAATTTTTTATTACATTACTTATGCGGTGCGCTTGTACAATACAAAGCACCAGTGTGCTATGTTATGCCAGGCGCACCGATAAAAAAACAAATTTTTTTTTAATTCATGCACGGGCCCACATGGATTGGGATCCGACTATGCTAATTGTCTCATCAGTTGGATGTCTTAGGTCTATATTTAGAAATACAAACCCTATAAATCTAAATTGAAAAACCCTAATTCTAAAATCATAGAAAGAGGGAGAAGAAAGGGCAGAAATAAAAAGAATATAAGGTTTGTATTTTTTGAAAGTTTTTTTTTTTCGAAACAGAACATTCGCGGTGCACCATAATGAAATAGTGCACCAGCTTCATATTTTACAAATGGTGCACTGAGAAAAAAAAATTGTTTTTCTAATTTTTTATCACAGTACTAGCGCAGTGCACTGGGATAATAGAGCGCACTGGTGTGCTCTAGTACATAGGGCGCACCACAAAAAAATCTTTTTTTTTTAAATTTACGCAAGGGCTGACATGGATTGGGATCCGACTATGCAGGTCCTCCCGTGGGTTGGATGTCTTAGGCTTATATTTAGCAATACAAACCCTATAAATATAAATTGAAAAGCCCTAATTCTGAAATCACAAAAAGAGGGAGAAGAAAGGGAAGAAACAAAAAAAATGTGGGGTTTGTTTTTTAAAATGGTTTTTTTTTTAAACAACACGCTTGCGGTGCGCCATAATGAAATAGTGCACCGGTGCCATATGTTAAATATGGCACACTGATAAAAACATATTTTGTTTTTTATTTTTATTTTTTATCACTGTACTTTCGTGATGCGCTTGTATAACAGAGCGCACCGGTGCGCTATGTTATGCAGGGCACACCGACGAAAAAAAATCTGTTTTTTTTTAGATTGACGCAAGGGCCGGCATGGATTGGGATTCGACTATGCAAGTCATCCCGTGGGTTGGATGTCTTATGAGTATACAAACTCTATAAAATTAAATTGAAAAGCCCTAATCCTGAAATTACAGAAAGAGGGAGAAGAAAGGGCAGAAATAAAAAGAATCTACGGTTTTGTTTTAAAAATGGATTTTTTTTTTATTTTGTTTCTGAAAATTGCAGAAAAGGTAAAAAAAAACTACAGCAAAAAAAAAAAAAAAAGAAGAAGAAGAAGAAAAAACAATAAACTTTGATTTTGTTATTTTACTTCATAAAAAAAACTACAGAAAAAAGTAAAAAAAACAATAGACTTTGATTTTTTTCTTTTACTGCATAAAAAAAACTGCAGAAAAAAATACAAAAAAACATTAAACTTTACTCACATCGTTTGAAATTCTATGGTACAAGTTTTGAATCACCAGAGGTTTCGAATTCTTATTATCTGAATACTTCTATTCGAACGTATTTCTCTGCTCCATAGTGCTATCGTGCTCTGTTTGCTCTAGGTATGTATCCTGCAAATATTTGGCTGAATTGTTTTGCAAAAATAGTGAAATAATGAAAAGTGTTTAGTATTTAAAGAAATGTTTTATGAAATTAGATTTTCGAAAATATTTTGCCGCCCATTTTTCAATTTATCGCTTTTTTTTCACTTAAAGAAAATAGGGTTGTGCTTTTTTTATTTGCGGTTATTGTTTATCGGTGCGTCCTTTAATCGAACCGCACTGGTGCATCAGTTATAAAACGACACCGGTGCACAATACCAAAAACGCACAGATGCGGTTATTTGGACATTACGCACCAAAATTACATTTAGGTTTGTGCACCAAAATTTATTGTTGTTTTTCTCAAATGCATGGAGAAAATATCATATATTATATGGAATGGAAAATTCTTCAAAATCCAGCTCATTCCATAATATTTCTCAAAGTCCATTGCGGAGTTCTCCCTATCCATTTGGAGACGTAATATTTACTTCAGATTTGTTTTATTTTTTCACTATCTAATTGAATTTATGTTTTTTTATCCATGTAGTAAATCATGCACAACTTAATTAAATTTTTAATGTATACAAATTTGCAAGTTCATGCAGATTCAACATCGAGTTCAGATGCACAAAATATTAAAATTGCTCCAAAACGTCAGAAGTTCTTATCAGGAGCTGCATACCGCAAGGCACATTTAGTAGATGAAAATGGACAGCCGCTTCACCCTGCCAATTGTAACAATATTGCATCTTCTAGCCACAATCTCGGGACAATGGTGGTAATTATAATTATAATTTTTTGGTATATATATTGATTAATATGTAATTATTTCAACGTCAAACCAATTTATAATTATGTAATATCGTCAACGTGGTTACTGATTGATATAATATATTTTCTACTAATCATGTTCAATTTTTATTTTTAATTATTAGGATTCTAGTGATGATGACCTACCTACCTACCATCTTCTATTACACCCCACGACAATGTCAAATCGAGAGAAGACTAAATTAAGAGAAAAAATCGGAGAGGAACGATACCAAGAATGGTTGAATCAACCACCGATTCAATTCCCGCTACGTCCAGATTCACCAATTAGGAATGAATATAGAAATAGTAGTTCTTCAAAAGTTGGCAATGGAGGCGATCAAATAGAGGCTGGTATGGATGATTACTTAAGGGATACGACTTCCATGGAGACAATGTTGTTAGATGCATTCCAAAATGATGATCAGCTAGGGGATGATGCTCATATCACTGACACCTTTTTCGAAAGCCTTAAATTTGCTTCCACCACCCCTCTCTTTTGACCTGGAAGTCAGTCAAAGTCTACCCAGTTGGGGACAACGATGTTACTGTACAACTTGAAAGCAAAGTTTGGCTTGTTGAATGCATGTTTCTTGGAACTTTCGAGGTAAGTTACCATAAAGTACTCCCCTTATATAAATTTTAATTATAATCAATACACTGCAATGAACATTACAAATGGTAAATTTTATGAAAGTTAATAATTATATCGCATTAATGTACATTTATTAATATATTTTTCCATGATCACCAATTACAAGTTATTCAAATATAAGGTTCTTCCGAGTGATAATGTCTTGCCCAGTAGCTGCGAAAAGGCAAAGAAACTGTTGAAAAATGTTGGGTGTTGAGTACATATCATATCATGCATGTCCAAATGATTGTATTCTATATTGAGGAGAATATGCAAACAAAAAGGTGTGTCCGAAATGTGGGCATGACAGGTATGATAAATAAATAAAAAAGGTAAATCACGTACTGATCCTCCTTTTAAGATATTGAGGCACATGCCTATAATCCCAAGGATTCAAAGGCTCTTTTGTTACAAAGAATTAGCTATGTTGTAGTGATGGCATGCCTCACATAGAAGTGAGTTGGGATTTATGCGAATGCAACTGATTCAATAGCCATGAAGCATATAGAGGATACATGGCCCGAAAAATTCAAGGATGAAGTACAAAGTCTACGACTTAGCATAGCCATGGATGGAGTCAACCCATATTCCCTCCAGAACACCAACTATTCTGTTTGGCCTGTAGTAGTGATCAATAAAAATATCCCCCCATGGTTGTCTGTGAAGAATGAACATCTTATGTTGGCTTTCATAGTCCCTGGTAGAAGACAAGTAAAGAATATGGATGTCTACTTACAACCACTGGTATATGAATTGAAGGAATTATGTCATGGGATAAATGCATACGATGTATCAAGACCCATCGTAGCAGAGAGGGGTTTTACGTTATATGGCATATGTGCTTACACGATACATGATTATCCAGGCTTAGGAGTCTGCTCTAGTAAATTACATGTTTAATTTATTGATTTGTTTATATATGTAACAATATTCTTTCACATATTAGTTATTTAATTCGTTTTAATATTTGTTATGATCTTCATGATATTCTTTAATGTGCCATCTTCATGATCTTTATGATATTCTTTAATCGCATGACCATTTGAATCTTCTAAGAGTACGTATAATGTCAAAAGCATTATTTTATTATTTGTTATATTAATAAAATTTATCCCATGCGGGGATCAAAAAACATAACTAATTTTGTATATTATTGCACGTATTTATAACTTTGCAGTGTCATTATCCTTTGTTCATGTGTGGGTGTGTGAAACATGAATTCCCTCAAGACCTAGGACGTGCCATATCTAAATTATCTGCATTTGTATGTTGGATCACGTCAAAGGAGATTCATGTGGCTAGCATTCCACGGTGGCATCAAGAGATAGTTTAGATTGCTTGTATGTTCGAGAAGGAACTGCTGACGAGTTTCATGGACTTACAGGTTCATCTTCTAATCCACCTGGTAGATGAGGTTGAATTAGTTGGGGTTGTTTCTTGTCGTTGGATGTTCTTCTTAGAGAGGTACATGAAGAAATTGAAAGGTTTTGTTCGACAAAGGGAAAAACCCGAGGGGTCTATGGCAGAGGGGTACATATCTTATGAGTCTTTCTATTATGCCAGTGAGTACATCAAGCATATCGACAACAGACCAGGTGCGGTGATTTGGGACGATGAAATGGATGAAGACAAAAGAGAAGGAGTGGTTCTCCAAATGAGTGGAAAAAAACACTTAATAAAGAGTAAGCAACTTATAATTTTTCAAATTTACAAAAAGTAATTAATATTCATGTTGAACTTAAATATAATGTATATTTTGATCTCTAAGTACTATATAATGTTGGTTTGACTTCATTAGTGAATGCAAAATTTGAACCAATCAATAAATTCGTTCTTTACAATTATGAAGTGACACAACCATGGGTTGCATTGTACGAAAAAAACAGGATGAAATGGGATAGTGACAGGAAAGAATTCAGACGGTTGAATGTAAGAAGTGTGCCTTATCCCAATCATTTAAAAAAAAATATGCTAAAAAAATGCCCCAAAAGTTGGGTTGCTAACCAAGTCAGAGAGAAATACGGTGCTACCGGTCGTTACCCGCATCTTGAAGAGGATGCACTAAACATAGGGATTGGGTGCAACAACTCGGTAATAATATTTTTAATTTATATGTAAATTTGAAACTTATAATAAGACATCTACATTTCATGTTTTAACTGTTGGATTATTATTTATAAGACACATGATACTATGATTTTTAAAAAAAAATTAGAATAGGTGCATTTGTTCCCATATATGTGGGCATATGGACACCATTTTCACACAGAAAATGACGATGCTGGAAACATCACACAAGACTGTGGATTGGAATTTGAGTTCGATCAATCTAGTCGATCTAGCCACCACGATCAAAACCTAGTACGAGGGACGTTATGTTACGTCGGAAAGATACAAGAGATCATTGAAGTGGATTTTTCTTCTTTCCAATGTGTTAATTTTAGGTGCAAGTGGTGAGACACCTTTGATCGGAATAATGTAAAGGAAGATCGCGATAGTAGGCTGATATGTATCAACTCTAGAAATATGTGAGATGAAGCTAAGGAGCCCTATGTTTTCCCTAAACACTGCAACCAGGTGTTTTTTTACCCAAATGTGTTGGATAGGGATTGGTGGTTCGTATTGACACATGACCCTAGATCAAAACATATTTTTGAGAACAATAATGTTATCATGTCATGCGAGCTAGAAGATAATGAGGGTGATCATGAGAACCGAGAGTGATATGGTATATGTGTTATTTCATCAATATTTATACTTTTTAAGATGGGTTTTTCGAAATATTAATATAATATGTATTTTGAATTAATTGGTAATTTTCATTGTGTTAATGTTAAAATCAATAATTCACTTGATAATTTTCAATTATGTTGATCTCAAAAACAATGGCATACTGTATAAATTAATTCTTTTTTTTTGTATCTAAGATCATAATAAAATAATGATAATTCTAAAGTACATGAATTTATTTTTATTATTTTCTAAACTTTATTATGTTACAATAAATCATATTATTCTAGATTTATTATTTTACAATTATTTAAAATTTACAAATTTACAAATTTAAAAATTTTAATAAATTCATTTCACATTAATACAATTAATATTTTACATACAATTACAATTATAATTAGATTTACAATTACAATTACAATTTTACAATTTTACGTACAATCACAATTACAATTACAATTTTATAATTTTACATATATACAATTACAATTTTACAAATTAAAAAATTACAAAAAACCATCGTACAAACTTCAAATTTGACTAAAAAACACATTCTGCAAAATCGCTAACTGCATCATCATGATCATGATCATCTAACAAAACACAATTAACATTATATATTAACATCATCACAACACAAACATCAAATATACATCTCATGTCAAATAACTCATGCTATCACATACACATCTATCTGCAAGTTACACATTAAATGAACATATCTAACATGACCTAACAACATACACATCATGATGATCACCAACATGTAAATTAATCACAACTGCAACATAAACATAAATATATATATATATATATATATATATAGCTGAATAATGTTAAAAATACACAATTGTAATATAAATTTCATGGATCAGCTGGTGGTAGTACAACATCAATATCAGTACTAGTGGCCGATGGTCCAACCTCATCTCCATGATGACTCCTGCTAGATGCTAGTGGAGGCTCATGCTCATCTGGCGCAGCGCGAGGTTAAATATCATGAGATGATGGTACGTTGCGCCTCGCAAATTGTCCATCATGTGCTACGACTCGATCGTAACGTGCAACAATCCTCGTCACTCGCGTAAAAGCCGTCGTAACTCCTACGACATCTCGCATCAGGCTGTACATGTCACGCGGCATGCCTCTTCACATCTGTAATAGCCTATCATTGGCCTCTATGTCTCTATAATGAGCAGGCCTGATGCCCGCCTCAACAATCAATGCAATGAGTTTGTCACCCAACTCCATCCTGTATCTAGCATCATCAAGTCGACCGCGCACCGACGCACCAGCAGGAGCAAGTCTCTAATCTGCACCAACCTCCTGATGATCCTAGGCATCTGGCATGCCCTCATCGTCATCAGGATCCACACCTGGATCAGATGGTGGTGGCGGCATCTCCTCGCCATCAAATGAGCCAATGTCTGCAAAATATATACAAGTACACAACAATAATTAGACAATTTCATTACACAATTTAATAAAAACAAGTTAAAGAACATGTTAGAATAAATTTAAATAAAATAGTAATATTACCTCTATCATCTGGTAGTTCATCAGCTGTGAAGAGGATGTTGGCACACCCTCGCCAGTCCAACCCCACATAAGGACATGGACCATAATGAAGGGATGCTCATCAACACTAGCTAGCAACTCTAGTGCATCATCTAATATCCTCGCTAGAAAAAGAGTCTCCTCCCTCTTGGGCATCATCTTCCCCCACATGTGCATACGTGCCTCAGTAACTGGCCTACGAGGTTGTCAAAAAAACTAGTCTCATCTCTAGAAACCTCTCAAAAAATAAACAAAAAAGATCTAAAGCAAAAGGGAAGTTGACCCTCCCTTGTGCATGAGCACGACATCTATCTAATGTTGTATAGAACTGCCGCAAAAAAATGGCAGACCACCTGACAAGTCGTGGCTACTGTAGTAAAAAATCAACATAATATAAAAGCGAGCAACTAATGCATTGCCTGTCACTGGCGTTGTGCAAAATGGTCGAAATGATAAGTGAGAGACACTAGACCTCTTCATGACCAAACACACCAATATGTAACTGCCCTCCAAAGACCTGAAAATCTACAGCAGATACTAAATGTGCTCCAATGTATCTCCGGGACTAAACTAACTGACTCCCTGCCACACAGCTAGTTGGAACCTCAGGGAACGAGGGAAAATCCACCCCTCTCCTCGATAACCCTGTAATAAAATATACCCTCCTCAGTGGGCATGTACCACTGGTTGATACCAACCCCGAAAGCCTGTCACTGGGCATTCCACCTTCGGATAAGATGTCTCAAAAACAAACTATGGGACTTTAGGGAAGTAGCCTCCTCATATAACTTGAGGAGGCCAACCTACCTTAGGAGCCCCTACGTCGCTGCTGTAATAGGGTGAGGGTACGCATCTCTCTCCCTCTCTCTTGCCTCCCACAAGCGAACCATGTTATACTGTTCCGCCTATTGTTGTTTTTGTTGCCCCTCTTCTCTCCTTTCATGTCTTTGAACGGTTGACATATTAAACACAATTTTTTTATTAAATGGCACATTTATTTAGAAATATACGTATATAAATATTTTTTGAAAAATAAATAAAACAACAGTTGGTGCGCAAAAAACACAGTCACGCACTGGTCCCGATGCATCTTTCAACAGAGCGCACCAGATACGGTGCACCTAATTATATGCAGCGCACCGGGGGCGGTGCTCCAGAAAATGTTTTCAGCACACCGTCCAGTACGTGCAGTGTCAGGAGGGCAATGCGCTGACTACACTATACGCCCCGGGGCGTATATCTATGTCAGCACATCGCCCTCCTGCCACCGTACATAGTCGTCGGTGCGGTATTTTAAAAGGCTGCACCATTGACGCTAGCCAAATACGGTAATCCGTGCGCTGAAAAAAATAGCCATCTCTGGTCGGTTATTTCGGTCAATGCACCACATCACCACTATTCAACTAGGTCAACGGTGCGGCCAAGTAACCGACCGCACCACTCTTTATAAAGAAATTTAAAATAACACGGTGCGCCTTTGGTACCGCCTCGGAAGCAGTGCGGATACCCTTAGCACCGGTTTACCAGGCCGAACCGTTGACAATGTCGAATTGGGATATGCGATGCACTGACCACATTACACGCCCTGGGGTGAATATTTCCGTCAACGCATGGAGTTTCCGCGATATGACATTGTAAACGGTGCGGCTTGGTAAATGACCGCACAGCAGTTTTTAACATTTTTTAAAATAACACAGTGCGCCTCGTGGTACCGCCCTGGAACTGGTGCGGATACCATTAGCACTAGTTGCGGTGCGGCCTGTAAATTTACATGCATCACCGTAAACCGGTGCGAGATGAACGGCTCAAGCGCACCGCGCGACAATTTTTTTTTTTTTTTAATGGTTAATTTTAAGGTTTTTTGAAATTCTAATCTGCTAAAAGGTTTAATTATGGAAAAACAAGAAAAAAAACCTGTACATTTACCTGTCGAGGAGGCATATTGGCTGTAGAATTTGCAAAATAAAATTTGTCCATTGTTTTATAAAATTCAAGCTAGAGATTGGTGGCAATGCACAACAAAAGTGCGTGAAATAAGCGCAATGGGAGCACGGATGTCAGGGAGGCTCAAACAAGGATAACTTTCATCGGTGCTTGAGAGCTCTGTAGCACTGAAAAAAGTGAAAAATGTGGTTTTTTGGCCGTATTTTTTTTATTATTTAACCTTGTTCTAGTGCGCGGGGTTTTCACTGGTGTACCGGTGTGTTTGCAGTATGCCACCCCAGGCGGTTTCTGTTTTCGCGCGCTTTTATAAGGCACCAGGGTGGCGTATCTGCAACGCACCAGTACACTAGTAAAAACCCCGCACACCGGAATAGGGTTAAATAAAAAAAATTACGGCCAAAAAATCACATTTTTCACTTTTTTCAATGCTATAGAGTTCTCAAGCAACAGTGCAAGTTATCCTTGTTTGAGTAGCCTTGAATTCCATGCTCCCATTGCACTTATTTCATGCACTATTGTACTTTTGCGGTGCGCTTGTATAATAGAGCGCACCGGTGCGCTATGTTACGCAGGGCGCACCGACGAAAAAAAGTCTTTTTTTTTTTTAGATTGACACAAGGGACGACATGGATTGGGATCCGACTATGCAAGTCGTCCAAAGGGTTGGATTTCTTATGACTATACAAACCCTATAAACCTAAATTGAAAAGCCCTAATTCTGAAATTACAGAAAGAGGGAGAAGAAAGGGCAGAAACAAAAAGAATCTAAGGTTTTGTTTTTAAAAATGGATTTCTTTTCTTATTTTGTTTCTGAAAACTGCAGAAAAGGTAAAAAAAAATACAGAAAAAAAGAAAAAAAAAAGAGTAAAAATAACAATAAACTTTGATTTTGTTATTTTACTTCATAAAAAAAACTACAGAAAAAAGTAAAAAAAAAACAATATACTTTGATTTTTTTATTTTACAGCATTAAAAAAAACTGCAGAAAAAAGTACAAAAAAACAATAAACTTTACTCACATCGTTTTAAATTCTATGGTACAAGGTTTGAATCACCAGAGGTTTGGAATTTTGATTGTCTGAATACTTCTATTCAAACGTATTTCCTTGCTCCACAGTGCTCTCGTGCTCTGTTTGCTCTAGGTATGTATCCTGCAAATCTTTGGCTGAAATTTTTTGCAAAAATAGTGAAATAATGAAAAGTGTTTAGTATTTAAAGAAATGTTTTATGAAATTAGATTTTCAAAAATATTTTTCCACCCATTTTTCAATTTACCGCTTTTTTTCACTTGAAGAAAATAGGGTTGTTCTTTTTTTATTTGTGGTTATTGTTTACTGGTGCGTCCTTTAATCGAATCGCACTGGTGCGTCAGGTTATAAAATGACATCGGTGCGCAATGCCAAAAACGCACTGATGCGGTTAATTGGACATTACGCACCGAAATTACATTTAGGTTTGTGCACCAAAATTTATTGTTGTTTTTCTCAAATGCATGGTGAAAATATCATATATTATATGGAATGGACAATTCTTCAAAATCAAGCTCATTCCATAATATTTCTTAAAGTCCATCGCGGAGTTCTCCCTATCCATCTGGAGACGTAATAGTTACTTCAGATTTGTTTTATTTTTTCACTATCTAATTGAATTTATGTTTTTTATCCATACAGACAATCATGCACAACTTAATTAAATTTATAATGTATAAAAATTTGCAGGTACATGCAGATTTAACATAGAGTTCAGATGCACAAAATATTAAAACTGCTCCAAAACATCGGAATTTCTTATCAAGAGCTGCATACCACAAGGCGCATTTGATAGATGAAAATGGACAGCCGCTTCACCCTGCCAATTGTAACAATATTACATCTTCTAGCCACAATCCCGGGACAATGATGGTAATTATAATTATAATTTTTTGGTATATATATTATTTAATATGTAATTATTTCAACGTCAAACCAATTTATAATCATGTAACATTGTCAACATGGTTAATAATTGATATCATATATTTTGTACTAATCATGTTCAACTTTTTTTTTTAAATTATTAGGATTCTAGTGATGATGAATGACCTACCTACCATCTTGCATTGCACCCCACGACAATTTCAAATTGAGATAAGACTGAATTAAGAGAAAAAATCGGAGAGGAACGATACCAAGAATGGTTGAATCAACCACCGATTCAATTCCTGCTACGTCCAGATTCACCAATTAGGAATGACTATAGCAATAGTAGTTCTTCACAAGTTGGAAATGGAGGCAATCAAATAGAGGTCGGTATGGATGATTACTTAAGGGATACAACTTCCATGGAGACAATGTTGTTAGATGCATTCCAAAATGATGATCAGCTAGGGGATGATACTCATATTGCTGACGCCTTTTTCGAAAGCCTTAAATTTGCTTCCAACACCCCTCCCTTTGGACCTAACGGTCAGTCAAAGTCTACCCAGTTGGGGATAACGATGTTACTGTACAACTTGAAAGCAAATTTTGGCTTGTTGAATGCATGTTTCTCGGAACTTTTGAGGTAAGTTACCATAAAGTACTCCCCTTATATAAATTTGAAATATAATCAGTACACTACAATGAAAATTACAAATGGCAAATTTTATGAACGTTAATAATTATATCGACATTAATGTACATTTATCAATATATTTTTCCATGATCACCAACTACAAGTTATTCAAAGATAAGGTTCTTTTGAGTGATAATGTCTTGCCCGGTAGCTGCGAAGAGGCAAAGAAACTGTTGAAAATGTTGGGTGTTGAGTACATATCATATCATGCATGTCCAAATGATTGTATTCTATATAGAGGAAAATATGAAAACAAAGAGATGTCTCTGAAATGTTGGCATGACAGGTATGATAAATTAAAAAAAAGGGTAAATCACGTACTGGTCCTCCTTTTAAGATATTGAGGCACATGCCTATAATCCCAAGGATTCAAAGGCTCTTTTGTTGTAAAGAATTAGCTATGTTGCAGGGATGGCATGCCTCACACAGAAGTGAGTTGGGAGTTATGTGAATCCCAATTGATTCAATAGCCATGAAGCATATAGAGGATACATGGCCTGAAAAATTCAAGGATGAAGTACGAAGTCTACAACTCAACATAGCCATGGATGGATTCAACCCATATTCCCTCCATAACATCAACTATTTTGTTCGGCCTGTAGTAGTGATCAATAACAATATCCCCCCATGGTTGTCTGTGAAGAATGAACATCTTATGTTGGCTCTCATAGTCCCTAGTAGAAGACAAGTAAAGAATATGGATGTCTACTTACAACCACTGGTAGATGAATTGAAGGAATTATGGGATGGGATAAATGTATACGATGTATCAAGACCCATCACAGCAGAGAGGGGTTTTACGTTATATGGCATATGTGCTTACACGACACATGATTATCCAGGCTTAGGAGTTTTCTCTAGTAAATTACATGTTTAATTTATTGATTTGTTTATATATGTAACAATATTCTTTCACATATTAGTTATTTAATTCGTTTTAATATTTTTTATGATCTTCATGATATTCTTTAACGTGCCATGCATATTAATTAATGTATACAAATATAATCTCGCAGGTCTTGTAACAAAAGGGTATTTTGGATGTAAATGTTGTGGACCTTCTCTGAAACCTAGATGGTCCAAGGACCTACGAAAGCCAGTGTATGATTGCTCCAGGGTATTCCTACCAGAATAACACCCTTACAGAATAAGAGCTTCCGTTTTCAATGGTAAACAAGAGAGGACCCAAAGGCCTCCAATAATGACACCAGCTGAATGGCTTAGAGCATATGAGAGAGGGAAGGGGAAGGATTTCATAGAAATTTTTTATTCAAATGGGGAGCCTATGTTCGATGATCCAAATTTCTTTGACACCTATGTTGAGAAATTTCCCATTGGGATGAAAAGGAAATCTATCTTTTATGACCTCCCATATTGGGAGCATCTTAATATTGCCCAATTATTAGATCCCATGCATATATTTAAAAATGTTTCATCTTCTTTATGGAGGTACATATCATCGAAACAAAGTGACACATTGGTTGTTAAGAAATATCTTATTACTTCAAAAACTAAAAAGAAACATTGGCCAAGACGATTAGAAAGTACGGGATCAGAGGCAGGCGTTGGTCCCTCTAATTCATGGTTTTTCAAAGAGGGTGATGTCCCATGGATTTTACAAAAATAAGATATATCTTTGGCAAAGGAAGTTATAATGGATGTCAGGGTGCCAACTTCATATGGGTCTTCACTACAACGCTGCTTCACCGTGGATGACCATTTGTCGAGGTTTAAATCGCGTGATCATTTGAATCTTCTAAGAGTACGTATAATGTCAAAAGTATTACTTTATTATTTGTTATATTAATAAATTTTATCCCATGCGGGGATAAAAAAAAACATAACTAATTTTGTATATTATTGCACGTGTTTATAACTTTGCAGTGTTATTATCCTTTGTTCATGTGTGGGTGTGTGAAACATGAATTCCCTCAAGACCTAGGACGTGCCATATCTAAATTATCTGCATTTGTACGTTGGATCACGTCAAAGGAGATTCATGTGTCTAGAATTCCACGGTGGTGTCAAGAGATAGTTGAGATTGCTTGTATGTTTGAGAAGGAACTGTCGACAAGTTTCGTGGACTTACAGGTTCATCTTCTAATCCACCTGGTAGATGAGGTTTAATTAGTTGGGGTTGTTTCTTGTCGTTGGATGTTCTTCTTAGAGAGGTAAATGAAGAAATTGAAAGGTTTTGTTCGAAAAAGGGTGAAACCTGAGGGGTCTATGGCAGAGGGGTACATATCGTATGATTCTTTCTATTATGCCAGTTAGTACATCAAGCAAATTGACAAAAAATCAAGAGCGGTGATTTGGGACGATGAAATGGATGAAGACAAAAGAGAAGGAGAGTTGCTCCAAACGAGTGGAAAAAAGCGCTTGATAAAGAGTAAGCGACTTATAATTCTTCAAATTTACAAAAAGTAATTAATATTCATGTTGAAATTCAATATAATCTATATTTTGATCTCTAAGTACTATATAATGTTGGTTTGATTTCATCAGCGAATGCAGAAATTGAAGCAATCAATAAATTCATTCTTTACAATTCTGAAGCGACACAATCGTGGGTCGCATTATACGAACAAAATAGGATGAAATGGGATAGTGACAGGAAATAATTCAGACGGTTGAATGGTAGAAGTGTGCCTTATCCTGATCATTTAAAAGAAAATATGCCAAAAATATGCCCCAAAAGTTGGGTTGCTGACCAGGTCAGAGAGAAATACGGTGCTACCGGTCGTTTCCCGCGTGTTGAAGAGGATACACTAAACGTAGGAATTAGGTGCAGAAACTTGGTAATAATATTTTTACTTTATATGTAAATTTGAAACTTATATTAAGACATCTACATTTCATGTTTTAACTGTTGGATTATTATTTATAAGACACATGACACTATGATTTTCTTAACTTTTTTATAATACGTGCATTTGTTCCCATCTATGTGGACATATGAACACCATTTTCACACAGAAAATGTCGATGTTGGAAACATCACACAAGACTGTGGAGTGGAAGTCGAGTTCGATCAATCTAATCAATCTAGCCACCGTGATCAAAACCTAGTACGAGGGACATTAGGTTACATCGAAAAGATACAAGAGATCATTGAAGTGGATTTTTCTTCTTTCCAATGTGTTATTTTTAGGTGCAAGTGGTGGGACACCTTTGATCAAAATAATGTAAAGGAAGATCGTGATAGTAGGCTGATATGTATCAACTCTAGAAAGATGTGGGATGAAGCTAAGGAGCCCTATGTTTTCTCTAAACACTGCAACCAGGTGTTTTTTTCCCTAGATGTGTTGGATAGGGATTGGTGGTTCATATTGACAAGTGACCCTAGATCAAAACACATTTTTGAGAACAATAGTGTAATCATGCCATGCGATCTAGAAGATAATGAGGTTGATCATGAGGACCGAGAGTGATATGGTACATTAGTTATTTCATCAATATTTATACTTTTTAAGATGGGTTTTTCGAAATATTAATATAATATGTATTTTGAATTAATTGGTAATTTGCATTGTGTTAATGTTAAAATCAATAATTCACTTGATAATTTGCATTAATTATGTTGATCTCAAAAACAATGGCGTACTGTATAAATTAATTCTTTTTTTTTGTATCTAAGATCATAATAAAATAATGATAATTCTAAAGTACATGAATTTATTTTCATTATTTTCTAAACTTTATTATGTTACAATAAATCATATTATTCTAGATTTATTATTTTACAATTATTTAAAATTTACAAATTTAAAAATTTTAATAAATTCATTTCACATCAATACAATTAAAATTTTACAAATATTTTACATACAATTAGAATTACAATTACAATTAAAATTTTACAATTTCACGTACAATTACAATTTTAGAATTTTACATATAAACAATTAAAATTTAACAAATTACAAAATTACAAAAAACCATCGTACAAACATCAAATTTGACTAAAAAACACATTCTGAAAAATCACTAACTGCATCATCGTGATCATGATCATCTAACAAAACACAATTAACATTATATATTAACATCATCACAACACAAACATAAAATATACATTTCATGTCAGATAACTCATGCTATCACATACACATCTATCTGCAAGTTGCACATTAAATGAACATATCTAACATGACCTAACAACATACATATCATGATGATCACCAACATGTAAATTAAGTACAACTGCAACATGAACATAAAATACATGGACCATATATATATATATATATATATATATATATATATATATATATATATATATATATATATAACTGAATAATGTTAAAAATATACAACTGTAATATAAATGTCATGGATCAGCTGATGGTAGTACAACATCAATATCAGTACTAGTGGCCGATGGTCTAGCCTCATCTCCATGATGACTCCTGCTAGATGCTAGTGGAGGCTCATGCTCATCTGGTGCGGTGCGAGGTGAAAAATCATGAGATGATGGTACGTTGCACCTTGCAAATTGTCCATCAAGTGCTGCGACTCGATCGTAACATGCAACAATCCTCGTCACTTGCGTAAAAGCTATCGTAACTCCTACAACATGCCGCATCAGGCTTTACATGGCATGCGGCATGCCTCTCCACATCTATATAGCCTATCATTGGCCTCTATGTCTCTATAATGAGTGGGCCTGATGCCCGCATCAACAATCAATGCAATGAGTTGGTCGCCCAACTCCATCATGTATCTAGCATCACCAAGTCGACTGCGCACTGGTGCACCAACAGGAGCAGGGCTTTGATCTGCACCAGCCTCCTGATGATCCTCGGCATCTGGAATGCCCTCATCGTCATCAGGATCCACACCTCGATCAGGTGGTGGTGGCGGAATCTCCTCGCCATCAAAAGAGCCAATGTCTGCAAAATATATACAAGTACACAACAATAATTAGACAATTTCATTACACAATTTAATAAAAACAAGTTAAAGAACATGTTAGAATAAATTTAAATAAAATAGTAATATTACCTCTATCATCTCGTGGCTCATCAGCTGTGAAGAGGATGTTGGTAGACCCTCGCCAATCCAACCCCGCATAAGGATAGGGGACCATAATGAAGGGATGCTCATCAACACTGGCTAGCAACTCCAATGCATCATCTGATATCCTCGCTAGAAAAAGAGTCTCCTCCCTCTTGGGCATCATCTGCCCCCACATGTGCATACATGCCTCAGTAAATGGCCTACGAGGCTGCCGAAGAAAACTAGGTCTCGTCTCTAGAAATATCTCAAAAAATAAACAAAAAATCTTTGAAGCAAAAGGGAAGTTGACCCTCCCTTGTTCATGAGCACGACATCTATCTAATGTTGTATAGAACTGCCACAAAAAAATGGCAGGCTGTTGTAGTAAAGAATAAACATAATATAAAAGCGAGCAACTAATGTGTTTCCCATCACTGGTGTTGCGCGAAATGGTCGAAATGATAAGTGAGAGACACTGGAACTCTTCACGACCAGACGCACCAATACGTAAATGCCCTCCAGCGACCTAAAAATCTACAGCAGATACTGAATGTGCTCCAATGTATCTATGGGATTAAACTAACTGACTCCCTACCACACATCCAGTTGGAACCTCAGGGAACGAGGGAAAATCCACCCCTCTCCTTGATATCCCTGTAATAAAATATACATCCTCATCAGTGGGCATGTACCATTGGTTGATACCAACATAGAAAGCCTGTCACTGGGCATTCCACCTTCGGATAAGATGTCTCAAAAACAAACTATGGGACTTTAGGGAAGTAACCTCCTCATATAACTTGAGGAGGCCTACCTGCCTTAGGAGCCCCTGTGTCACTGTTGTAATAGGGTGAGGGTACGCATCTCTCTCCCTCTCTCTTGCCTCCCACAGGCGAACCATGTTATATTATTCCGCATGTTGTTGTTTTTGTTGCCCCTCTTCTCTCCTTTCACATGTTTGAATGATTGACATATTAAACAAAATTTTTTTATTAAATGACACATGTATTTAGAAATATACTTATATAAATACTTTTTGAAAAATAAATATAACAACAGTCGGTGCACAAAAAACACATCCATGCACTGGTCCCAGTGCATCATTCAATAGAGCGCACCAGATACGGTGCACCTAATTATATGCAGCGCACCGAGGGCGTTGCTCCAGAAAATGTTTTTAGCGCACTTTTCAGTACGTGCAGTGTCAGGAGGGCAGTGCGCTGACTACACTATACACCCCGGGGCATATATCTATGTCAGCGCACCGCCCTCCTGCCACCATACATAGTCGTCGGTGCAATATTTTAAAATGCCACACCATTGACGTTGTCCAAATATGGTAAGCCATGCATTGAAAAAAATAGCCGCCCTGGGGGCAGTTATTTCGGTCAACGCACCGCATCCCCACTATTCAACTAGGTCAACGGTTCAGCCAGGTAACCAACCGCACCGCTCTTTATAAATAAATTTAAAATAACACAGTGCACCTTTGGTACTGCCCCAGAACCAGTGTGGATACCCTTAGTACCGGTTTACCAGGCCGAACCATTGACAATGTCAAATTGCGAAATGTCGTGTGCTGACCACATTACACGCCTCGGGGCGGATAATTCCGTCAATGCACCGAAGTTGCCACGATACGACATTGTCAACGGTGCGGCCCGGTAAACGGCTACACCGTAGTTTTTAACATTTTTTAAAATAACACGATGCACCTCGCAGTACCGCCCTGGAACCGGTGTGGATACCATTAGCACTGGTTGCGGTGCAACCTGTAAATTTACAGGCATCACCGCAAACCGGTGCGAGCTGAACGACTCGAGCGCACAGTGCGACAATTTGTTTTTTTTTTTAATGGTTAATTTTAAGGTTTTTTGAAATTCTAATCCGCTAAAAGGTTTAATTATGGAAAAACAAGAAAAAAACCTATACATTTACCCATCAAGGAGGCATATTGGCTGTAGAATTTGCAAAAGAAAATTTGTCCATTGTTTTATAAAACTCAAGTTGGAGATTGGTGGCAATGCATAGCAGCAGTGCGTGCAATAAGTGCAATGGGAGCATGGATGTCAAGGCGGCTCAAACAAGGATAAATTGCATCGGTGCTTGAGAGCTCTGTAGCACTGACAAAAGTAAAAAATGCAGTTTTTGGCCGTAATTTTTTTTTATTTAACCATGTTCCGGTGCGCATGATTTTTACTAGCGTACCGGTGCGTTTGCAGTATGCTGCCCCAGGCAGTTTCTGTTTTCGCGTGCTTTTATGAGGCACCAAGGCGGTGTATCTACAACGCACTTGTGCTCTACAATAATATGACGCACCTGGAATGGTGTCCGGTGAGCCACTGATTTGTGTGGTTTTTCGGCCGTAATTTTTTTTTATTTAACCCCTTTCCGATGCGCGACATTTATGGGGACCCCAATGCATTTCCGTCATTCTGCCTTGGGCGGTTTCTATTCCGCGTTATTTTTATAAGGCACCGGTGCTGACGAGTTGATACGCACCAGTGTTGTTCCTTAATTAAAGGCACCGGGAGTGTGTGTAGGGAGCACACGGTTTCCGGTGTACCAATGTTTTGTGCGGTTTTTTGGCCGTAATTTTTTTTATTTAACCATCTACCAGTGCGCGGGGTTTATGGGCCACCCGGTGCATTTTATTTATTCCACACCAGGTGGTATATGTTTTCGTGCACGTTTTCGGAAGTTTTGGTGCAGTAGAGATGTAAGGAACCGGTGTTGTACAGGAATATGACGCACCAGGCAGGTGTGTTAGGAGCGCACGGTTCCCGGTGTGCCTATGTTTTGTGCGGTTTTTTGGTCATAATTTTTTACTTATTTAACCTTGTGCTAGTGCGCAGGGATTTTAGTGCGGCTCGGTGAGTTGGCAACCCGATACGTTTAAGGGCGACCTAGGCGGTTTCAGTTTTCGCGCATTTTTTATGAGGCATCGGTGCACAAGTTATGTAAAGCACCGGTGCTCTACAAAAATACAACGCACTGGGTGGGTGTGTACGGAGTGCATGGTGTCCAGTGTGCCAATTTTTTAACCGCACCAGTGCTTTCTCGTGTTGAACGCACCGGTGCGTTTTACGGTGATAAGAGCACCATATGAAATACATCCGCAAAAACCTCCGCCCACCAACCTCCTCTAGGAACCTCCACTAGAAACGGATGTCTGTGGTATTTTTATAAGGGGTTCCTCAAAAACATCCACTATAGGGTCTTTTCCTTGTAGTGTATGAGTCTAGAAACGTACTCAATCGATAATTGGTTGTAGATGCAGCCATGGAAGCCAAGAGGATTATTTGATAATATTTTTGAACAGGGCTAAGCAGCATGGTGTAACCAAAATGGTCAATATGATCAAGGCTGGGTATGATCCAAGGATCATGACGAGATGTGATCATATTAACTGAAGCGACATTGGTGGGAGGAGGAAGGGAAAAAGTTCCCATCAAAGAGGATTCTTTGAAAATACCCACTCCAACATTCTCATAGGGTACAATAGATTTCCCAACATAGGGCACATTACGAGTTGAAGATTCAGCGAAAAAGAAGGCTAGCTGGTATACCGTAACAATAATCCCTTGATGGGGGAAAAAATGTAAGCGGAATAGAGTTGAAACCACACAAACCATTGCATGAGTCTAGCTACAGCTGAGTAGAAGGTTATAATTGATATTTGCATCAACAAATTCTACCTCCATATTAACATTTTTACCTTCCAACTAGATAGGTAAGGTGTTGAGAGTACCATATGGGTGGAAACCTCCACCATCTAAAGCTTCTAAAGTATTCAGGGACTAGTTGAGAGCAGGAGAGATGATGAATTTACAACATGAGATGGACATGATGCATGTGGAGGCTCCTTCATTGAAAACAATCCTATGTATGGTCTTTCCCATAATGACAACTTGTATGAGAAAATCAAGTTGAGGTGGTAGGAAAGGAACATGGTTTTCAAGATCAAAAGTGATCAAATTTGAATCTGTGGGATCAATTCATCCAATAGTGGATTGCAAAGGCTTATTTTGTGATGGACACGTCTGAAGGACTTCCAAATCCGACATCGCCAAGAGCGCTTGAGCTAAATTTTCTACGATATTGTAATGTTGGGTAGCTCACACATTCAGATTATAAGATGATTTTCGAAGAACACCTTTAGGGGGTGGTCAGATTATGGATTTAGTTCTATGTCTCTTGATATATATAGGACCAAAATTGGGTGGAGTGGAGGAAGAGGGTATATCAGTGGCATCTTTCTCCACCGCAAATTTCTTAGGATTTGGAAAATATTTTGATCTGGTGGCTACGTTGATAGGTTCTGTGCAACTCATGAATACTTGTTAACTTCCGGAGGTTTGAACTTGTGATTTATCTACCATTTGGGTCTGTTGGGATGGGAAAGCTTCCTTCAGCACAACTGGTGTCCCGGGGGTGCATTTCAGAGACAACTTACTTTGGCACGATGGGGGAAATCCTTAGTGTAATGATCTTCATCACATATAAGGAAAGGTTATTTCGGCTTTCATTTTAATGAATCATCTGCATATGGCTTCGGAGAATCCTATTTAGGGGTATATGGTTTAGCTTTTCCTTTACCCTTCTTTTTACCTTTCGAGGATTTGTCTGTTGTGGTAGACTGGATAACATTTACATCTAAGGTTTTACTAGGATTATTTTGATTGTTTGCAATATCAAGAGTTGCAGTAGGAGTAGATTTGGATTTCACAGCTTTAGTAGGATCACTACTAGACAACTGAGTGAAAGATCCAATGACACCATCAATAGGTTTTGAATATGTAGACCTGGAATATGCAGGATCAGTTGAAGGACGCAGGGCGTTGGGTTGTAACTCATACAACGTGCCATATTTTGAATAGAATAAGTCCAAATACTTCGCACAGGCGATGGATTGTTCTTTAGTTACACATCCACCCATGGTTATGTCTCTGGTGATAGTAGCGATGAATGATTTGGTAAAAAATTTGATCAAAATTTGATCTGGAATGTCAAATTTGATAAGACGACATATGCATCTCCATTCAGAGATATGAGTGGACGTCGTATGTTCCAAAGATGTTAATATATGGGTTAATGTCTCATACCAGACAAGAAATTCAAAATTAGTAAGGAAATCCATGGCCAAATAATTGAAATCTTGGAAAGTACCTCAAGGAAGCTCGGTGTACCATTTAGCGGCAGCACTTGTTAGAGTGTGCTGGAAAATACACAATCGGATTGAATCATCGACCCAAGAGTTAGAGGAAAACTAAAGGTGGTAAGTCATAACATGCACTTGGGGGTCTTTTCCAACCTTTCCTTCAAACTTAGGACAGTCGCCAAGTATTTTTGTTAGAACGGGAGGCCAATACAGTGAGTGGAGTATTAGGTCATTTGTGAGCCTTGACACGTCTAAAAATTCCAATGTTTCCAAAAACAAAAATTGAGTATTATATGGGGTATAGGCTCTTTGGTATGCACTAAATTGGGTATTCCAACCTTGTTGGAATTGGTTCTGCTCCCATTGGGGTGGGTTTTGACCATATGGACCAAATTTCCCATACTTTTGTTGAAAGGGTGTTTGTTGCAGTTGTTGGTAAGGTCCCTACTGTAGTTGTTGATAATGCCCCTGCTACAGTTATTGATAAATTGCAGCTACAATTGATTATAAGGCCCCTGCTGCAGTTACCAGTATGGTCCTTGTGGCAATTGAGGGTTAGGCCCCTGTTGAAACTACTGATATGGTCCCTGCTGTAGTTGAGGGTTAGGTCCCTGTTAAATTTTTTGGTAAGGGCCCTGTTGGGGTTGCTAGTAAGGGGTACCAGATCTGAGAGGATATGTTCCAGATTGTCCCAACGAAGGTTTGGGACCATATTGCATTTGGGGGCATGCTTATGGATTGTTCAAAACACCCAACAGTGGGATTTGAGGTTGTTGAAAATATAGTTGTTGAACATACAACTGCTGAACATAAGGCTATTAAACATATGGTTGTTGAACATAAGGTTGTTGATTCGAGGAGACTTGAGGACCTTGGAAAGGTGCCCCTACGAAAAAAATTGACACAGATGAAACTAACGCTCCACTTAGGTTAGGGATAAGACTAGTGGGTTGAACTTCCCCTGATGCAGGTCAATAGTTCACATAATTCCCACTGGAACCAATAGGTATGTAGGTCCCCCCCGCCCCCCGAGATTTGGAATAGATGAACCCATAGGTTGACCAATAAAAGGGGGAACTGTGGTTACTGTGGATAGAATCAATGGGACAAAAGTCCCAAGAGTAACATGCAATTTCCCCACATACACTGTAGGTTGGGAAATACGTATTGACATGATTGGAGCAAACGAGATATTAGTAGGAGTGACACCAAATGACCATATATGGTTGTGATAAATTTAATTCACACCAGAAGCACCTGAGACAATATCACCAAGAGAAGTGTAACTCGGTGGAACTGAGGTTGCACTATGACCAGTGGGTGAAATTGAGCTACTTCCCATATTCTACGAAACATACATAAATACTTCAAGGGGAAATATTATTTCAGGATCAACTTATGGAGTATGAGTTGCAAATGTCTCCAAAGGAGTATTCTAGGGTGTGTCCTCAAATGGAGCATCATTTCCATTTGTTTCCATGTTTGGCGAAAACAATTCTCAAACTAGAATCTGAAATGCACCAGGAGAAGAGACCAAAGGAACATTGTGAGTATCAAAAGGACTGTACTGGTGAAAAGGTGATAAATAGAAAATATCGTCTTTTAGATCAAAGAGTGGATTCTTGGGAAAGAGTAAGAACCTCGAAGTAGGCCTAGTACTATCCGGAGGAGAGACCTAGGACGAACTAACCGAATCTGGAGGAGGTGGTCGGGATGCAAGGGGTTGGATACTTAGAACGATACCAATTTCAACACCTTGGTTCTCAAGAGGTTCAAACACAATGTGAGGAATCTCACTTTGGACTCTTTTATGTGACCTGTCAACTTCATAAATTGAAGGGGAGGTAGACGGTGAACTTTTCGCGTGGCGCGACGGTGGACTTGGTGGTTCTGCCACGATGTATTTTCACAAAATCAACTGAGTGTTGGTGAAAACTTTGGGCTTAATTCCAAATTACAATTAACCATTCATTATGAGGAAAAAGGAGTTATGCACGGGTGAGATGTTATTCCATGGGCAATAAATTTTAGAAAATAACAAAAAATAAATCAAAAAGTGGTAAGCTAGGAAAAAAGGATTACCAAACAACTGTGAACCATAGAGTACCTCCTAGAAAACCAAGAAGTACGACAGCTAATCTCCCTGAATGTTGTGTTTGGTGTATCACGTTTACAAGGTGGCCGACCCAAATACCTATGGTAGGATAGAAACCTAGTGGGGACTCCCAAAATATACGTGATGGTACGTGGGAGTGAAAGTATGTAGTAGTGTTGTCTAATGTGTAATTGTTCAATGAGAGCATTCTTATATACTTTCATACGTGGAGCTCCTTCGATATAACCGAAAGTAATGGAGAACAGTCCTATATACTTATGTACGTGGAACGGGATATCAACCCCAGGATACAATGTTGGCAAACAAAAACAGATGCTACATTTTACGACACCGGAACACGTCTCTAGCCTAGACCTCTAAATTTTTGTGTTAGGTTCAAAGTGCTCCTTAGGTTAATTGAGGTAATTTTTAAGTTGATCTTGATTAACGTTGCAGTTCTAAGGCTCAAATATCGATGTCACCTAAACACCTATGATACAACTAATATGAGAAAAAGACACCTTTTATTTCGATGAAACCTATATAGTAAACGGAAAAGATTCAAAAAATGATGCAACACTCAAGAACATAGCAAACAAAGCTCTCCTAACTAGATTTTTCACTTTCACTTTCCAAATGCAACTTTAAAAGTAAAATGATTTTCACTTCGCTGAGATGCACCTACATTAATTTTTCACTTTATTTTCCTTTTCGATGAATGATAAATGCACTCAATGCACTTTTCAATTTTCATTCACTAAAAAATTGTAATTTATGTTCAATGATTAATCCCAAAATGACTTTTCAATGTAATGTGTTCTAATGCACATTTACATAAAGTAAATTTTGAGATGAAAAATAATTGAATGCAAAAACGATTTCTTTGATGGTTTAAAAAGAACTAATATGCTCAATCCATAGAAAAATGATATATTCCTTCCAAACATACAAGCAACAAACAATAATTTTAATTGACCCAAAGCATAAAAGACCCAACCAAAATTTCACTTTTACCACTTCAAGTATGGGATGGAATTTCACACACCACAAAGAAACTAACACAAAACATACAAGACTTGATGCACATAGAGCAGGAGGATGACCTCAGAGATCGGGACACATTAAAGCTTTTAGCAGAAACCTTAAAATTTCTCAAATTTAAAGACGAGAGGGAGCAGACAGTTAGAACCAAGGGTACAAGCACAAATGTTTCTAGAAAAGGCAACACTGACAATGTGACTGTTTCTGATAAAAAATGTGCTGAGAGAGAAATGCTTGGGAAAAACAAGCAAAGCTTGAACAAAAAGCTAGACCTGATACCCTAAAACACAGACTACTCAGAGTACAACTTCAAAAGCAAGAAAAAGTAAGGATCATTGAAAGTTTGACCAAACTAAGAAAAATGGCCAAATGGGAAAGGAGGGTTGAAAGGGCTATGGGCTCCCTAGTGGAGTTGCCATTTTGTTATATGTACAATCCCTGTTGTAGACAACAATGATCTCTCTAGTCCTAAACAGAGGATCTAGAAACAAACCAGAAAAATACACGCAAACCTTCCTATCTTATATTAGAAAATACAAAACGAGATAGATATCCTACCTTGATCTGATGCTAACGCTCGTTAGTGTCATTTCCCGATATTCTCGCTTCTAAGTTCAATCCTTTAAGTGTCGTCGCAGATGTTTACCTCCAAGGAAGATCAAACCAAATCGTCGAAATCATATATAGCATAACTAACTCTAACATAAACTATATGAAATATCATAGAATAACACACTAAATGCATAGTCATTTACACATTTATGGCATGCAAACGTATAATGTATTATTATTAGAAACAAGGGAAGCATACAAACATTTAAGCTCTGATGTTGGAAGCCACCTTCGGATGAGTTTCCAATTCCTCTCCAAGACCTTCAAGCACTCCTTTCCCCTTCAGAAAACAACAACATTTAGGTGCAAATAAACACAAGGATGACAACTAACATTGATCAACCATTTGGGGAAAGCATGGCTTTCATTTATAGGGAAGGAGGAGAGGTTAAGGATCCATAAAAGGGGGAATAAAGCCCACATGTTAAGGGGAATATCCCTAATAGTAGGATCAAAGGTATGAAATGGGAGCCTTTGACACAATCCCCATTCAATTGTTACCATCTCTCCATTCTCGAGGCTTCTATTAGGAGAAGCTTCTACTCCATTTTTGGAGAACCTTCCTGAAGAGGACCTATGCACTTTTTCACTTTAATTCCCGCACTTCCAGCACTATACACAGCTCATGGTGAAAGTGACAAATGTGATGGTTTAACTATAGGGACCACATTGGGTATGTAAATAAGATTTGTCACAAGATTTTTGCATAATTGCTTCAAGGCATTTCTCTTTTATATCTTCAGGGATGCTCTAATCATGTTTTTCATGGTAAAAATTTTGACAAATTTTCGTCGCTTTGCGACATTAGGGGCAAAGTTCAACAACTCAGGGTATGAGACAGGGAGTGCCACAAAATACTGTATAACACCTCTGGATTCTTTGAAGAAGCTCTCAACTCTTCCATTGACTAGAGGGGTGATCCATGGGAATGAGATGCGCAAAGAAATCCATTTTATAAAGGATGCATCAAACCCCATTTTCTTCATTACCTTCGGGAGAAAGCTGTGCCTTACCCTGTCAAAAGAATTTTCCATATGCATCTTAATTACCACACCTTGATCCCCTATTTTCAAACTATAGTGAATAGCTTCCTGAATCAAAACTATATTTTCAAAAATTTTCCTTCCTGAAACAAAGCCACCTTGGTTGCCAAAGATCAAATGGGGAAGTGTTTTTTTAGCCTAGAGGCAAGGAGATTCGAGATGATCTTGTAAGAGACATTGTAGAGAGAGATATGGGGTGGAATTTGGAAAAGGAGGAGGGATTTGATTATTTGGGGATTAAGGGTAAGAAGGAAGAGTTGATGCCTCCCCCCATGCTAAAGCATTTGAAGGAATTTCCTATCATTCAGCACAAATATTTTTTTATTAGGTCCCAAGTGGTGGTGAAAACTGGTTGAGAATCCATTCGGACCCAGGGCTTTGTCTAGAAGAAATGAGAAAACTACATTTCTTATCTCTTTATTGGTTGGAGGGGTAATAAGGAGAGCATTCATTTCCTTAGATATTAGGGTGGGAACATGATTTAACATATACTCCTCACTCTCTTGTTCAGTCAAGAAGTCCTCTTGATATAGATCTTGGAAGTGATGGACTGCAACATCCTTGTTGTCCTTGAACTTTGAGATGGTTTCCCCCTTGTACTGAATCTGGGAGATGTTATTTTTACTTTCTATGAATTTTGTTTGCTTATGGAATAATCTAGTGTTCCAATACCCAACTGAAAGCCAATTATTTCTTGATTTTAGCCGCCAATAATCTTCTTCTCTTCTGACGAGTGTGTGGAGCACCTTAAAGGTCTCAAATTATTTTTGAAACTATGCCTAAGTAATTGGGGAAGCCTCAATTGTTCCTAAATAGGTGCTAGTTGTTGCTCCATGTCCCTTATAGAATGTTTCATTTTTGACTTATTCTCATTGAGCCATTTTCAAATATCTCTTTTAAGACGTTTGATTTTGGTTTTCCAAATATAGATCGAGCTTCACTCCACCCATTGAGACCATTATTTTGATACCAATTTAGAGAAACCTTGAGATTCTAGTCAAAGGGGGGAGAACCTGGAGGGAATAGGGCCCCTATTATGGGAGGATGCGAGGAGTAGGAATATGGGACAATGATTGGAGCCACACCAATGGAAGATAAAGGATTTAAGGAACATATTCAATGAGAGGAGACTATCATAGGCCAAGAAGCGGTTAAGGTGAGTGTTGGTCTCTTTAATTGTTTTAACAATTCAAGCTCCATATAAATTGTCAACCCGAGAAGGTCTGTTTATTCCAAAGACAACCACGCACTGGATATGCTCAATTCCAAAAGCAAAAATAATGTTGTAGTAAAAGTCACACAATTATTAATCATACAAATCTAATTATTCACACCCTGTTTTAACAAAGCTGAAGACTATTTATGTTATAGTAGAAGCAATTCCTCTATTGCAGTCTTTTAAGAATCCTAATGAAAGGAAATTACCCTGCAGGAAAGGAAACCAATCAACCATAACAGGGAACAGGACGCTATTCCTTCAAATAGGAACTTCAGCACCTGCTGCCTGACACTAATCACACTATAGAAAAGATAAATTCAAGAAAACAGGACCCTATTCCCATGAACAGGGACCTTCAGCACCTGTCTCTTGTTTCTAATCACATTGCAGGAAAAATAAAGTCAATCAATGGGAACAGGACCCTATTCCTTTGCACAGGAATCTTCAGCACCTGCTTCCCAACATCAATCATACATTCAAACAAATAACAGAAAAAGATCTCTTGGCTCTTTTAAGAATTTATGTACCAAACTCATGCAGCGTTAAAGGAAACAGAATGCTTAATAAACTACAGAACTATGCAACTGGTGTTTCAGCAAACATAATTAAATTAAGGTGCGAATATCATAAGGAAACTTAACAAACTACAAGAACAGTCGGGTGAATCTTGTGATGAAGGCGGGCCCTTTCCTTCTCACAAGATTCCCCAGGGAAAGAATTAAATTGAAGCGCTCAAAAGGAACCTTTATTCATCTGTCAAAAAGGAATGATACATTACAATGGAGTCTAGCTCCTTTCCGCTCAAAAACAATGTTCTCCTGTAGTTTCTAACTCTCCTTCTAATGATGATGTCTCCTCTTTTTAAAGAGGAGACATCTATTACAGTTACATCAGAGAAAATCTATCTTTATCCAAATCTGTTCTTCTTTCTTAAAACAGGGCTATTCTATTCTTCCATAGAAAGATATTGTTACAACAGATGCAGAAAAAGTATTGGCTTCAGAATAATCTGTGTAACCACTCCTTGCTTATCTTCATCTTGTTGCCATTTTTCCCAAAATACTCTTCCAGAATCGCAAATCACGAGTAATGACGGAATTTGCGTGCCCGCTGACTGTTTCAGCAACGGAGTCGACTGTTTCAGCAACGGCCGATTGTTTCAGCACAGCACATAAATTATCTGCGATATTTTAGACTTATGTTAGCAACAATCTACCTTCGATTAATGATGAAATATAAGAGTAATATGGAATTATATGTAAACAGATTAAATATATAGTAAAGAGGAGGATTTCATATACCTTTGGATAAAGTGAATGAAAATGATGATGGAACCCTTTTTAAATATAGTTATAAAGCGTAAGGTAGTGCTAATATGTATGGTAAAAATGGTACATTGTGAGGTCCTAACATCCCCCCCAGCTGAAGGGGTTGCATGTCCTCAGGCAACTCTTAGTCTGAGTACTAACTCTGTACATGCAAGTTGCTCAAGCAGTAACTAGCGAAGGTGGCTTCTGTCGAAGTTCGGAATCCTCGATTGTTCTGCAATTGTTGCCATGCCACTGCCTCATCCCTATTAGCCAATTGGTAGTGAGACTGGTATTTTTCTGTCGGAATCCATAGAATTGGGAAGTGAAAATGATAACCAATCCAGTTCTCTCCATAATGCCGAATGCATCTGATGTAGTCTGGTACCCTGGATAGTGCAGCTTGAAGATTATCAGGGCTAAAAGGGTGATACTCTTGTCTTTCCTTACATGACTATTGCCAGAACATGGTGTTGGCCTTCAAGGCATCAGTTTCCTTAACTCTGATTAGCTGTAGACACTTTAGAAGTGTTGAGGCTTGCAGTTTTTGTATGTAGCGGTGCATTCCTGGCTTCTGCAAAAATCGGTGATATTCTGCGACAAACATGGCCGGATTTGAAGGTTCCGGTCTAATCCAAAGGAGGTGATTCTCCTCATTATGCCTACTTGCAATAAAAGCAGTTTTCCATGTGAGCTGATTGGCAAGAAATGAAACAAATGCCCTAATTTGTACATCACCTACAATTGGAGTGAGATTGACCTTTCTATTCTCAGGCATGGCCTCATTATGGAGATAAAGTTCACATAACAAATGTTGGTCACTTTCAGGGGCCTCAGCAAAAGTTTTAACAAATTGTTCTGCTGTAAGCAATTCATGAGGTCTGCCATCCTTAATTGCCTTCAATTGAAAATAAACAAGACGTTCAGAGAGGAAGAGAGAATAATTCAAGGAGGGTTTACGGGTGGCCAACAATTTTTGCACTAATGAAAACATCAAAACCAACTTTTCCTTTAATTCCTTGACTTATTTCTTAGAATCCTTGAGCTGTTGCAGTGTCTGTTCCCAAATATCCCAGTTGGCATACATCTGATTCTGCCAGGCCAACTTATGTTGCTGCAATATTTTATCTTGATCCACAACATACTGTTTCTTCCAGTTATTCATTATTTCTAATTGTTTCCATGGCAAGGTCTATGTCCCGGCATTATAAGTACTGGGTTGGGGCATTGTCTGAGTAGCTGAGCTGACTAACACAGGGCAGGATATCTGTGGTTTGGTTTATTTTTCCAGAGTTTTTGAGGGCCCTACTGGTTCTTGTGTGACAGTAGGGCATTCTTCTTTAATTGCAGCTGAAGTAGATGCCTCAGGTACCCGAATTTTGACTATTTTGTATCCTGCCTGTTGGTAAATGTTACCACACTCATGGCACATGTATTCTCTGCATGGATCCTTCTTTTGTGCTGATGCTGTGTGTGCCAGCATGTAGAGATTCAATTCTCTATCAAAGGCTTCTCGTGCCATGATCAAATCTTTCTTATAGGCCTCTAGTTCTGACTTCAAAAACTCATTTTCCTCCAATAAAGATGCCATAGTGTGTGAACCATGTGTGCTGGTTGATTCTGCTGGAGTTGTCTGCTGATCCACAGCTGTAGCTGGTTCTTGTGTTGCAGCTACAGCTGGTTTCCTTGTATTATCATGCTTGGTGTATGATTTTTGTACCACAGTAGTTGGTTCTTGTGTTTCAGCTTCTGGGTAAGTAACTGGTTCTTGTGTGGCAGTCACTGTTTGAGCAATAAACGATGTCATGTTACCCCGTGCAACTAGTTCTTGTGGAACAGTGCCACAGGACGAGACGGGTAATGGTTGGGGAATTTGGAATGGTGATGAGGATTGAAGTTTTAACAGGATAGTCGCAGGGTCAGGGGAAATGGGAGTGACTTCAGTTTCAACAGTCATTTTCATTTTCCTCCTAGGTAGGAAAGCAGAGAAGTCAGTGACTTTCCTTTTCTTTGTAGGAGAAGATTCTTTTCTAGGGGAAGGGCTTTCGGAAGAAGTGAAAACTTGGGATGTGGCCCTTGTTTGTCGTTTTGAGACAGAGATTGTTGGGGTTCGTCTCTTTCTTTTATGAGTAGGGGGAGATGGGGGTGTTTGAGAGTCATCGCTAGAGATATGAACAGTGGGAAGGGGTGACTCTACTAAGTGGGATGAACTTGGGGGTAGGTCAACTGGTTCTGAGGATGGAATCACTGGGGGGTCAGGGATATCGTCCAGTTGCCTTTCATAAGAACTCTCAGGAGTTTCTTGGAAATTTCGGCTTGCTGGGGAATTTCGGCTTGCTGGGGAATTTCGACTTGCTGGGGAATGAGGAGTGGATTATTCAGAGGGGGATTTTTCTGAGCAAAACCCCTCTGAATTAATAATTGACATAAGCGATGATGGGTAAGGGATAATAATGGGAATTTTACCCGTCTACAGTAATGTGACATGTTTTTGATACAACCAAGCAGATAATAGGGAATATTAACTAATCAACCATGCCGCAAATGATTCATTAAAACGAAGTCATGTTGATAGACTACCTAGTAACGCCCCTCGCATGTCAAATAGTGCTTGATGAATTCTGCTACTGTTGGCCATGGGCGAGGTAATGAATGCAGACTTATACCGTGGCCTTTATGTTCAATCCATTCCTCTGGAAGAAGAAAGTCTTGCTGCGCATTTAAAATGACTTGTTTCCTACTGAACCAGGGAGCACCTGTAACCAGCAACCCTGAAACTTGTGCTATATCTTCCTCTGTGACCGAAATTCGGACCCCTTGAACCACTGAATAGTCTTCCTGAAGATTCTGCGCAAACTCTAAAACTTGCTGAGGATCGAATTCTCCTAACCTTTCGAAGTATGTTGTCCATCCTGCCTACTGAAAAATTTGGTAGGCCTCCTGGAACAATTCAAGAAGAGTTATCGAACCAGGCTCATGTCTGATAGCCGAACCTCCCATAGCTACTAGCTTGAGTCACATGCAGAGGCGCAGAGAACAGAAACACAGGCTTTGGTCAAGCTAATTGTTGCAACAGAGGATATGGAGTCTCAATGATGGCGGAAATAATGGATATGAAGAGTGACGGAGGATTGGATGGTTTAGAATGATGATTCAGTTTTCGAAATTCCCCCCCTTACGTATGGTGAAATGATGTTTAAGTTTGCGAAGATTGCAATCATTATGAACAAGATCCTCTCTTTAAAATATTATTTAACTGCATTACATAAAAACCACATACCTTATATTTTTACCTTTGTCTTTATAATTCGAAGTATAGAGTGCTTCATAATGGCTTGATATTAATGGAAGAATCTTTAGATTTCTCTGGAATGTAGAACAGGAGCATATCAAGATCTGCTCAATACTGAATAATATTCACCCAAGGGATCTGAAGAATAAAAGTGGAGAACTGAAAAGCTTGTATAGCAGAGGAAATAAATGATGTTTTAATGATGAAAAGATGAATGACAGATTGCTGAAAGTGGTGTTTCAGCAATGGAAAAAAAAAAAATGACTTGTTGCTGAAACTGGTGTTTCAGCAAAGGGAAAAATCAGGAAAATGGGATATAATGACTTGGGTTTAAGACAAATGGGGGAAGTATTTGCTAAGGGATAATTTCAGCAGTAAGGAACGGGAAATACTAGCTGAAGGATGATATTTCAGGAATGGTAGAAGTGGGAAAATGGAAAAAGGAAAAATGTAGAAATGGGATAGAAGGGATAGAAGGGATATTGCTAGGAAATGGGTTGAAATGAAGGGAACAAGCTTCTGTGATTGAAGCTTCAGATCTTCTTGTGATGAATCTGTCCTCCTTAATGAGCTTTTCCAGAATCTGCAAAATTCAATTGTAACATGCCAACCCTTGACAGGGATTATTAGTTTTAAATCTAATCTAATGCTAGAAATACAGTGCAAAAAATTAAATACTGTGAGGAGCAGAAGACTTCCCTAGAAAAGGATAATGTGTATCAGTCATGCAAGCAGTCTTGAAATCCTCTTTAGAAACAGGGCGCTGGTACAAACGAAGCCTATTACCATTGACTAGTAGAGGTGTTTTAGAATCATCAATTGTTAGAAGTCTTACTGTTCCATTAGGAAAAACAGCATCTACTTCATATGGTCCAAGCCAACGTGTACGTAGCTTACCCTGAAAATTTTCAAACCGAGAGTCATACAATAAGGCCCAATTACCTTTCTGGAACTACTTGTGTTTGATAATTTTATCATGCCACTTCATTCTTTGTTGTTGAATCATGGTTGTTTTGTGAATGGCATCTAATCTCTTTTCATCCAATTCAAGAAGCTGCTGCAACCTAGCTGTCTGCACATCAGTCAAATCAAGATTAACAGCTAAAGCAGTTCTTAGAGTTTTAATTTCAAATTCCACGGGAAAAACAACATTTTTACCATAAACCAATTCATAGGGAGAAAAACCTGTAGTGTTTCTCCAAGTAGTTCTGTAAGCCCATAGTGCTTCAGGGAGCCTTTGAGACCAATCCTTCCGGTTATCCTTCACTATTTTAGTTAGAATGGCTTCTAATACTTTATTTGTGCTTTCCACCTGCCCATTGGCCTGGGGGTGGTATGGTGTAGTCATTCTATGATGAATATGATATTTTTGAAGGGTAGACTTAAAACCATGAGAATTGAATGGAGGTCCTCCATCTGTAACTAGCTCTCTAGGGATTCCAAATCTAGTGAAGATTTCTTCAAATAAGAAAGCTAGGACAGCCTCTTCATTGGCTCTAATAAGTGCTTTGGCCTCCACCCATTTAGTCATATAGTCTGTAGAGACTAATATATAAGTTCTTTTATTGGATGGAGGATTAATGGGTCCCATGAAATCCAAGGCCCATCTTTCAAATGGTTCAGAAACTACCTGGGGGTTTAATGGCATTTGATCTCTATGATTGGGTTGACCCATTCTCTGGCAGCTGTTACAAGCCCTCACAAATTTCTTTGCATCCTTAAATAATGAGGGCCAATAGTAACCCATCCTCAAAATTTTGTGTGATGTTCTTTTATCAGCAAAATGCCCTCCACAAGGGCCATCATGACAAGCTTTTAGTATGTCATACACTTCATCTTCCCTAATGCATCTCCGGATTTCCTGATCAAGCCCTGTGTAGAAAAGACACCCACTTATCCAGCTATACCCGGCACTTTGTTGAACAATTCTTCTCCTTTGTCTGTATGACAGGTGTGATGGTAATTTTCCTACAACCAAATAATTGGCAATATCTGCATACCACGGAGAGTGAGCAGAAACTGCAAATAAATATTCATCAGGAAAAGAATCATCTACTGGAATATTATTATCAGTTTTTAACCGTGAAAGGAAATCAACCACCACATTTTCTTTACCAGGCCGATCTACAATTGTGATATCAAACTCCTGCAGTAATAATAGCCATCTGGTAACTCTATCATTTGTGACAAATTTGTTCATTAAATACTTAATAGCCGAGTGGTCAGTGTGGACAAAAGTAGAATAACCAGTGATATAATGTCGAAATTTATTAATGGCATAAATTACTGCAAGAAACTCCTTTTCGGTAACTGTATAATTAAGCTCAGCAGGGGTCATGTTCTTACTGATAAAGTAGATAGCATAAGGAAGATGATTCTCCTCTTGTCCCAAGAAAGCTCCAATTGCAGTGTCTGAAGCATCAGAAGATATATGAAAAGGGAGGGCCCAATAAGGTCCCCTTAAAATAGGAGCAATAGATAACTGATGCTTGAGTTCTACAAAGGCTTTCTGACAAGGATTAGTCCACTTAAATTCAACATTTTTCATAAGCAACACAAATAATGGAGAAGCTATCTTAGAAAAATCTTTAATAAATCTTCTGTAATATCCAGCATGTCCTAGAAAACTTCTCACATCAGTTTGTGTTTTAGGAGCAGGAAGATTCTGAATGACCAGTATTTTAGATGGGTCTACCTGAATACCTTGAGATAAAATAAAATGTCCAAGCACTACTCCTTCACTCATCATCATATGACATTTTTCAGTACTTAGGGAGAGGTGAGCTTGTATACAACGTTTAAGTACCTTCTCAAGATTTTGTAATGCATCTTCAAAAGACACACCATAAGGAGTAAAATCATCCATAAATATTTCGATAGATTCATTTAGCATATCAGAAAATATTCCTATAACAGCCCTCTGAAAAGTTGCTGGTGCATTACATAGCCCAAATGGAAGAACTCTATAAGCAAAAGTTCCCCAAGGGCTAGTGAAATTGGTCTTGTCCTGGTCTTGGGGTGCAATTCTAATTTGGTTATACCCACTGAATCCATCTAGAAAAGAAAAGAATTTCTTCCCTGACAGACTATCCAACACCTGATCAATGAAAGGTAAAGGAAAGTGATCCTTTTGAGTAGCTTTGTTCAAGGCTCTATAATCAACACATACTCTCCATTTCCCGTTTTTCTTAGGGACAATTACCAATGGGGAAACCCATTCACTATCAGATATGGGGTATATAAATCATGCATTAAGAAATTTCTGAAGTTCTTCTTTAACAATTTCACGTAAATTAGGGTTCATTCGTCTTTGGGGTTGACAGACTAGTCGGCATCCCTCTTTAATGTAAATTCGGTGAGTACATAGTTCAGAAGAGATTCCTTTCATATCCGTGTAATCCCATGCAAATGCTTCCTTATTTTCACGTAATAACTTCATTAACTGCTGTGTTTCAGCAACTGTTAGATTAGGATTTATGTTTAATGTCTTGCCAGGTTCAATTTCAACTGTTATGCTTTTAGATGAGATGGTGGTTAATGTCTGAGATAAGTCTTCAGATTCAATCTTTTCTTGGGTATCTGTTTCAAAAATTGCAGTCAATTGATTGTGTGTTTTAGCAATTACAGAAGAAGGTTCACAAATAAAATTATTAATTATTTCATCCTCTGTATTGTCTTTAAGAGTTAAGGCTTGTCCAATAGTTAGAATGGGCTGAATAGCATTATCATCATAATCCATCCACATAGAATCTTCATTATTAATTATGGGTGTAGCATGAGGATAAAGAGTAAGTTGTTTGGTTTCATAACCATTAGAAATTGTCATTGAACCAGATCTGCAACTAATAAAGGCATCAGCTGTGGCCAGCCATGGCCTCCCCAGAATTAAAGGATGTCCCCCCGGCTTTGTTTTAGTTTGCAATACAACAAAATCAGCTGGGTAATTCCAGGATTCAACTGAGATAAGTAGATCTTCAACAACTCCTTCAGGTTTAATTGTAGAACGGTCAGCCAACTCTAGAATGGTAGGTGTATCTCTGATTGTGTTATTCAGTTGTAACAATTGTGAAGTTTCAAGAGTCATTATGTTTATTGCAGCACCTAAATCTACCAGAACTTGAGGAATCATTGCTTTACCAATTTGAACTGTCACGGTAGGATGGCCGGGGTCACCATATTTCATAGGAGGGGTTTTTCCGGACATTAATGCAGATAAATCACCCATCACATGTATTGTAAGGGGATCTTTAGTTTTCCTACCAGGTTTCTTAACACAAATATCCCTTATTGTTCTGGCATAAATTGGTACATCTCTTAGTGCTTGTAAAAGTGGAATTTTAACATACAAGTTTTGCAATTCCCCTAGAAGGTTAAAAGCAGGTGTTTCAGGTGTTCTAGTTAAACTAAACGCTCGGGGAATGGTGGTTCTGTTATTTCAATACCCTTGTTAGAGGGTGGTTGTGCTTTCTTATGTTTCTCAGTTTCCTCTTTATCAGAATCAAAAGAGGTTATGTCATCAATAATAGGCTCTACTATTTTCCCGGATCTCAAATGAATATCATTACATTGCATAGTAGGAAATATAGACTGATTCTGAATATCAATGACTTGCACAACTTTATTATTGGGGTTAGGATTTGGTTGCACAGGTAGCTGGGGTCTCATTTGGTTATTTGACGGAGCATTTGATGGCAGAGGAAGTGGTTGTTGGAATTGAGGAAATTGATTTGGATACGGGAGTTGTTGGCTTCTCCAATTTGAATTCCAAGGGTTAAAAGAAGATGGCTGCTGTGGGGGCCAAGGAGTCCACATTGTAGGATCAACAAAGGGAGGGTTTGATTGTTGCATGGGTGGGAAATTCATTTGATTAAAGGGTGGGTATTGAATTTGATTAAAGGGAGGGTAATTTGTTTGACCGAAAGTAGAATAATTATTCCAACGATTAAATGGCATACTAGAATTCATACCTTGTCCTTTTGGTTGCCATTGTCTTCTTTGAGTTAGCAAGTAAACTGCTCCAGCTTCTTCTTCCGTTGGTTGCAATGCTGCCTTTATTCTTGGTAGAGATGGACATTGTTGTGTTTCATGATCTTTCTCACAAAGGGTGCAGATTGGTATTTTGTCCAATGGGCACTCCCTTAGTGGATGTTTGTCTCTGCACTTCGGGCAAAAGACAACCAGAGTTGCTTCTGCTTCAGCCTGCTTCTTCTTAACCTGCAAAGTGTCAATTTGTGAAGCAAAAGAACTTAGCATCTCAGTTTTAAATTCTTCAAGTAAATTACCTATTTCAGCTCTTGTTGCTCCCCCACTGGCTGATTTCTGCACTCTTGAATAGGTGGGATCTCTATTACTTACTCTGTTCCTTGCAGCTCCCCTTGAACACCTTTTACAAAGTTCAACAATCTCATCATATGATTCTTTAGATATATCTCCCTTGCCAAGCATGTTTAACATGTCTAAACAATCATCCCTTAATCCTCTAAGTAATATTGTTTTGCGAATTTCCTTACTTATATTCGGATGATCAGATCTCTGTATATTATACTGCAACCTTTCTACGTAGTCCTCCAGATTTTCGTCCGGCTTTTGTGCCATATTGAATAGTTCGTCCTTCTTTTCTCTCGTCCGACAGTAGTCTTGATATTTAAGCAGAAATTTATGTTTCATCTGTTCCCATGTTGTGATTACCTGACTCCCAAGGCTCATGAACCATCTTAAAGCATTTCCTTTTAATGTTGCTGGAAAAAGTTTCAACTTTTGAGCATTAGTAACATAATCATAACTTCTGCATAAAAAGAAATTCATCCGGATCTTCAGAGGATAAACCATGGAAATTAGGTAAAGCTGACAATGGAATGTTCTTCATAGGAGTTGTTCCTCTAGGGAGATCACTGATAGGAAATCCCAAGGTAGAGAGAGAATTTTCATCCTTTCCTTCTCCTTCAGGATCTACACGTCCTCCACCAAAGAAGTCTTCGTTGTTTCCTTCCATTGGTTGTTCTCCTACTGCACTTTCTCGATCATCAAGATCTTCTACTGGCTCCTCAATGTTTTCAACTGGTCATCCAACACTCTCTATTATTTCCTCAACGTGCTCTGCTGATTTGCTAGCACTTTCTTCTGACTCTCCAGCACTGATTGCTGGTCCTTTAATCACCGGCTCCTCTATGTTTTCAGGGCCCACAACTTCCTCTGTTTTGTAATCTGATTGAGGGGAGTGCTGAAGTTTTGGTCTTAGAGAACTTAATCTCTGTGATGATTCAGCCTTTGATACAATCTTGTCAATGAAAGTCTTTCTTCCTCCCCTTCCTTTGCCCTTGCCACCTGTGGGATTAGTTTTCTTCTGGGTTCCGCGTCCTCTCATACAATCTGCACATCTAGAAAGAAAATATTAATGCTTTTGAAATCTATAATTTCCTTTCCCGGCAACGGCGCTAAAATGTTGGTTGCTTTAATTGTTTTAACAATTCAAGCTCCACATAAATTGTCAACCCGAGAAGGTCTGTTTATTCCAAAGACAACCACGCACTGGATATGCTCAATTCCAAAAGCAAAAATAATGTTGTAGTAAAAGTCACACAATTATTAATCATACAAATCTAATTATTCACACCCTGTTTTAGCAAAGCTGAAGTCTACTTATGTTATAGTAGAAGCAATTCCTCTATTGCAGTCTTTTAAGAATCCTAATGAAAGGAAATCACTCTGCAGGAAAGGAAACCAATCAACCATAACAGGGAACAGGACCCTATTCCTCCAAATAGGAACTTCAGCACCTGCTGTCTGACACTAATCACACAGTAGAAAAGATAAATTCAAGAAAACAGGACCCTATTCCCATGAACAGGAACCTTCAGCACCTGTCTCCTGTTTCTAATCACACTGCAGGAAAAAGAGAGTCAATCAATGGGAACAGGACCCTATTCCTTTGCACAAGAATCTTCAGCACCTATTTCCCAACATCAATCATACATTCAAACAGATAGCAGAAAAAAATATCTCTTGGCTTCTTTAAGAACAAATGTTACCAAACTCATGCAGCGTTTAAAGGAAACAAAATTCTTAAAGAACTAAAGAACTATGCAACTGATGTTCAGCAAACAAAATTAAATTAAGGTGTGAATATCATAAAGAAACTCAACAAACTACAGGAGCAATCGGGTGAATCTTGTGATGAAGGCGGGCCCTTTCCTTCTCACAAGATTCCCCAGGGAAAGAGTTAAATTGAAGCGCTCAAAAGAAACCTTTATTCATCTGTAAAAAAGGAATGATACATTACAATGGAGTCTTGCTCCTTTCCGCTCAAAATAATGTTTCTCCTGTAGTCTCTAACTCCCCTTCTAATGATGATGTCTCCTCTTTTTAAAGAGGAGACATCTATTACAGTTACATCAGAGCAAATCTATATTTATCCAAATCTGTTCTTCTATCTTAAAACAGGGCCCTTCTATTCTTCCATAGAAAAATATTGTTACAACAGATACAGAAAAAGTACTGGCTTCAGAACAATCCGTGTAACCACTTCCTTGCTTGTCTTCATCTTGTTGCCATTGTTCCCAAAATACTCTTCCAGAATCGCAAATCATGAGTAGTGACGGAATTTGCGTGCCCGCTGACTGTTTCAGCAACGGAGTCGACTGTTTCAGCAACGGCCGATTGTTTCAGCACAGCACATAAATTATCTGCGATCTTTTAGACTTATGTTAGCAACAATCTACCTTCGATTAATGATGAAATATAAGAGTAATATGGAATTATATGTAAATAGATTAAATATATAGTAAAGAGGAGGATTTCATATACCTTTGGATAAAGTGAATGAAAATGATGATGGAACCCTTTTTAAATATAGTTATAAAGGGTAAGGTGGTGTCAAAATGTATGGTAAAAATGGTACATTGTGAGGTCCTAACAGTGAGCAACAACGTGGCCAAGACATGAGTGCTTATTGTTCTAGGTGTAGAGTATTTTGGTAGGCTTGACATAAAATAGGATAAGGGTAAGCATCAAGACCTCCATATATTCTTGGGAAGCATCACAGACAATAGAGACACCACGTTTCTCCTTTTGGCCAAGAGTAGTGTTGAAGTCCCCGCCTAGGTTACAATTGAGTCCATATTTAGAGTTTCACAACTCTTCTAGGGACTTTCAACGCTTATACTTTTCTTGAAAATGCGACAACATATATATATTGACAGTAGTATAGATATGATCAAACTCTAAAATTGTAAAGGTAGTTGTTGTCCAATGGGTTTTCTTTGTAGAAATTCGAATCTCCTTGTTGTTTCTCCATGGTGACTTGGGATTTGGGAAAACCTTTTTCAAAGTGCCCATATTCATGGTATATTTTTCATTTGAAGGGGAGTTGGTCATAGTCCACTTCCTGGACATGGTTCTAACTATCCATACAAACATTGACAAAAACGGGTAGGCCTTTTTCCAGATCTACTTCCACATAGATCCTTGCATAAGAAAAGAGTCCATCCTTTGGCTATGCATAGTCAATGTACTTCCCCAATGATTTCCCTATTAGTCGAAAGGTTGTGTCATTCCAGGAATGGCGAGGGAGGTAAGGGAGTTTCAACCAAACAAGAAAAAAAGAGGGGAAATCGCATTCCGAGTTGAAGTTGGAGCTCCACTGATCCAAGTAAAGTCCTTGGGCTCCCATGAAGTAAGGGCCTCTTATAAAAACTAGATCTCACTCTGATCTGTTCTCAAATTAAAAAGTGAAAAAACTCTTACCACAGAAAGACGAGATCACTTTTCCCTTGATGAGGGGCTTCAAGTTCTTCCCTATCCATGTTCAGACCGAGCACATAGAGGGCCAAAGACCAATCAACTTACCTTTGAGGCCACGACCAGCAAGCTGCAAAGCATAGGTTCAGGCATATGGGGTCTGGATCTCAGTCTTCAAAATATCATTTTCCTTTTTCACAAAGAGTGAAGGGCCCGAAATTTGAAACTTAAGTGTCGAGGCAACTAGAGAGTTGAAAGTCGCAATTTCCCTTGCTAAGGAGGAGTCTTGGGTCGGTGCAACCATGAGATGTTGTTCGGCCAGAGCTCGACTCTCGAGGGGATGAATCAGCTTAGGAGGTGAGCATAGGCAGAGGGATATGGGAATGTAGAGCGGGGGAGGGAAGGAAAAAGGTGCTATCTACAAGCGGTAGTGAAGCAAGAGCACTCCATCTTGATGAAAAATATTGAACTCGTTCAAATCCCTTCTTTTTTAAATAATAATAATAAGTTTCATTTCTTTTATTTCAATTTTTTTTAACAAACCAGATTTATTAATCGAGATGATATTAACTTTATCTATCTAAAATAATTTAGTATGAATTTAATAAATTTTGGTTAAATTAAAATATATTTTATAGTTAGGTTTATTATATAGTTTTTTATTCTTAAATAAATTTATTATAATTATTTTTATTTTAATAATATTTTATATTTATGTATAGTGATGGAGATACTATCTAGATAATGGCCTACTTCGACCCATCCTCCACCGTCATTATTGTTGATCAGGGCTCCTCGGTGCAAGCAAGGATCAGACCCCTGGAGCTGAATACTAGAGTATGCATGTGTTGGTGGCCTAGAGCGACTAATAGATTGGATAAATGTGTCACCAAGGACATAAATAATTGGTTAAGACCTGCAGAGGCGAGGTATGACTGCAATGAAACTCTTGTCTCTGCAGATCTCTGCTCTTTGCAAGGATCACATTTGAATGTGACTTGGAAGCCACAATCAACCTGGTCACAAAAATTTGAACTAGAATTTAGATGAGAGAGTCGTTGCTTATGTTGGATCTGATGCAATATATGTTTGGCCGAGCTCTATCCATGGTCCTAATGATGCCATAACAGTCAATGGCCCTATTTTAATGGGCTTGGTGCAAGCCCACACTCTCTCTAGTTCTCATGAACGGAAAACACTCTTGGGGAGTTGTATGCAGCCACCTTCACCCTTCCCCATGCTATAATCAAGGATTAAATTATTAAGATTATTTTGGTTCTTGTAAGGACCCTATTAGGGGGCATATTATGTTTTCAGGTGTGAGTTACAAATATGGCCTTCTCCCTTGCATCCAAGATTCAAGAACAGACTAAAATCCCCTCTACCTTTACGCATCTCCTTTATGAGGGTTGACAACTTCAGGACACAAATAAGCTAAGTGAGCATGGCATAATAAAGGATGTGGTAATAAATCTAGTTTTTACATTGTGAGGTGGAGCTCAAGGAAGGGGTGGGATCATTTCCTCTTAGCCCATATATTTTAAAGAATCCTTAAAGCCAGGAATTGTGAACCAGGCTCTTAAGGAGCTCTCAAGGCCAACCTTTCTTGTGGATCAAGTTGACACATTCCCATCCATTAAATTTCCAAAATATCAATCTGACTCTCTTAGTGCTGACTACATGGAGCATGCTCTAATTTTTTGATTCAATGGATTATGGTCTTCAACATCTACACTTTGGGATTGGGTGGCTAAGACCTAGTCTAAGAATATAGATTTGTTTGTTTTCTCAAAAGGATACTTTATAGTATATTTCAAGAACCTGAGGGACCATGGATTTGGTGCCGATCAAAGATTTCCAATCAACCATGGTTTGTAGATTTTAACCCCCTAACTGTCACCTTTAGCCACTCAAGTTTGGGTTTGGATCCCTAATTTTCCTCTTCACTTGATGCACCCAAATATTTTAGTGGATATTGGTAATGCCTTAGGCCAGTTCATTAAGATTGAAACAGATAGGATAGCGAAGGGTATTGTAATCTTTGCAGGGATATGTGTGGAAGTTGATCTCAACAAAGGATTACCTAATAACATCCTCTTGAATTCGGATGGAGTTGTTAACTCGCAACCACTAGATTATGAGAACACAACCTTTCGTTATAGGGTATGCCAATAACCAAGCCAATTTTAGAACATATGCCATTCTTCTCAAGGGCCCTCTCCACCCTCGGTGGACATGAAAAGACCCGAGGGTGGAAATATCCTAGACCTTCAATGAGTTCTAAGCAACCTTCTACTTCGCGAGGCAATAAGCAACAACCAAAAACACTTTCAGCAATTCAAAGTCAAATGTTGTGCCATCACATTTCACAGATGTTGGAGTACACCCCTCGAATGAAGCTACAAGAGACACAACTATGGTTTGAGCTTCGTCAATAAATAACCATAAACACTTCCAGAAATCAAATCACTCTAATAGTGACAATAAAAGAACTACAAATGCATACCCCAAAAATTCAATTTATCTCAAAAAGCTCTATAATTATACCATCTACATCCACACACGATAATTCATGAAAATAAATAAATATACACAATAAAATAAATAAATCGATAAATAAATAAATAAATAAATATACCATCTACATCCACTCACGAGGATAATTCATGAGAGTGGATAGATGTACGCAATAAAAAATAAAAAGATCCTTAAAGGATCCGTGATTATTCTCATGATAAAAGTCCCGTAAGAGCTAGATAATCAAATCAAAGAAAGATATGTATGGTTGTGTATTGTATTTATTAAAGATAGAAAAATAAATGTAATTAAATATTCTAAAATAATATATAATAAGAATAATTTTTTATTTTTTTTTGAAATAATATGTTAACAAATCGAATATCAAATTTCGACACAAACGTCTCTTCAAATTTATATTTTGCATTATGCAGGTCAAAGACTTGTAATGTTTCAATGATATATATATAAACAAATCGAATATGAAATTTCGACACAAACGTCTCTTCAAATTTATATTTTACATTACGCATGTCAAAGCTTATGATGTTTTAATAATGTTTTGATCGGACATGGACACAGAATAAAGTTGGGGTTGCAACAACATGGAGCTAGAATTTGTCAAATTGAAGGGTTTGTTTATTGTGAAGGTGTTTTTCGTTGGATTATTCAATGGATTTTAAGATGTAAATGAGTAAGATTCATGGTTAACGTTGATATGGTTCAATTTGATTGTATAAAATTTAAATATAATTATATGTATATAAACAAATTTCAAATTTAATTGGTAATGTGAATAATTGCATATTAATATTCTTAAATTAAGATAAAGTTTCTAAGGTAAGACGCCATATAGAGTTACCTAGATCATTATTAAAGTTATATTGACTTGTAAAAGAAAGATTTATTGATATTTAATGTGAATAATTGCATATTAATATTCTTAAATTAAGATAAAGTTTCAAAGGTAAGATGCCATATAGAGTTACCTAGATCATTATTAAAGTTATATTGACTTGTAAATATATTTAATAAAAGAAAGAAAGAAAGGATATATGTGAATTGTATAATATATAAAATTTAAGTATTTTAGAGATTTTTAATCTATTTATATCTTCAAAAATATTTTAAATAATAAAAAAATATAATTGTCTAATTCTTAAAAAAAAATTATTAATTAAAATGTGCCAATTATTAAATAAAAATATGTATGAAATGTATTAATATAAAATCATTCAATAAAGATTTGTAAATAAATATCTCTAATGAAAAGAGTCGATTCAGTTCTGATATTAACGTTTTGAAAAAAATAAATATTAAATTGCATATTTTGAAAATTAAATAAAAAATTTATCTCTTAAAATGTAAATTTATTTTTTGATTTGGTTGATGGTTATTTTTATGTAGTTTTAAATTGAATTATAAAATATAAAAATTATATTAAAAAATAAAAATAAAATTTACATTGCCTGTGTCATAATAATGATAGTTATTGCAGTGTTTGCACTACAAATGCCATGAAGATAGTTCTTACTATAATAAGTATTTGCATAAAAGGTAGTGGGCAAATGATCCACATGGCATTTTGTTGTGCAAAAACAACAACAATAATAATCATTATTAAAGTTTATTATTTTCTTTTGGGGTGTCAGAATCCCTTGGATGCTCTATCTACTTGCAAATTGTATTTTTGAATGCTATATAAAGTATATATAGAACCAAATAAATTTTAACTATAAAACTTATTTTTTTCATGACATATATATATATATATATATATATATATATATATATATATATATATCATTTTACATAACATGTACATCCAAACAATTTATAGAGAAAATTAAAATGATTTTTTATTAATAATTTATTTTTAAGTATATGTTATTAATTTGTATTAAAATATTTTATTGATAATTTTTATAATCATATAAAAATTACTCAGTATCGATGATCGCGTGGGCCGAATGGAGAAACAACTTCAGCAGTTGTAGCAAGTGGATATTCCTAGTTCCACAGTGAAGGATCTTGCTCCGGTTTATTCCTCTGATGGCTATTTGTTTTAGAATTTGCTCATGGTTTTTAGATGCAATTTTATGGTTTGTATGGACATCTTTTAATTCCCCAACTTATAGATAATTGCTTAATCGGTCAGTTAGTTAATGAGGCTCATGGACGAATGAAACAGTTTCAATTTTGGCTTGCTTTTAACGCTTTAAGGTGGCCAACAGACCTGGTTTCCTATGGGTAGGTTGAAGCCACAGACTAGATTTTTATATTTTGTAACAATTTATATATATATATATATATATGTGTGTGTAGTTAATATCTACATAAGTTAATATAGATATTCAAATAATTTATTTAAATTTTTTATTCAATTTTTTTTTTAAGTATAAAGTTTAAACATTTTACTCATACATTTTTTACTTTTAATTAATTTACAACATATTTATTTTTTAATTATAGTTCACATTATTTTTCTATTTATAATATAATTTATTTTTATTTTATGAATAAACAAACATATTTACACAACTCCTCATACTAAATTATTAAATAAACCTGTGGGCTCAATAACTTGAACAAATATACCAAATGTGTGCCCCTCGCTGTAGAAAAAAAAGACATGTAAACCTAAACTTGTCTAAACTTGCGATAACCGAAGAAGCGATTAAGAACCAAGTTCATTTTTGTCGAGAGTCTGGTAAAGACTGTCTATATATATATGACAGCTCCAATATTTAGAAGCTGAAATGTTGAGCTAATAATTTGTGAATGTTGAAGGCTAAATCTCTAAAGGGTTGGAGTTAGCTTTAATATATTTTTTTAATATATATATGATTTTGATATATTTAATTAGTTTGAAATATATTAAATTATACATTTTAATTATTATTAAGTTATACAGATTGAAATCATTATAATAATCGTAATTTCATAGTTTTATTTTTTTATATGGTTTAAGGTTTTAGTGGATATTTGATGAAACATTTTTATATTAAATTGTTAATCATTTTTTCATAAAAGGTAGGCACTAAACAACAACACTGCAACACTGCATACTACATTTGTTTGTTATGAAGTTTGTAAAGGATTAACATAAAAATGACATGCTAGATGGTTAGGATTTTTCTACTATTTTTTTTGTTTGTTGGTTAATATTGGATCATTGATTTCTATTAATATCCAAGTCAAACTACTAGTAACTTACAAAATGCAAAACAAAAGAACAACCACACAATTGTTAACACTTTAAGTGGTGGATTTCCAACCATACAAAGATACCATAGATAGTGACATAAGAGAGTTTATAAACTATCAACAAGTAACATACTACAAAGCAGATGATAACACTAAGAAATGGACTTATTCGTCCAAGATGATCACCAGATAGTGTGGAGAGGAGTTTACATTGGCCACATTAAGGGGTGGGATATTGATAACTGCTTCCTCATTCTAAGGAGTATTTGAATAAGTATCTGAGACTATATAGAGCTCTATTATATTCAGTATGGCCACAATATCATCCATATCATTACTGATGTCCTCCTACCCAGTAAAGAGTTTATAGTTATCCACATGTTTATCACGAAGCACCATATTAAGAATATTCTCCATCTGTTTGTGTGTTGATATAGAATGCAGAAAATAGAGTCTTCTCTTCCTCAATTTTCCTGGGTCTGGGACCCATTTGGTATTACCACTGCAAATTTCAGTAACTGAATGATACATATGATCCCAAAACTCCTTAGTTTCTAAAGTACATATTTCCTTTCTCACTTTTATAGCCGGCACATCAAATAAATTCACAACCGACTCCCACCCAAATAACCGACGGTGTCTGAAAGAAGACAACCCTGGAGTGCCTCCCCTACGACCAAAAAATCTTTGGCAAGGTGCCATAAGAACCCAATACATGTAAACGGATTGAACAACCAAAGTTTGGGAAGACCGATTGAACCGAATATTACAACGAACTGCAGAGTGGAACCCTTCTAAGACATGCAATTCCAAATGGGAGGTGACAGACAAATTAAAAATACCCACTTTAATTTCTTTACAAAAATCATCAAAAAATCTACGAACGAGTGGTCCCTGACCAAAAGAGAGATCGAAACCATTACCGATCAGAACCAAAGACAAACTAATTTCCTTGTAAACCGTTATGGCTAGGGGAGGTGATATGTCAACTTTTTGTTTCATTAATGACCTTTGGAACTTTCGAAAGTAGACGATATTAAAAACAGATGGAAAAATACCCACTATACCAGATTCCACATACCAATACAGGGAAATTGAACGAAAACCCAAAGGGTTCGATGGATTTAAGTTGTGTCGTTGGGAGGTCAACCACCAGCTCAAAGGATGAACAAGACGTTGTATTGTGTAAGAAACACACGAAAAAAATTTGCACTCTATGCGAAACCACCTAAGACTCACATATAATATGGCTTTAAGATGACAATATAAGAAATAAATTGATAACTAACAACGAAGCTTGAATTTCCCTGATCCTTGAAGATCTTGATATGAAAACACGAGTGTGGAAAATTGTCTCTTGGGAGTGAAACAAACAACTAATAAATAAATACGTAAAATAAGATGTAGCTCCAGAAAATTCCCAAAGAGAAAGGCAACTATTTTCCGCCACGGTCCTGAAACAATAAGTGTGTTGGTATATATAATTGTGAATAAACTACAACTTTTACCTGAGAAGAAGCAGGCCCGTTGTAGTTCGTAGGACAATCGCCAAGTGTATTGCTTCCCTCGGGACTCTGCCATCCCAAGACAATATATCATGGTGAGGTCATAAATGAGTCATGAGAAATTGTTAGGGAAATTCGCTGCCATATCCAATCCACCATATGGTAGAAGATCCATACCTAAAACATATGAGCAAATAGAATGTCCAAGATCCTTGGTGAGGTCAATAATGAGATCTCCCACCCTAGTGCAGTTAATATGAAGAGAACCCAACCATACAGAGCCATAACGTGAAACCATGGTACACCACGCGTGTCCTTTGTTGAGCCAAGTGGAGGCCGAAGAACGCTCTCCAAAATCCACCTTCGTCTTCACCATACAAACCACCCACATGCCACTCATTACCACATATATATATCCTCGTTTTCGAAGAGTGGTTTCATATATTTTTTTCGATGGGCTGGGAAACATCCCCATCAGGGAGATTCTTCTACTAAATCACAAGAGAATGAGAATTTCATCATTGGTAATGGGATCGAAGATTATGGTTTAGATTTATATCCTTTGAGGCATAAATCCCTAGTAGAATAGATAACAATGTTTCAAGATGTGGGTTTAACTTTCAAGAAACTTAATTTTATCATTTCAAGAATTTCAGCTCGATTGCTCTTCAAATTTGTGAGAATGTGATGGATCTATGCTTGATGCAAGGGACGAGGGTTGTGGGCTTATTTGCACCAGAATAAGCAAATTTACCTTTTCCAATGGTTAAATTTCACAAATATTTTTTTGAGGTTATATATTAATAAGTTTTAAAATGAAATGTTACTATTGACATTTTTTTAAACCTCTAAAATTAATAAATAAATTGAAAATTTACTTGTATTTTTATTACAAATTAAAAATTGATGTATATGTATATATATCACTTGCACATTTATTACATGGCAAACTCTATTTCCAAAAACATCAATTTAATGAAAATTTTATATGCAAAATTTATGTAATTTCAACTACAAATTATTGAGGAAAGGTAATCATGTGAGAGGTTGTGCTTATATGTATCATTGGATTAAAGTATTTCCATAAATTTTAACTACATACTCAAATTAATTTGTCTCATTTTCAATAAAAACAATTTTTTGAAAACTTTAAAATTTCTTCTAAATTTGAAGATAAATTTAAGGATTAATTAAAGCATGACACCCCACGATAGATAACATTAACATGTCTGATTTTATGGCTCATCAGCAAAGGAGAAGGTGGGAGGGGATGACACCCTCCAACTAGAACACAATTGTCGATTTCAATTTGAAAACCCATGCCACCATTCCTTGAGACACCACCTTGAGCATTCAAGGTGCTTGTAGAGTGAATGTAGACATGATAATTCGTCAAGGAGTGACAATTTTATAAAGAGTTCGAGGTATAGTTCCAATATGGAGGATGAAAGGGTTTATTTTTGGACAACCACGAGTATCTACGATGAAATAATTAGTATAGCAACTCAACTAGGTGGACGAGGTGTTGTCTCTCTATTTGTTATTTAATAGGTGTTTCCATTCCACCCTTGGTTATTTATTGTTAATTCTATTGGATCTAGTTTTGGAATTCCTCTATTTTTTTTATTTTTCTTTTGAGGTGGGTCGCCCTTTGGTCTTATTATTTGAACCCATGTTCCCTCTATGGCCTTGACTAGCTAGAGGCACCTTTTCTCTCTCCTCATGTGGGTCAACTTCAATCCAAACCCTCCACCCTTTCTCCTTGTTTTATGTGAGATCTCTTTCTCCCTACAATAGGTTTGGTTTCCATTTTGACTCGAATTATCCTCAAAGCAACACTCAAGAAGCCAGCTTTGGTTTCACCCTCTTTCCTTGGTTACTCATTGGTTATTGTAGAAAATTCACATAGATTCAAAATGATATGTGTAATATGCTAAAACAAAGTACTTGATTCTACTCTACAAATTGCACAATCACATGAACAAGAAAGAGAAAGAGTTCCAATCACACAACACAATATTTATTTATGGAAATCCTCAGCTAAAATCCCGCTATATTACATAAGTCAAAAAATATGAGAACAATACAATGCTTCTCTCAGGCTTGAGAGCTCCCTGCACTATCTATTTCTGTCTCACTGATTCCTAAGAAAGCTTGGTTCAATACTTAACCAATTTCTTGGCCTCAAGAATCCCTATTTCCTTATGCAATTTCATAGGGAATTAGGCCCCTATTAACAGAGAAATTCCCCAATAATGATTGTGCAATACATCAAGGCTCTTCCTCTGACTCCATGAACCACCTTTACAATTGGATGATTATACAATTGATAGTACACCTCCCTTTAACTCCATTCTCAACTGGGTCTTTATCAGAAATGACACGCATGAGTTATTTTTGTGTGAATTATTAGTTATCCGATTGATCACTACAAGTGAATTAAATCTAATTTAATTCACTTGGCCTCTCACTAGTTCCTCCATCAATTAGAACTAGTTAAACTGATTTTAACTCAAATAAGTTGAGTTAATTGATTAAAACTCAAAATAAACTCAACCAGGGCTCCTATAACATAGGAGATTCTCTAAATGCCTCCAATTTGACCATCAACTCGAATTAACTAAACCAACTAAGTCTTCTTAACTTAGTTAACTCGTACAAGATATCATGTGCTATGGAATTACAATTTCCTTCTAATTTAATTAAGGGAAAATTAAATTTGAAACCTCTTCTTGTTTCCATTTTCAACAGTTATGGTCAACCCCTCCTAGAGTTCTTCTCTTTGGGGTGTTTAGACAAGGGTTCCACCCGTTTTCTCGCATTAGTTCCTACCCTTAGTTGGTTGTTTGTTTGTTGCTGGGGTTTCTGCTACAGTTTTCACAGATCTCTCTTGGTTGGATTTTCATTCTAGGTCACCTCAAGTTTTTCATGGCGTGAGGTAGGGGAGGTAGATATTGTTATGGATGAAAAGAGGGATCAGGGGCTTCTACGTCTTGGGTTTAGAGAGCACAACCAACATATATTATAGCTCCACTCTATTGTTTTCTTAACAAGAGATTGAAAAGAAAAAATAGGAGGCCCGAGTCAAAAGAAGGTTCATGACCAATGAAGAAGTGCTGACATAGATGGGAAATAAATCCCCAACATTGCGACAAGAGGGACTTGTTATATGAAATACATGAAGGCTATAAATATCTATTAGAGAATCAAAATGATAATGGGATGGGTTCTTGTGGAGAGATCAAACGAGAAACAGAAAATCCTCCTCCACCTAGATGAGTCCTAAAACAAGATAAGGAAATTAGACAGGATGATGACAAAGATGATGTGAGAATTGGCTAATTTAGAGTTCATATACTTTGAGGATGATACAAACCCACCTATCACCATATAGGTGGATTCACCCTCTAAATGATTAGAAATGTGTTATAATTTTTTTAGTCATTCTAGTTTCTTTTTTCATTTGATAGTTGAAAATGATAGGGATAGAATAGGTAAGGTTGGTTATGTTAGTATTATCATTTAGTTTTATTTAAATACCTATTATAGTTTTAGAAATTTCAGATGGAAAATGTCTATTTTGAGTTGTTGATAGTTTCATTTCCCTAGGTGTAGACTAGTCACATGCAGACATTATTATGTAACATTTGTTTTGACATAATATGAAATTATGTCTACCTAGTTTACACAAAAAATATTAAAAGATGACAATTTTAACCTAATGAGTTAAATGAAACAATATAAATATATGTTATTCTACTCCATGTTGATTCACATAATGAAAAGTAGTAATTAATTTTTTCATTGAATGAAAATATTTCCATAAATTTGAACTACATACTCAAATTATATTGCCTCATTTTAAGTAAAAACAATTTTTTTGAAAATGCAAAAGTCTAAAATTCATCCTAAATTTTTTAGGTAAACTTGACTCGATGAAAGATTTAAGTTTGTTAGGTCGGCACATGATATTGGTGACTCATGGTATCCTATGTAGTTAAAGTAGGCTTAAAAGGCTTGGGGATTCTCATAGCAATGGGTGAGAGTCAAGGTAAAGGCTCACTTTGCTAGTGACTCGGATCTTGGGGAGAGGCCCCCAAGATCTGAAAAATTGAAATGTCAGAAGAAAAGAGGAGAACACACAATAAACAAAACCCCAAAGAAACTTTTTTATTAAGAGAGAGAATATATGTAAAAGCTACATTGTGGTGGACAATCTATCATTTTACAAAATGTGACTTATTACTTATAGCCTTTTTTATTTACAATACCACAGGTAAATTCCATGGGTGGGTAAATACCATGGGTGGATGTCACTTACAATACCATGGGTGGATAAATACCATGGGCAGATGAATACCGTGGGTAGATGTCATTTTCCATTTAGATAATTCCTCCCTCCTTAAGAACCAATGATCCCCATTGCGTGAAGTTACTGCCAAAGAATACTTTTTTCAATATGAAGAACCACTTAAGAGAAGGGTTTTGTGTGGTTAACCCATAACCATGATGAATGAAGATCTGAGGATAGAGATGCCCTTAATGCTTGTGACCAACTATGATATTCATAGTGTGTGGCCTAGCAAATGGACTTCAATAAAGCGTGCGTTTGTGGACGACCCATAACAATGGCAAAAAAATATTCGAGGATAGATATGGCTTGTAATTCTTGTGACAAATTGTGATACTAACATTGTGCATCCTAACAAATGGACTTCGATCACAAGGATTTTCTGTGGTTGACCCATAACCGTGATGTTGACTGTTGATGAAGTAGTAAGTGCCTACATAGTCTAGGCTGGTAGGGAACATCTCCAAAGAACCTAAGTTGAATGTTTCTATGCTGAAACTGATGAATGTGAATCAGGTGCCTACTAAAGTGGGGTGGGAGGGCACGTCTCCAAAAGAAACTCACTTCGAATGCTGCTCCAGATATAAAAACTAATTTAAAATGGGCATAACTCAGTCAATATAACTCAAAATATTTATTATAACTTGTTTTTAGAAATAGAATGACAATTCGGCATCTTCCCATGTGATTTAAATCCCTACCTGGACACCCTGGGAACTCAGATTCATGCTACAATTGTCTCGTCGTCATAAAAATTCTGAAAAAATAACTGATTTTAAATCAACGATATCTCCCTCATCCGAACTCTGATTTGACCAATTTGTTTTTTTAAATTAGGTGATTTTTCAAGAAGAGTTCAAATCTGCAATAAATTTTCTGAAATTCTGCATAAAAATGCAAAATCTAATAGGAGATCTATCGTCCACGAATTTACGTCAAATTTTTTTTTGCAACACATCTCATTTTAAATTAACGATATCTCCCTCTTGTGGACTCTGATTCAACCGATTTTTTTTGGAAATTGGGTATTTTCACAAGGAATACAAAAATGTTATTTGTGATTTTTAAAAATGCGACTTATTACTTATAGCATTTTTTAGTTACAATATCGCAGGTAAATTCCATGGGTGGGTAAATACCATGGGTAAATGAATATTATGGGTGGATGTTAACTACAATACCATGGATAAATTCCATGGGTGGATAAACAACATGTGTGATGCCACTTACAATACCATGGGTAAATTCCATGGGTGGATAAATACCATGGGCAGATGAATACCATGGGTAGATGTCACTTTCCATTCAGATCAACTAGGCCCAAGGTGTTGGTAAGCTTTATTGTGTTTAAGTATAATAATACATCTAGTGTTATATGCTTTTTCCCACGTTGGGGTTTTCCAAGGTAAATAGTGTGTACATGGTTTAAGTGTGTTAATTGTCTTTCCTCAGTTGGGGTTTTCCATGGTTAATCACATGTACATTTTTTTCCTGCGGAAAAACACGTAATTTTTATTTGGAAAAAAAAAATACATTCAAGAAACACAACTTCAGTGCATATGCAAACTACTACTCATCTAGAGTGAACCCAAATACAAGGGTTGTTAACTACAATCATATATGGGCAAAAAAAATTAGTTTTCCCAAGATAAATTAAAAGGATATATCATATAAGATCCATCATCCAAAAAATTCGTTAATAATAAATTTTTTAGATACCTACAACAACTAATAGCATGTATAATTATAAGTCTCATAAATACAAAAATTAAAAGTGACCAATGTCGCCAAAAATGAGTAACCAAAAAAAATATGGAGGTTTCTAATCGATTGTATGACCCAATTGTCCCACACTGAAACGTGAGGGACTATTGTTGTGGAGTTCTATGATGTGCCAAAAATCGTGATCCAAATGAAGAGTTGTCTTTGAAAGACCATCGACCACATGATTTAATTCCATGTATATATGAAGACATGTACATGATGTAAGAAATTTTTTTAATCTGTGAACATGATCCATAATAGGCATTAAAATGAAATTTATGCATTAACAAATGAGTTATGATGTGATTATCACCGAAAAATTTCTCAAAAATTAAGATATGAATCACATAAGCCTAAATTCAAAGATTGAATTTTATTAAACCATTTGACCACTATCTTGGAATCTCCATAAATATGAAGGTGAGTAATCCCTTGTTTAATGGAAAAAGTAAGTAGAAATCAATAATATTGAAGCTCTGCAAATTTTTTTGAACCATACCTGAGTCCAATAGATATTTGATAGGATATACCTAGAGACAAATGAATAACAAAACCTCCCCCACATTTAGCACTCGTAACAAATGGAGCCCCATCGAATAATTCCTATGGGAAATATTGATCAGGTTGGATGTCCCCAATGACACGAGCACTACGAGCATCTTTCTCTTGAGGGAAGTGGCTCAGGACGACCATAAACTAGGGACAAAGTATGATCTTGGAAATTTTCCATGTTTCGAGCAATCCATGTGCCCCAACATATTATGAGAGGAAGAGCCTTGAAAGCATGTGAAGAAGGAAGAGACATCCAATATTTACATGCTAATTCGAACGATGGCCCCAACCATTGCTCAATTTGATGCTCCAAGGATCTAGATTGATCCCATATGCTATTATTGAAGATGCACTGAATAAAAAAGTGGTATGGTAATTCATTCTCATACTCACATAAGACACACCAACCTGGCTCTATAGAAAAATGTATTTGCAGGACCTCCCAAGTGGGGAACTTCCCCTTCGTTATACACCACATTAGTAGCTTCACCTTTGGGGGCAATTTGGGCTTCCAGAAGCAAGGCCACCACCACTAAGGAGCAACAGGAAAAGCTTCCGCGACAATGTAATTATACCCAAATTTTGGCGAATAATGTCCACTTTTTGCACCAACCCATATTAATTCATCTTCACGATACAAGAGATGGATATGATCTCTACACAAAGTAGAAATATATGATTCCCACTGTTCATAAAAATTCTCAGGAATGCCCAAATCTGCATCCAATTTCCATCCTTCAAACCACATAGAATTAGAGTTTGGATTGAAAACTTGTGCAAGTATAGAGATACCACAGGCCCTCAGAAAATCAACCAACGATATAGGGAGGGTATGGTCCATGTATGAGCTCGGCCATGGATCTGTTCCCAACTAAACTTATTCGCCAGAACCAACCCTCCAAAGCAGCCCACTACAAATTGTTTCAAAATTATTAATGACTGCATGCCAAATGACCGATGTGTTTTTTCGAGGCTTATCAACTTTTCATACCTAGTATTCCACTGATAACAGGGAAATATATTTGTTGATAACAACAAAGTTCCATAAAATTTGTTTTGTGAGAATACACCAACTACTTTTGGTAACAAGTGCATGATAGAAGTAAAATATGTTCTTCAAGCCCCAACCCCCCATAGCTTTGGGCAAAGAAATTTTATCCCAGCTCACCCATGGAAGAGTGGATTCTAACTTGGCTCTCGAACAAAGAAATTTATAGCAAATCCTTCTAATATGTTCTAGAATGCATTTTGTGATCCAAGCAAGAGAAGACCAGTACAATTGAATAGCTTCAAGCACTACTTGCATGAGAACCAAGTGACCTGCACGATAGAGCCATTGATTGCATCAAAATATTTATATGTTTTTCAATCTCGATATCATTCATCTCCAGCCAATTTTTTTTATCTATTGGGCTTCAATTGGAATCCAAGATATTTAAAACGCTCCTCAAGAATAGAGTAAGCCATCGAAAAAATTTCAAGGATTTTTTGAATAGTGGCTTCCTACAGATTTGTAACTAGAGTCAACAGATCATGACCTAGAGGAGGAAATCGTTGTAAATGCTGACACATTGTCTACTAAGGTTGAAGCGGACTAGAGATTAAGCTAGCAAGAGCATGTGTGGAGATTGCAATGGGAAATCATGAGACGAAATCGAGGTTTGATAGGATGAGATGCAACCATGGAAGCTAGATCTAGAGAAGAGAGCACCAGTTTTGCCAAAGCGAGAGGATGGTGGCATAAGTGTTGGACATCAATCATTTAAAGAACTACTTCGGAGATAACACCTTTGTAAATTACATGTATATGGGTTTGTTGTAGCTGCTACATCACCCTCCAAAATTGTGGCATATACCAAATTTCAGAACCATTTTTGGTTTTTTTCATCATCATCGCAAACTTTGAAGTTCATTTTATTTTGTTTTCTTTGAATGTTGTGATCCCTTTCACAAGATAGGCAAAGTGTCATATTTTGGCATGTTGGTTGTTGCATTGTATGCATGAGCTTGTTCTTGTGGTTCCAAGAGGTCACCTTTGTGAAAATGAGTTTTTCTAACATTGTAAGTACCCGTCACGCTCATTTCCAAAGTTTTAAGAATTATCGCACAAATGTCATCATGGTCGTCGTAAAGTGTATCTTTGGTGTCGCACTTGTCATAACCGGTCATAAATTTGTCGCATCGAGGGAAATTATTTGTGTGTATGTCATGGATTATCTATGTTTATTGAGTCATCAAAATCTACTAATTGTGTGATCACAGTCGAAGTTTCATCACCGTTCACACTGATCTCACCGGTCCCGCACATAGCCATTTTTCGGAAAAACTTCCCGACCAATTCACCTGACCTCCCCTGAGCTGCGCATTGCGCAGTATCAGTCCTGTAGTTGTGACCTTGCTTCTTGGAATTACGTAGTGCAAAGTTCCCTCCTCATAAGACTGCTTCACTGTGCAGTTTTTGTAACCAAGCCTTGATCCTGACCTCCGAAATTATGCATTCATGACCCCAGCCTGGCTTGAATTGCACACTTCACAGCCACAAGCCTCAAGCTCATTCCCTAAGCCCTTGAACTGCACTGATACGCAGTAGCCCGACCTTCCTTGACTCCCAGAACTATGTAATAAGCTATCCTAGTGCCCATCGCTTCAACCTGTCCCACTGGCTCCAGAAACTGCGTTGTCTTTTCCCTCAGCCAAAAATGAACAACGCATTGTGCAGTCTCAAGGCTCAAGGTTTCCCCTTGCCTTCCTGAATTGTGCAACTGCATAGTCACTGAGCCTCCTTTCCCAATGTGTCACTTGTTCCAGGCTCATTTTATGGATCAGAATGCATCATCTTAGGCTAGGGTTTTTCGGATTGATGTCGTCTCGTCATGAGTGAATTGTAGGAACAAGTACTCTATCATGTCATGGAAATATGAGGAAGAAGCTGAGGAAGGAGCGAAATATTCTCAAAGGAACTCTTTCATCTGAAATTACAAGCTTATTGATCAGGAGAAATCGAAGGGACACTAGTTTGTAACCACTATCCAAGACTTGAGATCATTGAAAAATCCTTATCACCAAGGCATGCAGAGGTGAAAATGAAAACTCATTCACGAAGACACTCAAATATTAATAGCAACCGTGGCTTAAAATTGCCACATCATCAAGCAGTCCATGTCAGCAGTGTCATGTCGTGGCATTTCATGAGTGGTCATATGCCACATCACTAGTGTGGATCATGTATATTGTATTCAAAATGTATTACTAAGTGGAAGTCCAAAGGACACACATGGAATGTAAATAGTAATGTAAGTTGAAAATTCATAGGAATTCAAACAATCATGAGGGTAGTCAAAGAGTCACCCTTGGTTATATATACTCCCTCATTGTATGAGCAAAGGACTTTTCACTTTGGCTCCACGAGCAAACCACTAAAGAGATAAGCTATTTATTTTGTGCAGCAAGGAGTGGCTCCAACACTCCACTATTGGAGTTAGTGATGTTCATTGTACATATGTGTCTTGGGACTTTTACTTAATAACAAAAGCCTTTCAAGGCCAACATGTTCTTCATCCATGGATTATTAATGTTTGTAAGACTATTCTGTGGATGTTTGTACTTCATGTTTTCTTTCACAAGTGTTAAGGTAGTTGAACTATTTTGGTTATTTTAGTACTTATCTAATTGAGAATGTGTTCTAATGGTTGTTATCGTTGTCCCATCCTTGTGGACTATTCTGAAGGATATTAGGCAGATCTTTCTCAATTGTTGGTTGTAATGACCATCACATCCCTTGTGGATTATTTCGCCAGATGTTAGACAGATCGTTTGATTCATGTGTGTCTCTTCTTGGGTGGTACTATTACCTCTCCCTTAGAGGCTAACTTCTCTTCACCCCCCCCCCCCCCCTCCCGCAGTAGAAGAACCTTGACACACTTGCAATTGGACACTCACCAGGCACACCCCCTTGATTTTCAAAAGTACATCTACACCTCTTTCTTTTGCTGAAAATCAGAGCCAAGGAAGATATTTAATAATATCGGAACCGAGCCTTTATTCCGGATGGGACTCCTACACCAAACAATGTGAGGTCTAATTGGGAATTCATATCGAGGAGATCCCATGAATGTTGGTGGGTCCAGCACTGTCAACAGGGTGTACAACTGTAAGAATTAGTTAGTCATGCATACCCCTATTAGTAAATTCTAGATGTAGTCTTAGGTGATACAGGAGGAGAGTGTGTGGGTTTTTTTATTGTTCAAGTTTAAAGGGGGGATTTTTAGGTAAACTTAATGGTGAAAGCAGTATGAGCTATTAGGTCAATAATGGTGGTTGCAAGCATGCAGTATTGATGACTCGTGGTATTAATCCCATGGTATTATATGTAGTTAAAGCCTTGAAAAGGATTAGGGATTTTATTTTGTAATGTGTTAGAGCTGAGAGGAAGGCTCATTAGGCTAAGGACCACAGTGTTGGCCAAAATGGTTTCTTTTAAGTCATAAGATAATAGGACTATTATTAGGCCCCCTGCTCCCCCCCCCCCCCCCCTCCCCCCCTCAACTGGGATTTTATAGAGTATCAAATCCAAATGAAGTGTCGAAAAAGAGGCTACTACTTGGTGAAGAAAAAACTAGAGTGTTTAGTCAAGCAACAAAGGGGGCTAGTGCAATGCATGGACTACCCTCTTGGAGAGGACACAAGATCACTAATTTAGCAAACAAATACAAAGGAAAAGACCAAAGTCAACATAGACGGAAACCAAATCAAGATGTTGGTTGTGATGAAGAAGCATGTAGAGAGAACTTAGTGTGAGCGGGTGTGAAAGAAAGAGAATGACAACTTAAATGCCAATCTAGCAACAATTTTTATCTTTTATTTTTTTAAATTTTAGAAATGAATTTTTTGTAAAATACATGCATATGAGCATACAACTATAAGATTTGGTTATGCATACATACCCCTATCTATAATGTCTTGATGTAGACGTAAGTGATAAAGGAGGAAAGCATACAATTTTTTCAAATAAGATCTGAAGAATTTCCCAATCAAGTTTAAGGGGGGTATTGTTTAGTAAATTGACTCAGAGAAAAAGTCAAGGTTGTTGGGTCAATAGTGGTGGTTTTGGGAATACAATATTGGTGACCTATGGAGTTAAACATGTGGTATTATATGTAGTTAAAGCCTTTAATAAGCTAATGGATTCTCCATTGTAATTGGCCATAGTTGAGCGAAAGAGTTACGTAGCCAAGGCCAGGGTGTTTGGTGGCTTAGCTGCATTTAATTTAAATATAATACTAAATCTATTAAATATGGTTTTTCTTAGGTTGGGTTTCCATAGTACATGATTTATTTGTGTTGTTTTAAAATCAATTTTCTTCTCACCTCATTTTAATTATTAACCAACCTAGATCCATCTTAACTTTGGATCTACCAAGCACCTAGAGGGACCAAACCTCTTTTAAATTTAAAGATGTTTGCACCTAAAGAGATTCGATTCCCTTTCGGTGCTTGGTAGATCTAGAATTAAGATGGATCTAGGATGATTTTTTTATTAATTATAATTACAATTATAATAATTTATTTTATTATTTTATTTTATTTTATTTTTTATTGATTTATTTTTATTTTTATGTAATTTGACTGAGTACAAGAAATGACATTACAACATATTTTCCATATGGGATTGGAGAGCACCTATTAACGCAATAAAATGCGAGGACAATTTTTACTAACATGATAATTTTTGTTTAATCAATTCAAGAAAATATCATGTATAATTTTTACCCAATCACAAGGAGTTGGCATGTGGATGTATGTGCATGTACGCAATGGTTGGTTGGAAATTTGGGATTCTTGATTGGATGTTCAACAAGGATTGTGCCAACTCAAGTTGGTATGCACTGTATCTGCATGAGAGTTATGTTGGTCGGGTGCAAGTATGTGGGTCAACGAGATGACAAGTTGGAATGAGTTATGGGTCAACTCGATAAAGTGAAGGGTCATGAGAAGGGGTAAAATTTAAAAGGAAGGGTTACATTTCAATTTGGAGGGATTTTTAAGATTGCCAAGTTAAAGTAAACTATTATTTTCATATGAAATGAAAAATATGTTTTTACCAACAATTGAAGATCAACATGGACAAAGTTTTAGTAAAGCATTGTGAAATCCAAAAGGAGATAAATGCAAAAGCAGAGGAAGTTGATTGATAGGGTCTTAATTCTGGCAAAAAAAACTTGTAGAAACGAAACTCTTTACCCCCAACGAGTAGGATGACATATATGATACCATTTAGTTGGATTCTTCGTTTAGATATACATTTTTTTATTTTATTTTGTTATATATGTTAGGAGTGTGTTGATAGCTCTAAGTTCATCAATAAAACGTTCACAAACCATATTATCTTTTTGGTTTTATAATCAAAGTTAAAATTGTTCACATGGACAAAAGTTTCGTTGATATGCCATTTGTTTGGTTTCCATGTGACAAGGTAGTGAGCATAAAGGATGGCATAAGGATGGCATGTATTTCATATTTCTTTATGAATGAATAATACAAATGCTTCCTGACCTAAGAAAATGAAAAATAGTTTGAAATTTCTTGTATACCTTACACATCACACTTCATATTGTGTTGATTCACATTTGAAGAAGTACACATAAATGAGTTAAATTCACCAATATCACAATCTATATAGGAACCCTATAGAACTAATTTACTATGACTATTTACTTATACTCTATATAAAAATCATATAGAAGAAATTCAATTAAACAATTTATTTTTAATATGACTATTTACTTATACTCTATATAAAAATTATATAGAAGAAATTCAATCGAACAATTTATTTATAATCTATATGCAAATCTGCCTCTGCTTGCCCCGCCTGGCCCTGCCTCGTCTGTAGTGGACAGTTAATCGAATGAGGTGTTGAATCCTATATAATCTTGGATTTTCTATAGAGGGGGGGCTCGATCTTTCGGAGAATCAGGAAAGCAGGCCTGAGTGAACTCATTTAGTACAAGTTGGAAAGGTGCATGTGTGAAGGGGTAGATGCCGCTAGAGAATATTGAATGAGTGAGGGTAAGTTGAAAATGTCCAAAACTACCACCTGAGCAAGGTGTAGATTTGAGTGGAAGCAGGATTCAGCCAGAGCTCGGTTAGGCCCTGATCCGATACAGGGGATTCAAACTACCACTAGTGTAGTAAGATTCAAAGACCTTCCAATCCATCACCTTGACCGACAGATTAAGTGTTAAAAGATAAGAATTTATCTTGATTGCAATGGAGCTCACTCTAATGCCTACCGGAAGTCCAAGACAGTGGGTTTTCTTATGGACGTTACCCATTATAGATCCACACACTTACCCAAATGAAAGCTCTACCGTACCATATCCGAGAAAGTATGTCTAGCATGTGTTAGGCAAGGAAACCCAGTGAATTCTATACCACCAAAAATTGTTATGATGAGATAGGTCCCCCTTTCAAAGAGCATACAATCCCTCTGCATGTTTACTTGACCCGAAGCCACCTTATCACAAACGACTGATCACGAATAATTAACTATCCGACAACTACCCATAATAATAGACGCATGTGGTAATAGTATTCATCTGAAGATGGCACATAGTGACTCACTAGTTAGCCTAGACAAAATTCTAGTACCCTTGTTTAATGAGGAAAAATAAACAGTCAAAGAAAAACACACCTACTAAAAAGATTTATAGAAAATGTATCCATGAATTTAATAAAACTATTTACTCTTTTATTTATGATTAAAATATTGTATTATTTAATGGCATTGTAATTTCCAATAAAAACAAAAACACCAATTATTTAAAACCTTAACAACACAATTTTGAATAAGTACATAGTTGGTCACGACGAAATGCAGGCGGATGCGATATCCCATGCCGCAATATAGTTGGGCACATCGCAGAAAAAAATTTCACCAGAGTCATGATTTGGGTGTTACTTATTAATGTTGTGTTTTTCCATGTGATGTTATTACAAGTAAATATTAAAAAGACATATTTCGTTAAACACTTGTGTTACCTATTAATGTTGTGTTTTTCCATGTAATGTTATTACAAGTAAATACTAGTATTTGCATGGCGCGCGGCGGTGCAAACGGAACGCCGAAGGCATGCCAAAACCACAGCGTGGCCTCGATTGGACAACAGCACGGCCAGAGCTGAAAGCAGCAAAGTGCAATGAAGGGTTGCCAAGTGTCAATTTTTGACAGGGCAGAAGGGCGATAGGTGGAGCTATGAGATTGGCTGGGAGCACTGTTCATCCCAGCAAAGCTCATTAAGGAACACCTTCGGCGTAATTAAAAAGACATATTCCATTAAACACTTGAAAATTGTGAAAGAGGGATAGTCCAGGTTATATACAGCCGATTGATCTCTCCAGTAATTAAAAAGACGTGGATGCCACACAGCATCTTTTAACTTGCAACTATGCCTTGTGTGCAAATTATGTAGCTTCCTAACACTCATTTTTCTTATAGATTGTTTTCTCGTATGTTGTAAGTTTAAAATAAAAAATTAGGTATTTTATGAGATAATGTTGAGTGAAATTGGAGCAACTCCTATGAAAGTAATTGTTATGGTGTCTCTCATCAAATATCTAAAGAGAATTGAGCAAATGGAAGTAGGTATATGGCCTAATATTATTTTCAATTAAAGCATGAGTGAAAGAAAGAAAACATGGATGAGACAAAACTACATATGGATGCAAAAATGGAATATCTACCTCAATGTTTGTCCCACAAAATTTTGTTATGGAGAAATTTAGTAAACAAGTATGGGAAAAAGTGTTGGGTAGAAAAAATAAGTACTACATTGAAAAATTGAACTCTACCTATGATCTCTAACAAAAAGAGTACATTGGAGCTAACATTCACTGGAGGGCAAAAGTTCTTATTGCTCAATTAAGAACCAACTCGCATCATCTTCCATGTGAAACAAGATGGTGGAAAAGCCCTAAAGAAGCTTGGGAAGATCGAGTGTGTACATTTTGCATGGTGGAAAAGGCTTAAAGAAGCTTGACAAGATCGAGTGTGTACATTTTGCATGTGGAAGCAGTAAAATCAGAAAAAACATTTCATTTTGAAATGTGATGCTTTAAAATTTCATTTCATTTCATTAACATTTAAACGTTTCTTTTCATTATCTTTTTTAATTATTAATAAATAAATTTAAAATTAATATTATATATTATAAACTTTTGTTATATAAAATAGGGTAACTGCTCCAGATTTAAAGGCAAAACCCTGCTCTCCTTAGAAGTGGCAGGTAAATGGCTCGGAAAACCACTGGTAAGTAAATGGCTCAGAATTAAGCAGATTTAGCAGATTTAGATCTTTGGGATGCTATGGATCTTTGGGATGCCAAAGGCATTATGGATGAAGCTCATCAAAATCCTGGTAAAAACATTTTAGCAGGTAAACTTTCATCACATATAAAAGAGAATAATTGGACTGTTTATCTACTTTCAAAAAGAGGAAAGAGGCATTCATTAGGTAATTTTGATCACATATAAAAAGGACAAAATTGGCCTGTTGATTTACTTTCAAAAAGTACTTTAAAAAAAATGGCATTAAAGTAAGTTCTTTTTTTTCAGTTTTTGAACCAGGTATCATGACCAACACTGGCAACATTAACTAGAACCAGGTATCATGACCAACACTGGCAACATTAACTACTCACAAAAGCAGACATGTCAGAGTTTCATTTTGATTACTTCAAAAGGTAATATGCACTTAACTTTTCGTCCAGCATATAAGCAGCAATAGAGTATTTTGGAGGTATGTTGATTTTGAAGGTGTGTTGATTAGTCTCATAGGAGAATTTTCCAAAGAAGGAAAGACAGAAAATCGCAAAGAAGGAAAGACAGAAAATCGATCAAGGATATATGTACTACTTTTTATATTAATACAAAATCGGGTGACCACTGGTCATAGGAGAAATTTTCAAAAAAGGAAAGACAGAAAATCGATCAGGCTATATGTACCATTTTTTATATTAATAAAAATAGCGGTTCTTTCTCCGAAGAGAGAAAAAAAAAAACGGGTGACCACTGGCAAGTAGTTATTTCAGACGCCATAGTTTTTTTAAATAATAATTCAGTTTGCATTCAGAGATAGCAGAACAAAGATCACCGCTGGTTTCAGAATAGATTTTCCGGGGCAAAAAAACATCCCACAGCATGAGAAAAACAAATTCAATTCACAGCACACCAACGAATTCAATAATCCTTTTAAACGATTAAGAGACCGAGTTGTTTAAAAATGTGAAGGAAAAATAAATTCGCATTGAAAGTTCATAAAAGATTTTAATACAAGATGCAGAATAAAGAAGTATTCTACTAGCAATTGCACCAAGAGGCCAAAGGAATGCCGGAAGGCGGTAGATCGGAAGGTTGTAGATATGTAAGAGAAATAATTTTATGAAAATAAAAAGTTTGTGACGATATGGAATATTGAATTTTAAACTGTCAAACATTTTTTTTTTGGTTATTCTTAGCTAGGTAATATAAACTGTCTACGTAAATATGAAAATGTCTTGAATTTGTGTCTATGTAAATATGAAAATGACTTTGGAATAAAATTATGTGAGTATGAGGATTGTAGTTGGACATAAATAATGAGTGATGTAAATAGGAAATAGGGCAGAAAAATGGAAAGAAAAGCATATATTTTGAAAAAACAGATAAAATTTTTCTGAACAAATCATAATTAAGTCATTCATGATAATAAGTATGTGTGCCATTTAAATTTTCTGAAAACAGGTAAATGAGAAGAAATTGGGCTAAGCAATTTCCTATTGAAATGTATAGAAATGAATATCGTTGTCCTTCATGAAAAGAAACTTTAGTTGCCGGCAGAATAAAAAGTTAAAAACAATTATCTATGACTTGATGATGGTTTGAAACAACGTAAATCTACTTCAGAAATCTAATGAGGATTCTAAATACACATATCTCTAGCAACACTGTCTACGCTAATTCAAAGTATGTTATGATTTTCAAAAGAATGTGAGTAATGGTCATAATTTTCACATGATTAAAGTTATGGAATATTTACCTCATGTTTCAAGGATTTTAACGGAATCTTTGAAAAAATCATCAAATAAAAGGAAACTTACAACCTACATAATCTTTGAAAAACTCATCCAAATAAAAAGAAACTTACAAGCTTTTGTTTTAGCAAAATCGTGTGAAAGCATTTTGAATAATCTCGTTGGCTAATAAGTCAACTTTCTGAGTAGCATTCGTGCAAAATGTTGAGTCAATGTCTCATTATTTTGTCGAAACTGTCCAGACCTTGTTTTAATATAAATTTTGTGTTGGAAATGTTTAAATATAAAAGAGATTCTTCGACTGATCCATTCTAATTCAACACCAATCCTCTATACAAAACATGGAACTTTGGAAATGTCTTACCCTGCAATCACTGAAGTCCATGAAACCACGTTTTGTTCAGGCATTTCGTCAAAAAGTTTCAAGGCTTCATCAAGACGTCCATTATGTGCAAGCTCTGTAATAATTGCATTCCATGAGGCCACATCTCGTTCAGGCATTACCTGAAAGAGTTCCAGTGCTTTGTTAACATCGCCATTCCATGTGAAGCCAACAAGCATTGCATTCCATGAGACACCATTTCTTTCCGGCATTCTCCGAAAGATTTCCATTGCCTCCCTCACACGACCATTTTGTGCATATCCTACAATCATTGTGGTCCAAGAAACGACATTTCGCTTCGGCATTTTATGAAAGGATTCCAGGGCATCATCAAGATGCCCATACTGTATAAATCATGCAATCATCACATTCCCTAAGACCACATTTTTCTTGGGCATTCTATGGAATATTGTCCTAGCATCCTCAATGCTTCCACATTTAACATACATATCCACAAGAGCACTGCCCACAAAGACATCAGAATAAAATCCACTTACAATTATTTTCTCATGAACAACCTTGCCATATCCCAAAGCTTTCAAGTCAGCACACACGAGAAAAAAACTGACAAAGGTTCCCGAATCAAGCTCCACACCATTCAGCTGCATTTGTTGAAAGAGTTTCAAAGCCTCGTGACAATACCCATTTTGTGCAAATCCTGCAATCATTGCGGCCCATGAGACCACATTTCTATCCAGCATTATCTCGAAAAGCTCAAGGGCTTCATCCACTAATCCATTCTGTGCACATCCCGCAATCAGTGTGGTCCATGAAACAGTTGGGGCAGTCATCAAAGATCGGTTCACCACGTACCCATAGATGAGAAGGTGGTGGGATTCTTCCTCGCATAATCCTACCTTGTTCAGGTGGTGGGATTCTTCCTCACAGACCTTTTCCTCAGACGAGGTTGACATGGCTCACGCTTCCGAGCGTCGCTATCTCCGTTCAAAATTTTCCGTAGCCATGGAAAAGTTCCTCCAATTGCTTCACGGCTACCATGGTTCCGCCCCCAGGAACGCCCTCATACACAGAGATGAAGCCATCAAAACCCACCTTCCGACTGAAATCTTGCGTGATTGCTTTTAGTTCGTCAAAGGTGAATGGGGGTGGTAGAACCGACAGCGTCTTCAAGAAGCCGTCGGCCCCTTTGGGGGACGCCGTCTTTCTCTTCAGCTGCTTCTTTCGCAACAGGGTGAAGAGAAAATACAAAATTATTATAACCAGCAAAACAGCCCCAAACTGATGTCGACAATGTTCCCAGTCTGCTTCCAGAAACGAGATCTCCAAGTTTTTACCTCGTAGCTGCACCAATATGTGACACGAATTACATCTGAATCCACCTTCGACTTGCAACCGTTAGAGGCTTAATACGGCAGCAAGAAGTAAGATGACTCCTCGGCGCTGGGCAGGTGCACGACGCTCTAGTATTGCTGCAGGTACCATAAAGGGCACAGTAGTTTGGAAAGCAGTATATACCATTAAAGCACAGTCAATTTCGACGGCCTCTGCAAATAAAACAAATCTGTGCAAAAATGAGCAGGAAGGTGGAGCAAATTCGTGGAGAAATCGCCAGAAAATATGTGGAGAATAATTGCATGTCTCTCTCCAAGCCTTCGACGTTCTCGGGGAATTTTTGGGCATATGATCTCTGGGTTCCAATTTCCGGCTCCTGTATGCCTGCTGCCTATGCCCTTGCTTAAAGCTATTCTGACTTCCGACTTCTGTATGCCTGCTACCTCTGCCCTTGGTCAATGGACTTCCTAGTTCTGTATGCCTGTTTCCTGTGGCCTTTGCTCAGTGCTCCCCAGGCGAGAGTTCAAATTCCAATAAGTTGCAAATTGCAGCCAAAAGATAATCGGGTAGCTGGGAAGTAAAGAGCTTCCCCAACCCAATTAATTGATAGTGTATGGCATATCCCGAGGTTTATTTCTGTTGTCCGGTTACTGTGATGACGTTCATGTTCACGCGACCGAGCATAATTTATGGGGTGGTAAAATCAAAACGATAAGACTTTAAATGAGAAGGTTGGACTGATGAGTAATAGTATACGCTGGATAGATGATTAATTTTGATTGATTGGAGGAATAACCAAATGGAAAAATCTAATTGGTTGGAAGGGCGATAGAGAAAGCTTCTCATTGGCTAGAGTGAACAGTGTTTACTCACCCCACTCCAGCAAAGAGAACGCCTCCGGCGTAATTAACCCATGCCAAAGAGTACACTGCATCAAACTAGTTTAGCCTAATTATCCTTCCAAGCTTTTGTACTTGTATAGCCCCGACACTATGAAACCCTCACCCTCACTTTGCATAGACATCAATATTTTTGACATCGTTAGCAGAGACGGCGTTTGGTTTAATCTTGGGGGCTTTGACAGTCAAGACTCCGTTCTCCAATTTTGCGGATATGTCGCCTGCATTCACATTTTCCGGCAGCCGGAATTGTCTCATGAATCACATGCTTGATCGCTCTACCCGGTACCACTGGTCCGTGTCCTGGACATCTTCCTTGTGCCTTTCCCCACTAATTCGTAGACTGTCGTTATCTACTACTTCTATCTTTAACTCTTGCTTTTTCCGCCTTGAAAACATTCAACAGAGAAACACGTTACTCAATCTGTGGACTGCGAATCGAAATGCAGGGCACTTAGCCTCAAAACAAAAAGAAAGGCCGCAACTTACCAGGAAAATCCGCTATATAAACGTGAGCTTCTGGGGTTTCTTTCCAGTCAAACCTTGTGTTGGCAATGGCCTGCGCGTCCCGTGAGAAAGAAAAGACCGAGGTGTCCAGTGCACTGCTGAAATCAAAGGCGTCCCATACTCGAGACACGGGAAGCCACGGCTTGAATAGGCTACTCCTGCAGTTCCGTAGATCCCACAAGCTGCCGCCTGCAGATCGACCGAAAAAAGGAGTCAGCGCCATTTTTTCCAACTCTTTATCATTATAGGGAATTGGAGTAGAGCTTAATAGTCAACACAAAAAACCAAATGCTTTTGTTGATGTGAAGCAAACAAACTCGCCCATCGTTGAATGAAAATGGTGATAGAAATAGCTAAAATCACTCAATTACTAAAAACACTCATATATTATACACAAATGGTGTATGTGTAAACACACTCACACACACATATTACATTCAGATTACTCTATTAAATAGAGTTTTTGAGATCCAACTTATTCCTAATTTAGAGAGAGAGGTTGAGAGAATTTCTCAACCATCACAAACCAACTTCTCAAATATAGAATGTAAGCATTAACTCCAACATCCCCCCTTAATGATTACATTACATGAATTTATTGAAACCACTCATAAATAACAAAATAATCAATCATTCTTTAGCTTATTAGTAGATGCTCCATCAAGTTGCCTCATAACCCTCGTAAAGGTGTAGTTGGCAAGTTGGATTCCTGAGTTCGCTTCCTCAACTCTCGAATCAAGGACCTCCCGAAGTCAATTACTGGAAAACATCCCAATCTGTCGCATAACCTCATTAGAAGACCACTCTATGTCTTCAACGAATGAGGGATCCTTCCCTAGATCCGCAACTGCCATACTATATCGACAACCATCCATCCCTTCAAACACAATTGATTGCATATTTGCAATACCTGAACACCTAGTCATTCTATGGACGAGCACCCATCCACCAAAATACATGGGTGTTAACCACTATATTCGCCAGTTATCTAGAAAATCCGTCTAAATATAGAATGTATCTAGATTCAGCTATTACATCATAACCTTTTTATCTAGTTTGAAAATTCATCCTCACTTAATTTACAACAATTTTTAATACTACTAAACCACAAAGATATTTCAATGTGAGAAAAGAATCAAACCGTGCACACTCTGCCAAGCCCATTTATATCTGCATCTGAAAAACACAAGGTGTGACAATGAAACGAACCTCCAACTGCTACGCTTATCATAACCTCTTTTACAGCCGCCAGATACCATCGCCTTACAAATCACACCGTAATATTGTTGTTGGCACGCACATTCATTATCAGCCTTGCCACGTCATTGATTTCTTGGACAAGCCTTTCTTCAACATTTGGATTCTGGAAAAGAAAATGAAAAAAAAAACACGAGTAATCGCCCAGCTATTATAAAATTCATAACAATGTCTCAGAGATATTTGTGGGGATATTTCTCTGGATTTTTGCCAGTTTCCACCTGCCGCACCAATTAAGGCAAAAAATGGATGTCGAATACCCAAACAGTATTTCTCTTTCCATGTGTGCTCTCTTCAATCGCCTTCTATTGATCCAATTAACAACGCTCCTCAAGGAGGAGGCAAAAGATCAGCTTTCCTGGTCCGAGATCCTCCTTACAAATTATCAACCATCACCATTGGACGCGGCCTCTTTCAATATGTCGTAATTGAATAGAAGTTATGGTTTAGTTATATGAAGTGATAAGTTAACTTCTTCTCCTGCAACAATTTCAGGACCTTTAGTTCGAGAAAAAATGTTCCCAAGGTTTTCGACTACATAAATAATTCCACTTCTGAAGGCCTATGGATACAATTAATCCAAACGTAGCGACGGCCAGTACTCCCAGAGTCATTCCAATCACCATAGCAAAATTGTTGATCTTTAACGTCAGATCCGTCAACTAACGGAAATCGCTCTTTTTCTTGGCATGGGAAAGGGCATTCCCCTGTTCATCATAGAGAATGAGGCCGCAGTTCTGAAATCGACTTCATTGGTCGTGATAGCTATCATGCCAAATAAAATCTAGGACGTCCAAAACACGCTCACCAAACGAATACCAAATTAAAAAATATATCAAAACAATTTACCTAGGAAATCAATTTGCACTCCTTAGACTCACAACACACAGGCCTGATCCTATGCTCTAATACCATGATATAAATAGCTAAAATAACTCAATTACTAAACACACTCATATATTATACACAAATGGTGTATGTGTAAATACACTCACACACACATATTACATTCAGATTACTCTATTAAATAGAGTTTCTGAGATCCAACTTATTCCTAATTTAGAGAGAGAGGTTGAGAGAATTTCTCAACCATCACAAACTAACTTCTCAAATATAGAATGTAATAATTAACTCCAACAAATGGGAGAGAGGGTAAATTATTTACAGGCGTGACAACTTGGTGGAATCATGAACGATGATGGTTCTAGAGACTGTAGCTAAGATAAAAGTTTCTAGAATCGCCTTTTCTAAGATGATTTTCTGGTTCCATACTCCAACAAGGATAGAAGTTTCCAGAAGAGAACGACCTCTTCCAGGATGATTTTCTTTATTTTTATTGTATCTTTCACCTCATTTTATTGGTGGTAAAATTGCAATTTCACTACACAACGAAATTAAGAGTTGTGGGAATGCAATGCAAAGTAAAACAACAATAAAATAATAGCATTGATAATGCACATCATTTTCAGAGAGTTTGCATTGGAAAATAATGTTTATATTTATTTTAAAATTTAGTTTTTCCTATACATACTTTTTATGAAGTTTGAGATTAATTTTTTAATTGGTTAATCCTCAATTTAGATATTTAAATAATAAAATTATTTGAGATTTGTAAAAAAATAATTAATAAAATTGAAACAATGTCTAAACATTATATATGGGTTATCAAAATTTTAGGTTGAAGTCATTGGTGTAAAATTTTACCAGTTAAGTAGATTTTTCTAAAAAATTATTGTAAAATCAATTCATAAATAGGTTGATAGAAACCTTTATAAGTATTAAATTGTTGTTAGGTGAAATCCTTTTTCCATGTTGAATTGTTTAGTGTAAAACCTACTAACACGTGGGTCGATAGAAACAACAACCAAGTAAACTAGGAGCAATTAAGTTTGCTTTTAATGCCAAAAATCTTATCACAAATGTGTGGGGATTGGAATCTAAATAAACTAGACTTTCTTTTTAATTAAATGTAATATTTTTCACCTCAAAGGATAAGTGATGTGCTTGTGTAAACTAGATTGTAGATTCAAACCACAACCAATTTGTTCCATTGTATATTTCTAAAACAAAATAAGACACAAAATATCAGTTATATTATAGGTTGTCTATTTAATGTGACGCATTGATAAAGTCTCTTGGAGATTGGAGTGGAGGTCTCAAGCTTCAACCTTATTGTTTCACTTTTTACAACAATGTAATTTTGAGCCACCAAATAACCTTGCCAAATAGGCTTTCTTGAAGATCACTGTTGTGGCCTCCAATTGGTCCATGTGGTAACTTGCACATGGCATCCTCTAGTTGGTCCATGTGGCAGTGTGCAATTGGTACATGTAGTAGCCACATGTCAACTTTTCATTGTTTCTTGACTAGTATGCTGACATGTTAGTGTCAAGTATTCCATGTGTCAATTTTGCCACCTCATCTTGCCATGTGTCAGCATTTGAGTGTGCTATATGCCAATGCTACACCTGATGGTAATATCCCCTATTTCTTCTCTTGGAGATTGGAGTGGAGGTCTCAAGCTTGAACCTTATTGTTGCACTTTTTACAACAATGTAATTTTGATCCACCAACTAACCTTGCCACATAAGCTTTCTTGAATATCAATGTTGTAGCCTCCAACTGGTCCATGTGGTAACTTGCACATGGCATCCAAGTTGTCAAATTTTCATTGTTGCTTGACTAGTTTGCTGACATGTTAGCATCAAGTATTCCATGTGTCAAATTTTCCACCTCATCTTGCCATGTGTCAACATTTGAGTGTGCTATGTGCCAGCCCTACACCTCATGGTAATATCCCCTAATTCTTGAGCTTGAGCCATGGTTTTTTCTTGCCTAATTATCTCCTTTAAGCTAACCAGAAGGAAAAATGATCTAAGAGACCCAATGAAATTTACCCAAATTTGATATTATTAAATAAAAGTGGTAAATTATAATTAATAAAAAGGGGAAAAAGTATTTTTATTAGAAGGGGAAAAAAGTCACTTACGAAGAAAAAGTGTCTTCTTCAATAAAATAATATAAAAGGAAGATCTAGAAGCTTGGAGAAAACTCAATAAAAAAATTATAAAAGGAGTGTGGAGCTCAATTGTTAACCATTCTATCTCACAATTTCTCATTGTTATTGAAGAGAAGCTCCAGCAAGTTTTAGTCTAAGGGTGTCAAGTGAGATCCTCACACTAGTTTCAGTGGATTTCATTGTCACCCTAGCTAGTCACTATTCAATTTCAGTGTACTCTCTTTGCCACCTTAGTTGGAGATTTTATTTTTGGGTTTATTGCTAATCATTGTTGTAGGGGTTTGAAAGAATTTGATTTTGAAGGAGGATGAAAATTCAGGTGATCAAGTTACATCAAGAAGGTCGAATTTCCCTTCCACCGGTAGGGCCAAATTTCTAGACAAGTCCCTAGAAGGCCAAGTTAATCATCTTGATCCCATTCACTCAGATTGAAGGATAAATTGCAAGACCATTTCGAGAATTTGTTTTTCCAACAAAATGAAATAAATTATTCAGTGAGAGAGGATTGAATTTTTCATCACAAATGGAGGTAATTAGATTCCTAATACTTTTTTAACATAAGCACCCTAGCTCTGAGTGTATTATTCCAAGAAAACACTGATTGTTCTTACATTTCCAAGAGACTCCACATTAGTACTGAATCCAAGACCAAATTCCCTTATTTGTGGTCAATTTCATCTCCATTGGAAACCAAAGAGAATAGGTTGAATTCTTACTACAGTTTGCAGTGTCATAAGAGAGACACTAAGGCCAAGTTGGGTTCTACATAATCATTCACTCAATTGAAATTCTCAAAAGTTTATTTCATGGATTTGTGTCTTGATATCAAATCCATTTCTTGCATAACATACATCTATGAAGTTTGGTTTCAATTAGTGAAAGGACCGTGAGTTCTCCTTACGGAGGCTTGAATTAATTCAGGAGGATTTTCAAATTTATATGATCATTTCCAAGAATTATTGGTAGAGGTTGAGTTGTTCAACAAGAGACTACTATAAACAACAAATGCATTGATGGGCCGGAGTTTTTATTGGCCATAAGTAACCAACGTTCCCTTAACAAATACAAGTGTTGTAGCTCATCTTTCTATGGGAGGTTGACTTGTTTGTTCAGAAGATCTAGTTGTGAGCTGAAGCAATGTAATTCTAGAGAAATAATTAAAATTTTTTTCCCTTCTTATCAGTGGAGCAAATTCCAGGTGCCATCCTCAAGTTGTGTATTTTAATTCATTAAAGAATCATCCTCAAATAAAGCTTCAATTTTACTTCGGTTTTGGGTTGATGTCCATGAAATGTTTGACAAAATTTTAAATCATCTTTGTTGAAGGTGTTTCCAGAATTTGCACGCTCACTGTTTGTAGAAAGGTGCTAAAGCGAAGGTTTAAAATTTGTGGAAAAATTTTCTTGAGTTTTTGCTTGGGTACATTACACTCATATTTCCATGTGCCTTTGTTTCAGTGTGTCATACATCATCACTACCACATCATCTTACCTATGTCAGTGTTTGAATGTTCCACATGTCAACCCTAATAGTGCATCTTACCACGTGTCAGTGTCAATTGTGTCATTTGTTAGCCTCGTGTATGTCATGACTCAACTTTTCTACTTCATCTTCCAACGTGTTAGAATCTAAGTGTTCCATGCGTCATCCTTACCACCTCATATTGCCACCTGTCAGTGTGTGAGTGCACCACATCTCAACCCTACCACTTAATCTTGTCATGTGTCAACATCTTGACTGTGCCACATGTCATCCTTGCCACTTACAAAGAAAAAGTGACTCCTTCAATAAAATAATATAAAAAGAAGATCTGGAAGCTTGGAGAAAACTCAATAAAAAAATATAAAAGGAGGGTGGAGCTCATTTGTTAATCATTCCATCTCACCATTTCTCATTGTTATTGAAGATAATCTTAAGCTAGTTTCAATGCAAGGGTCTCAAGCCAAATCCTCACACTAGTTTCCGTGGATTTCATTGCAACCCTAACTAACCACTATCCAATTTTAGTGGACTCTCTTTTCCAGCCTAGTTGGAGATTTTATTGTTGGGTTTATTTCTAATCATTGTTGTAGGGGCTTGAAATAATTTTGTTTTGCAGGAGGATGAAAATTCAGGTGATCAAGAGACATTAGAAGGTCAAATTTCCCTTCCACCAGTAGGGTTGAATTTCTAGTCAAGTCCCTAGAAGGCCGAGTTAATAATCTTGATCCCATTCACTAAGATTTAAGGATAAATTGCAAGATCATTTCTAGAATTTTTTTTGCCAACAAAAGGGACCGAATTCATAAGTGAAAGAGGGTTGGATTTGTCATCACAAAAGGAGGTCAGATTCCTAATAATTTTTTTAGCAAAATGACCCCAATAATTTTTTTAGCAAAATGACCCCAATAATTTTTTTAGCAAAAGGACCCTAGTTCTGAGCGTATTATTCCAAGAAAATACTAATCATTCTTGCATTTCTAGGAGACTCCGCATTAGCACCGAAGCCAAGGCCAAATTCCCTTATTTTTGGTCGATTTCATATCCATTAGAAGCCAAAGAGAAAAGGTTGAATTATTACAAGAGACACCAAGGCCAAGTTGGGCTCTACATAATCATTCACTCAACTCAAATTCTCAAAATTTTATTTCAGGGATTTGTGTCTTGAGGTTAAATCAATTCTTGCATACCAGAAATTTATGAACTTGGGTTTCAATTAGTGAAAGAGATCGTGAGTGCTCCTTATGGAGGTTCGAATTAATTCAGGAATATTGTCAAAGTTATATGATCATTTCCAGGAATTATTGCTAGAGGTCGAGTTGTTCAATAAGAGACTACTATAAACAACAAATGCGTTGCTGGGTTGGAGTTTGTATTGGCCATAAGTAACCAATGTTCCCCTGACAAATACAAGTGTTGTAGCTCGTATTTCTATGGGAGAATGAGTTGTTTTTTCATAAGATCCATTTGTGAGCTGAAGCAATGTAATGCCAGAGAATTAATTAAATTTTGTTTCCCTTCTTATCGGTGGAGCAAATTCCAGGTGCAATCCTCAATTTGTGTATTGTAATTCCTTAAATAATCATCCTCAAATAAGTCTTTAGTTTGCCTTCAATTTTGGGTTGATATCCATGAAATTTTTGACAGAATTTTAAATCATCTTTGTTGAAGGTGTTTCCAGAAATTGCATGCTAACTTTTTGTAGAAATGTGTCAAAGAGAAGGTTTAAAATTTGTGGAAAAAATCGCTTGAGTTTTTTCTTGGGTACATTACACTCATTTTTCCATGTGTCATTGTTTTAGTGTGTCATGTGTCATCTCTGCCACCTCATATTATCACGTGTTAGTGTTTGAATGTGCTATGTGTCATGCTTATCAGTGCATCTTACCACATGTCAAATTCCAAGTGTGTCATTTGTTAGCCTCTTGTATGTCATGAGTCAACTTTACTACCTCATATTCCAACCTGTTAGCATCTAAGTGTACCATGTGTAAGCCTTACCACCTCATATTACCACCTATCAATGTTTGAATGTGCCACATATCAACCCTACCACTTAATCGTGTCATGGGTCAACACCTTGAGTGTGACATGTGTCAACCCTGCCACATCATCCTGCCACATGTCATGTTTAGATTAGGCCATCTGTTAAATCCATATAGGCCCCGATCCCTAAATTTTTGTCGATAATCCATTAGAAAACTCACCATAACTGATTTGATAAATTATGCTTAAAATATGAAATCTATATATTATGAGAGTTTATTTCTCCTTAGATTTCTCGATCCGGAAACAATTGTTTTTATGTATGGATGAAAATTATATCTATTCAGAAAATACAAAACAATGAAATAAAATTCACAAACCACAAATTAACACATGATATTCCCTAGGAAACCTTTTCGAGAGAAAACCTCATTGTAACATTAGGCCACTTTTCTCTCTTTCTCTAAATGAAAGTACAAAGAAGTTAGGCCTCTAGCCTGTGGGCTACTATAGTGCACAAATTCTCTATGTTTTCTCTCTCTGTATCCACTCTTGGCTTCTATGTTCATCTATGGAACAAAATCATCTCGAATAACATGGAGTGCCTTTTCCGACTAGTGGCCCAGTAATAACACAACATGATAGCCTACTAGTGGGTGGGTTTGACTCCTTCAACTCTTAACTATAATTAAAATATTGAATATTCTAAAGTATTTTTCATCATGATCACATGTTTAGGCCCTTTTGAATTAATAATGGGGTTGACATGGCATCCTCTTGAGTTATGGTGGTCAAAACAAGGTCAACTTTCAAGTAACATAACTTTTTCATGAATACTTTGATTGAGGTGATTCTTGTGTTTTTGGAAATATATTTGTGTGTAGAATAGAAAAAAAAAGTGTTGCACTTAGGTGAAAAGTATTTACCTCTCAAAAAACTTTGTTTGATGCCTCAAACTACCTTCAGAAGGCTTCAAACCGCAATTTTCCAAACTAGGTCATGTTGGCAAAAATTGCCCTGTGAGTTGATTCCTCCATATTTTCCCACTCTGAAAGCATCAAGATGGATGAAAAAAAATATAATGATCCAATATGGATCACGAATCCCCATTTTTGGAGGCTTTTGGTCCCCAAAAACTTCTAGGAATGAGGTAAGGAAATTTTTCCTCCACCTTCTCTCAAGTGTACCATTTAGCTTTTCCTAGAATTTTTCCTTCCAACTCAACTTTCCAAAGGTCATGTTTCCCCTGTCTTGTAGTTTTGTAACTATTCTGCAAAATTTTATCTTCTTTCAATTCTTCATAAGAATCTTATGTCAAATAATCTATAGAAGGAAGGACCTATTCCTCTCCCTGATCTAGCATGGAAGGCTCATAGAGTTTTAGATTCTCTACATTCACCACTAAGTAAATGCACAAGTGTGGGGGTAGACTGAGTCTATAAGTGTTATCAACCACCATTTCAGTATCTCAAAGGGGCCATATTTCAAAGCTTTGATTTTCTTACTAGGACCCTATAACCTATCCTTACTATATAGTAACCATACTATGTCCCCCATCTTGAAAGAATTCTCTGTTTTGTGTTAATCATGCCTTGCCGTATATTTTTTCTATGACTTCTACAGAGTATGTTGTACGTTTTTATGGATCTACTTGATCTTCTCAAGCCTATATGAAATATCCAAAAGTGAAGGTGGAAAATATCTAAAACAAGTTTCAAATGGGGGCTTGGCAGTAGAAGTGTGGATTGTTATGTTATAAGAGTGTTGTCTATATATCATATTTTCATCCCAAGTCTTTGGATGCTTCTAATTGTAACCCCTCAAAAGCTACACCAAAGTCTTGTTGACTGCTTATGTCTACCCATATGTCTATGGATGGAATGTTGTATACTTCTTTAACTTTGTGTCCATATTCTCCCATAATGTAGTCCAAAATGCACTGATAAATCGTGTGTCCCTATCTGAAACGATACTCCTTGGTATCCAAAAATGCACCCATATCTATTCAAAGAACAATTGCTAGTTCTTGCCTATTGATGGTCTTTTTAGATTGCATCATAACACACATATTTTTTAACCTATCAAATTCCATAAACATGCAGTAGTGTATCTTTTTTGTTGTTGTTAAACCTCCCACAAAGTCCATGGAAATTCTTTCCCAAGGATGAGTGGGTATAAGTAATGAATGATATAGACCCAGTTTCCTAATACTAGGCTCGCTAGTACAATAAGACATGCATCCTCTTATGAACCTAACTACTTCTTCCTACATCTTGGGCCAATACACAAACCTTTACAAGTTGGTCATTATCTTTCCTACACAAAAGTGCCATGCAACCTTGGAATTGTGAGACTCTCTAATCAACTGCAATCACTCACCTTTAGGAACACATAAATTATCCAACCTATAGCGTAACTCATCCTAGAGATGGTAGTAAGTTGTGTTATCCCCATTGTGCACATGAATATAGATTTTCAATTGTTGAAACACCTCCTTAACTCCTCATCCTGTGAACATGCCTCTCTATATGCATCATGGTTGAATGACTCTATGTGCATAAGAGTTTCCAAAGCTTTGATCTTTGATGCAAGTGCCCTTGAAAGCATGTTGGTCAACTTGTTTGTGCTGACCTTTTTGTACTTGATAATTAAATGAAATTGTTGTAGAAACCCCATCTACTTGTAATGTGTGGTATGTTGTAGCTTTCTATAGGCCTACAAGTATTGTAGTGGTTCGTGTTTCGTGAGGATTACTATCTCATTTCCCATTAGATAGTGTTTCCACTTCTTCATGTAACACATTTCTCCCATATTTACCCAAGATAACGAGTCCACTAGGGAAAACATGTAACAATAGGCTACTATGATGTTATTAAAATCCCCATATACAGTTAAGGAAGTGGAACTGACATAATGAAACCAAAATGACCTTCTACACATGATACAAAACCTTCAGGAGCCAACCAACCCTTCCAGGTGACCAACCCTTGAGGCAACTTGACATTTTACTGATCTAGGCCCTCAAATTCTCCCATGAAAATCTATGCATGTGATTGAGGCCTTCCAGTCGCTCCCACAAAAAGGCATGCCAACAACTGTGGAATTTTTCATGCAGTTCTGTGCCATCAAACCCAAATTCTAAGTCATTTTTTTATGGCAAGGTCTCAGGCCACTTCCTAGAATTTCATGAAACTTTCATAAATGAATAACAATGGAACAAGGCTACTAATGCAATCATTGTTACAAGTACTTGATATGACCCCTACTAGCCATGACAGGAATTTCATCAAACATGTCACAAATATGTAATCTACAAGTCATGACAACATATATGAGCATAGGGGTCTCATACTTATCTTATATTCGTAAAGAAGCATTGTTTCAATATCATAATAACTACATTATCATCTATTAGGTAATACATTCATTGTACATTCATTTCCTAATAAAAACATGATGAGGGCCATACATCAAGTATGTCATAAAACATACTCATAACCAATAGAAATAAAAATGATATAACAACCATACAAATCACATATGAACCAATACATTTACACATGAAATACCAAGGAGAAGAAGCTCTTATTAATGATTGCAAAATGCAACCAGGTCTAGGACTTCCACAAACCACCCGACCATAGATTGGGCTGAGCCAAATATTTTTTCCATCCAATCACCCCCGTTCCATATTCCAAGAATGAATGTGGGACTCAAAACCAAACCAATCCAGGTTTCCTCAGGCTTTACTGCAATCCCCATCAGATCACTAGGCCCTAAACAAGCATGGATGCCTCCAGATTTTTCCACCTACACCGTGAGAAATTTTCCTTCCTCCTAGTCTCTAGGATTACCGTATGTCCCGCCATTCACCAGTCAAGGATTCCTAGAAATAATCGAGACTCCACCCTCAAGTTTTACTGTATATCCCTCCATTCACCGGTCAAGGATTCCTAGGCCTACCGAGGCACACAAAATCCTGCTTTACCACAATCCCACCTTCTTAGGTCCTGGGATTCCTATGCCTTGTGTTCTTTCTTTCATAGGCCACCTTGCTTAGTTTTGAAACCATCCGAAAATCTAGCTTAACTAAATACAAGAGAACCCACCACACCATGACTATCCGGAAATGGAAAGGAAAGGCTAAAGAACATTGTCACACCTAGAAAATCCCATGCCAATGACAACAATAGAACCAAATACCCACATGCCGTACCAATCATGCAAAATATAGCAAGTAAATCACACATGCAATATCGTTGTAGCTGCTTGATCCTACTCTTCCTTGCATGATATTTTCTTCCCTTTGCCTTCTTGTTCCTTCCTTTTCTTTCCTTGATCCAATGATAGAGTGCTCCAAGAATGCTCTAAGTGTCCAAGAGTGAGATAGAGAGGGAGTAGAGAGAAAGAGCTCAAAAACTAAAGTGACAAAAGGTATCAACTGATCCTAAAAATCCTTTTTATTAATGAGGCCTCTATTTTCTTCATTTTCCATTATTTTTCCTTCATTTTCCTCCTCACATAAAACATGTGACCTTTTACCTTCCTTTTCTCCTAATTTCCATTATTTTCATAAATATATTGCAAAAAATGTCATTTTTCCTTTCCAAAGCCTTTTCCAATTTCCTTAGCCATAATAAACCAAATGAACATCCACAATAGGATGTTTTTCCCAACATTAATATTAGAATATGTTTCCCATGACCTTGGTTATTATTTTTCCTTTATTAACTTTATTTACATGATTTTTTGCCAAGGTTGTTACACTTCACAACTTACATTGTAGCATAGAGCTCCTTGTTGTAGGTAGGATAGTTAAGAACTTCCCATGAAATACTTCCTCCCTACATTAAGACCACTCCCATAACATACCCACTCACATTTGTCTCCACTAAAGTGTTGATGCAAGTTTAATAACTCCAGAACTGGTGCCTGACTAATCTTCTTCTTTAACTCATCAAAAGGCCCTTTGTTGACCCTTTACCTATTGGAAACTCTTGCCACTGGTTTTAATGATGTGGAGTGGTGTTTTTACTGCTGAAAAATACACTATAAATTTCTTCAAGTATTGTGTTTCCCCAACCAATCTACTAAACTCATACATTAGTAGGCACTAACCAATTCATGATGTTCTCCATTGGTAGGATCTTTCTTGAGCTCTCCTCCACCTATTACATATCTTATATTTACCAAACATTTTTGTGCAAACTTACACTTCTTGTGATTTCTCAGCAATTGGTACTTCTTTAATGTCTCTAGCACCTACATCAAATGTGAGATGTGCTCCTACTATGTATCATTATACACTAATATATCATCCAAATAGAAATTAACAAATAAATATATAAAAGGGCACAAATAAATACATTGTTAGTGCATTGCGTAGGTAAAATGACATGACTGTTGGAAATACTGAGAGGGGGATGAATAAGTATTCCTTTCCATTAGTATTATTATTAATATTTTAGAGCATTATTTAATCTTCAATTATTATCAGTGTTTGTACAATGATATCAGTAAGCAAAAGGAACACAAATTCACACAGTTTTTAAGGTGGAAACCCCCTCTTGGACAAAAACCACCTGAATTATTTTCTAATAATCCTTTAATATTCAACTCAAATTGAAAATAAAGCTCAAATTTCCTAGAATCTAGAAAAGCATTCTTCTCCAGCTCCCACTAGATGGATGCTCCAATGCCCAAGATTCTTCAATAGTCAATTGAACGGATGCCCCAACACCCAATGAGCTACAACTCACCCTAGCACCACCCTACCACCCTGAAGTTTTCACAGGCTTGAAGCTATTGGTGACTTCATGCACCAGCCTACCACCCCATAGAAGAATAAAATAAGAATGGACTCCTGTGCCAGGGGAAATGGTCCACTTTACAATGATATAGAATGATGTAGAAGAAGAATACACACTAGACCATAACCCCAACTATGACACAAATACCTAATGATGATCCTAGACCTCCCGAAACTTCCTCTTCAATTCTTGGCAAATAGACACTTGTACAAATTTCACAATGATGCTTTTACAATGACTAAGTACAATGATACCTTTACAATGACTATATGCAGTGCTTCCCACGTGAAGACTTCATGTGGTGAACTTCTTGCTGTTGTTATGCACCTTGATTGTTGCTCTTATCATGCTACCCTTTCTCACTCTTCAGAACATTAGGTCATGCATTGAGTCTTACTTGATGAATATATAATACTTGCAAAAAGTCTTCAAGGAAACATCCATGACATGATAATAGAAAAACTTACCTCATCCTGCAAAGCATATGTCAGTGCTAAACAAAAAAACAAATTAGAATAAAAAGAGCCTAATGCAATTAAGAGATGAACATGCATATAAAGAATATACTTATCTGAAGCTTACATCTACTTCACCTTTCTTTTCTTTGTTGTCCTAGAAAGTCTAGTCCTTTGCAGCCCTTGACAACACATGATCTAGCTTTTTCTTGCCTTCTAGGAGCTCGATATTGAATCTGGTGTATCTTTGTTATTTCAAATCCCCAATATATGATTTTTGGTCTTGTAGTAGTCCTCTGAGTCTTCTTTCCAATGCCACAGGTCTGACCCAATTTGGATTCTTCAAGGAAAAGTTATGCCCAATCTCTCATAATGACATAATTGTGCACTGGTTCATTAGGGCGAACTTTTACAGCATGCCATGTAGGAATTTACAGGGTAATTTTCTTAGATAAAAAACCAAAGGTCACCGCTCACAAACATATCACAAATCAGTACACCAGTATTATCATGTGGTTAAAACCCTTGAAGAGGGAAATAGTCCACGACCTAAGCCAACACGGCCACATCAGGTAATTTATTAATATAAAAAGAAAAGTTACATATGTTTCTCTCATAAATGGTTACTAGAAAAATGACCCTCCATGCTCTTTAAATAGATATCATGGACCAATCAGGTATTAAGCCACATATCAAGTGTCATTAATACCAAGGAGAAAGTGAACCGTCGGATCACTACAAATCGTGACCGTCGGATTATAAGTTATAAATGTAAATAGTAAAGAAACACACTTTACCTAACTATACACTAGACTAAGTTATTCTTAAATATTTCCTATGTTTCAAAATATCCTAACATCCCCCCTTAAGAGCAACTTGGGATAGGATTGAAGGATTTACAAAGGTGACACAAAAGGAGCCTATTTCCTATGTGTTGAAATATCCTAACATCCCCCCTTAAGAACAAATTGGGATAGGATTGAAGGATTTACAAAGGTGACACAATATGATAAGGAAGGAGGCATTAGAACCTATCCCCCCTTAATGACAACTTTCCTGAACTCCAATCATGGATCGAAGTTTGGTAAAATTCGCTTTTGTGAGAGCCTTTGTAAAGATATCGACTACTTGATCATTGGTTGGACAATACTGCATTTCAAGAACACAATCATGAATGAGCTTTCTGATGAAGTGTATGTGGAGCTCAATGTGTTTCATACACTGATGCTGAACTGGATCTTTACATAGCTGAATGGCACTCTGATTATCACACCAAAGTGTAGTTGCATGCTACTGATGAAGACCAAATTCAGACAGGATCTGACGAAGCCACATGGCTTCCTTGCTGGCTTCAACTGCACCACGATACTCTTCTTCTGCTGTAGAAAGAGAGATGGCACTTTGTTTCTTACAAGACCAAGTAATAGGTCCTAAACCAAGAGTGAATACATATCCTACAGTAGAATTTCGATCATCAGGGGCACCAGCCCAATCAAAACCAGTGAAACCAATCAACAATGGAGATGCTCATGCACTGTAATGAATCCCGAACTGAATTGGACCTCGAATATATCAAAGTATTCTTTTAGCTGCTTTCTAGTGACTTTCATGAGGTTGGTGCATAAACTGAGTGACAAGACCAATGATAAAGGAAAGGTCAGGGCGGGTATGGGTTAGATACAGAAGTTTATCAACAAGTTGATAGTATAAGGTAGCATCAACTTCAGGGGTAGTACAAGTGACTGAAAGGGAGAAGGGGCTGGCTTACAATCTTCCATGTGAAATTGGCGTAGAATATCATAGGCATACTTGGACTGAGAAAGGGTAGTACCTTCTTTGGATTGCAAGACTTGAAGACCAAGGAAATAATGCAAGTGTCCTAAGTCAGTCATTTCAAACTTCTTTTTGAGGCTATAATTCACATGGTTTATATGGTTGGGATCACTACCAGTAAGGATAAGATCATCAACATAAAGAACAAGGATGGTGAAGGACTTACCCACTTTCTTAGTGTAGACAATGTTGTCAGAATGACACCTAGAAAAGATATTATCTAATAGAAATCTATCCATTCTGGCATACCAAGCCCGAGGAGCTTGTTTGAGACCATAGAGAGACTTCCTAAGGCGACAAACAAGGCTGGAGTCGTTTTGGATAAAACCAGGGGGTTTTTCCATGTAGATTTCTTCATGCAAATCTCCATGTAAGAAGGCGGATTTAACATCCATCTGATGGACTTCCCATTTAAAGGAGACGGCAGAGGAAAAACAAGCGAGATAATATTCATTTGGAAAGCAATGGAGAAGGTTTCGGTTTAGTCAATGCCTTCCTCTTGTGAAAATGATTTAAAGCGAAAATCACGAGCTTTATTCTATCACTTTTCCATCCCACAATTCCAAATTTGGTTTGTAAACCCATCTGCATCTGATAATTTTTTCTTCCTTTGGAAGAGGAACAAGATCCCAAGTATTGTTTTCCAATAAGGAACGATACTCTTTATTCATAGCTTCATCCCAATATGGATGACCAGAGGCTTCTTCAAAGGTTTCTGGATCAAACTTTTCTAGAACTTGAGCCAATAAGGAAGAGGCTATTTCGAACGAAGAATGTGTATGTCGTTAAATCTGCGGTCACTGAGAGAACATTGCATCCGAGTTGAACGGACCCATCTGGAAAGTTGTGGAGTAAAAAGGAATAATTTCCTAAGGAGTGGGAGGATTTTCATCCTCATTGTCATCATCTGAACTAGAAGGAATGCTATTAAAAATAGAAGAGAGAGAGAGAGGTGGCACATATGTCGAATCAGGCTCGCAGGCCAAAGGTGGCACACCCATCGAACTAGGCTCGTAGGCCGATAAATTTTTCATCAATTTTTACGTCTCTTCTAATGATTTTATTTTTGGATTTTGGTTGAAGAAGTCTATATCCTTTGACATCTTCAGAATATCCAACAAAAATGCATTTTTCACTCTTAGTTTCTAAGGCTTTATGTTTCGCATCGGGAATATGGGCCCAAGCATCACTTCCAAAAACACGAAACTGACTTACATCTGGTTTGATTGAGCTCCAATCTTCTTCTGGAGTTATATTCTTCAAAACCTTAGTAGGAGTGCAATTTAATATGTAATTTGTGTTGGCAATATGATGTAATGTGTTGTCCTTGATGACAACCTACTTGATGAAGTTGTCCTTGATGGAAACCTACTTGATGAGTTGCTTATGATAAGAAACCTATGTGTTTAAGATGTAAGAATGATGTATCTATAGATCAGTACAGATGTGACAAAGAAAAGAATTCCAGCAAGTGTTAGAGAAATGATAAATATAATATGTCACAATGTATACACGGCTTTGTAAAGGTCAAGTCGCGTATGTACGCGGATAAGTACGTCCCAAGTCGTGTATGCCTATTTGTGCTACAAATTTATAATACCAAGGGCTTTACATGGTATTGGCACACAGTATTGAGCGATGCATTGTCTATTTGATTCCGTCTAAGAATACCATCAGAAGTTGAGTGGTTTTGACTCATGGTATTGATAAAAGCTAAATCTATTTAAGGAGAAGAAGATCATAGTGCAAAGTGTGCATGTGTAAGGGTTGTTGATGAATAAATTTCTCTAAGGAAGATTTACATGGATGAACTTTGTTCTTAATTGATAGATCTGAATCTATGATGCACCCATGGATATAATTATGGTTCAAGATCTCTAGATCTGATGATGATGAATCTCTAGAATGACCAATTGAAGGAATGATGAAGAACTGGCGCAAGTGTGCTGAAGAAAATGAATAAATCTGGGTAAGTTTTATAGATCTGGTCTGTTCTGGAAATTTTATTTTTTATAGATCTATACGCTAGTTGGTTTCAACAAAAGCACGTATATGCGCGGGTTCGCTTCATGAAAAGTGTGTATGGAAGTTAGGGTTTTCTGAAGAATAAAATACACAGAAGTATACGCGGGTTGATGCATAGGAAAGCGCGTATGTACGCAACTTCAGTGAAGCAAAGTAGCGTATGCTATTTGAATCAATGACTGTTAAGGGTTGAGTTTGTATCTGCATATCTATTCTGAATTCTGGGTTATTTCTGAAGTTCTAGTCACAATGCTTTCACTGTTCTAATTGAAGTGTTGAGCAAAGTTTATGATTGTTGATAAAGGGTTGTGTTGAAGCTGTTTGATCCAGTATGAAAATTGATGAAACGTGGTCTGCAGTGGGTCTGAGGGTTGAAGCCTTCAGTATGGAACTAGAAGCTTCCTGCCAGTAGAAGCTGGTGTTATGTTCAGGGGGTTGAAGCTCCCTTCTAGGAGTGGCTGGTAAACGAGATGAGGGGGTTGGAGCTCCCTTCCAGTAGCAGCTGGTAAATGAGTGAAGGTTGCAGCCCTCTGTAGGTAGAAGCATGCATACTGATACGATTCTGCATTAGTACAAATGTTGTAAACAATTTTCCATATAATAAATATTGAAGACAGAGACGACAACAACGGTGGTTTTCTCCCAAATTGGGTTTCCACCTTAAATATTGGTGTTCATGTGTGTTCCATTTGTGTGATGTTTTACACTGTTGTTACTGCACATATTTCTTATTTATCTAACCTGATGCATAGCTGGTAAATATGTTTTAAAGTCTGTTTCTGAGATACTTTATAAACTAGAAATTTATATCAGTATACGCGAGTTTCTCTCAGCATATCCACGTGTATACGTGAGTTTAGTTCGTAAAAGCCGCATATGAAATTATGCAAAAGAAAAAGTTAAAGTCAAGATATAAGCTCTAAATACTGATTCACCTCCCCTTCTCAGTATTTTTCCCAACAATTGGTATCAAAGCAGGTCCTTTTGAAGAAGCTTAGCCGCTAGAAGGAAGATCAGCCAAGATGAGAAATCAAGATGGGACATTATCTATTAGGCCTCCACTCTTCAACGGAAATAATGTAATCTTCTGGAAAACACGGACAAGATCCTATCTTCAGTCTCTTGGAGCAGATGTATGGGCTATTGTTGAAGGAGGTTATGAATATCCAACCTCAGTTCTAACAGATGCAACGACAAGAAAGAACTATGAAACAAATGCAAAGGCGGTCAATGCACTATTGGGGAGTCTGACTGAATCAGAATTTGTCAAGGTCATGTGGTTGAATACAACAAAGGAAATATGGGACAAAATCATTCTAAGCTATGAAGGTGATACAAAGGTAAAATGTGCTAAACTCCAAACTCTCAGAATTCAATATGAAAATCTAAGGATGCATAATGAGGAGAGCATTGCTAGTTTCTTTTTACATCTAGATGATATTGTAAATCGTATGAAAAACTTGGGTGAAACCATAACTGACACGACTCTGGTTGAAAAAGTTTTAAGATCTCTAACTTCAAAATTTGAGTCGAAAGTGTCTGCTATTGAAGAGAAATAGGATCTTCAAAGTCTTACTATTGTCCAACTTCATGGGATTCTAACTGCATGTGAAATGAGAAAAGGAGGATCTTCTGAAGCCAAAGAAGCCGTCTTTAGAGCCTCTACAAAAGGAAAATAAGTACAAGAAACAAAAGGATCAGGGTATATTGCAGAAGAAGATGAGGTAAATTTTGTAAAGAAGCTCCAACTTGGCACTGGAAGGTTCAGAGGTAAGCTTCCTTTCAATTTTTTTTCTTGTGGAAGAGTTGGTCATTATGCTGCTAAGTGTCCTCATAAAGAAACACATGAAAAAGGAAAAGAAGTAGCGAGAAGAAATAAGAATCAATTTAACACTAGAAAAAGTTAATATACTCATGAAGATAGTGATGGGTTATCAGATAGTGAGGAAGAATCTGATCAAGATCTTAGACTTCTCATGGCATTTGAAAAAGAGTCTAGAGAAGAAAATGATACTTTTATGGATGCTCTAGAAGACAATGATTTTCTTGAAGAAATCAATCAGCTCAAAATATGTTTGGAAGAAAACAAAATATCCATAGAAACTCTAAAAAATCAGCTTGAAGAAAAGGAGAAACACAATGAGAAATTAGAATGTGAAGTAGTAAGTCTAAGAAAAGAAATTGAGAAAGTAAAGACTTTGAATCTTATATTTGCTAAAGGATCTGAAACCTTAGAAGAAATTATCAAGGTACAACATTCTTCTCTTATAAAGACAGGTCTTGGATATGTCGGAGAATCTTCTCAATCTTCAGCACCAAACTATCTAAAAGCAACTACAGCCAGCCTACAACATTCTGCCACTCAACAAAGAAACAAAGAAACTTTACAGGTAAAGCATGAACACCTCAATACAAAGAACACTAACAGGAATACCTTTCAGAGAAATACCAACCAATAGGTAAACACAAATAGAAGGTTCAATGATCGCAGAAATTTCTTCTTCAATGGACAATGTTTCTCATGTTACAATTTTGGTCATAAAGCTGTTCAATGTGTTGCATACAAAACCATCATGACTAGAGAAGCAAGAAAGAAAAGAATTTATAATGGAATAAAGAAGAATACATATAACAACTTTTCTCCTCTTCAAAATGAAATTGAATGTGCTTATTGCAATAACTTTTGTCATGAAGAATCTGAATGTAGGAGAAAACTTCCGCCAAAAGAGCATATACCATCAACTTCCAAAGTATGGAGAAAGAAGGAATTGCAAGTTGAGAACTGTGGCATAGCTTTATTTGCAGAAGGAGAAGAAAATCAATGGTACATTGATAGTGGATGCTCAAAACACATGACAGGTGACAAAAATAAACTTCTTGCATACAATGCTCTAGAAAGAGAAAATAATGTTACTTTTGGAAATGATACTCCAACTATCATTAAGGGAAGAGGTTTTGTTTTTCTAAAAGAAAAGGTGAAAGCTAACAATGTTATGTATGTGGATGGATTGAAGCATAACCTGTTAAGTGTAAGTCAAATGTGCGATCAAGGAGCTAAAGTTGTCTTTAGCTCAAAAGAATGTGTGGTACGTGATCTGCATGCAGGAAAAACAATCATAAAAGGAAATAGAACACCAAGCAATTTGTATGTATTGAAAAGTTGTAAAGAACAATGCTACTTGGGTAAATCTTTAGAAAATTGGTTATGGCATAGAAGATTGGGGCATTTGAGCTTCTCTCAAATCAACAAATCTAGCAGACTCAAAGTTGTTCGTGATCTTCCCAATATTACTCTGCCTGAAAGTACCATATACAAATCTTGCCAATTCGGTAAGCAAACCAGAGTGCAATTTAATGCCAAGGAAGGATCAGCAAGTAAGCCTCTTGAACTCATTCATACTGGTATATGTGGATCCATGAGAAAAAGGTCACCCCATGGAGAACAATACTATATTCTGTTTATTGATGATTTCTCTAGAATGTGTTGGATTGGGTTGCTAAAGCACAAAGATGAAGCATTCGAAAAATTTCAGATCTTCAAAGCATTGGTTTAAAATGAATTATATCTAAAAATCAAGTGTCTTAGATCTGATCGTGGAGGTGAATATATATCTGATGAATTCTTTGATTTTTGTGAACAACATGGCATAAAAAGACAGTTTTTTGTAGCTGGTACCCCAAAACAAAATGGAGTAGCAAAAAGAATGAATAGAACTGTTCAACAGATGGCTCGGGCTATGCTTGATGATTCAGGAACACCTGACACATTTTGGGGAGAAGCAACACATACTGCGGTAAATATTCTTAACAAAGCACATGTTCGTGTAAACAATGATAAAAATCCATACGAGCTCTGGTATGGTAATCTTCCCACTACAAAGCATTTTAAAGTTTTTGGAAGAAAATGTTTTATCAATAACAATGATGAAAAGCTTGGCAAGTTTGAACCTAGAGCAGATGAAGGAATATTTCTTGGCTACTCTTATAGAAGTAAAGCATATAAATGTTACAATAAAATACTTCAGAAGATTGTTGAATGCATTGACTTTGTAATTCATGAATCCCTCTCAGCTCCAAAAGGGGAAATTCAAACAAAAAATGAAGATGATGATGATATATATCTTCCTGCATATAATAGAGATAATATAGAAGGTGAACCAAATGAAGCAGCAGAAGAAGATCTATCTAAAAAGGCTCCATCCAGGTATGTTCAAAAGAATCATCCAGAATCTCAAATTTTGGGAGAAAATGGATCAAGTGTCCAAACAAGAAGAACTCTTGTAGGGTCTACTAGCTATCTAGCATTTTTATCCACTATTGAACCACAGAATGTCAATAAAGCTAGCAAAGATGAATGTTGGATTCAAGCCATGAATGAAGAACTTGATCAAATTGAAAAGAATCATACTTGGGAACTAGTTCCAAGACCTCATGATAAAAATGTTATTGGAACAAAATGGATATTCAAAAACAAGTTAAATGAAAATGGAGATGTTATTAGAAAGAAGGCTAGACTTGTCTGTAAAGGGTATACTCAACAAGAAGGTATAGACTTTGAAGAAACATTTGCTCCTGTAGCCAGACTTGAAGCCATTAGAATGTTTCTTGTTTTTTCAAGCTTTCAACAAATCAAAGTTTATCAAATGGATGTCAAATCTGCTTTCCTCAATGGTGATCTAGAAGAAGAAGTTTATATAGAACAACCAAAAGGATTCATTTTTGGCAATGATGAAAAAATTGTTTGTAAACTTAAAAATGCTTTATATGGTCTCAAACAAGCTCCAAGAGCATGGTATTATCGTCTTGACAAATATCTTCATCAACAAGGATTTTCAAAGGGTTCTGCTGATAGCAACTTATACACAAAAACCGAAAATGATAAACTATTGATTGTGGTTGTATATGTTGATGATATCATTTTTGGAAGTAATGAAGAGTCCATGAGTCAAAAATTTTCTTCTGTTATGCAACAAGAATTTGAAATGTCCTTACTTGGGGAACTAACATTTTTTCTTGGCTTACAAGTGCAACAAGCAACCAATGGCATATTTTTATCTCAAGAAAAATACCTCAAGAAAATTTTGAAGAAGTATGGAATAGTAGACTGCAAACCTGTAAGCACACCAATGATAACTGGGTGTAACCTCAGTTCTCATGATGATTCTCCCGCATTGAATAAACCAGAATACAGATCCATGATTGGAAGTCTACTTTATCTAACCGGGACAAGACCAGACATTATGCATGCAGTTGGGATTGTTGGACGATTCCAAGCTAATACAAAAGAGTCTCACCTTCAGGCTGTCAAAATAATATTCAAATATCTACAAGGAACTCAAGACTTTGGACTATGGTATCCAAAAAATGTTGATCTCACTCTTCATGCTTACACAGATGCAGATTGGGTTGGAAATGTTGATGATCGAAAGAGCACTAGTGGTGGTGCATTCTATATGGGGCCTCGATTAGTATCTTGTTTCAGCAAGAAGAAAATCTCTATTGCCTTATCTACAGCAGAAGCAGAATATATGGCTGCTGCATCATGTTGCACACAACTTCTTTAGATGATGCAGACCTTACAAGACATTCAAATCACATGTTCACCTCCCATATCTATTATTTGTGATAATACAAGTTCTATCAGTATCTCAAAGAATCCTGTTATGCATTCCAAGACCAAGCACATTCCTATCAAGTATCACTTCTTACGTGAATAGGTGCTTGAACAAAAGGTGAAATTGGAGTATGTTCCCTCCAAAGAACAAGTTGCTGATATATTTTCTAAACCTCTTCCCAGGGCAGCCTTTGAATATCTCAGACAAAATTTGGGAGTTGTCTCTACCACTTAGAAGATCAGATCTGCTTAACTTCAGAAGATGAAATTGGATACGGGGATTTCATAAACGACAGTCACGTATATACGCGAGTTTATATACAGAAAGTCATGTATGTGTTTTTGCTGGCATAATTTTCTGGGTCAGCATTTTCAGAACGGTTGCAGTGCTGTTGGGTATCTTTGGTGATGTTCCAATTCTCACATTTCTGTTTCAGTCTCTAATTTTTATGAAGATGCCTTGATGTTTTGTTGTTCAAAGTGTTTAGGGTGCACAAACTAAGGGGGAGCACTTGTCCTATGGGAAAGGATGCATTGTTGGCATTCTAAGTGTTTGTTGTGGTCTAATCTCATGATTGAGATTCATTGGTCTTGTTTATAAAAGGTCATTTGATGAAAAGGTCATGTTGAGACCTATGCTGTAAAAATTTTATATTCAGTCATGTAAGGACTTGGTCAACATTTGTAAACCCACTTGGTTGGGTAGTTCAGTCAAATATGTAATTCCACTTGGTTGGATCATTGATGTAAGTATGAGTCCTTAGTGATCGGAATGGTCATACTTGGTTGAATTATAGAGTCATGTACTTCATTGAAAAATCTGTCTAAATATTCAGCATGAACTCAGGGGGAGCATGGTAAATTTAGTGCACTTCAGATCTACAGAGCTCGTCTCTCTATAAGGGAAGAGAAACCTTGTTTTGGTTTTGATCTACCTTTTTCCCTTGATTTCAAAGGGGGAGAGTATCATGGTGTTTGAATAATGGTTATGATTAATGTATCTATCTGTTGTGGTGATCAAACACCATCGTGGTTGCCATCAAGTCCAAAGGGGGAGATTGTTGGCAATATGATGTAATGTGTTGTCCTTGATGGCAGCCTACTTGATGAAGTTGTCCTTGGTGGAAGCCTACTTGATGAGTTGCCTATGATAAGCAACCTATGTGTTAAAGATGTAATAATGATGTATCTATAGATCAGTTCAGATGTGACAGAGAAAATAATTCCAGCAAGTGTCAGAGAAATGATAAATATAATATTTCACAATGTATACGCGGTTTTGTAAAGGTCAAGTCGCGTATGTACGCAGATAAGACGTCCCAAGTCACGTATGCCTATTTGTGCTCCAAATTTATAATACCAGGGGGCTTTACCATGGTATTGGCACACAGTATTGAGCGATGCATTGTCTATTTGATTCCATCTAAGAATTCCATCGGAAGTTGAGTGGTTTTGACTCATGGTATTGGTAAAAACTAGATATATTTAAGGAGAAGAAGATCATAGTGCAAAGTGTGCATGTGTAAGGGTTGTTGATGAATAAATTTCTCTAAGGAAGATCTGCATGGATGAAATTTGCTCTTAATTGATAGATCTAAATCTATGATGAACCCATCGATATAATGATGGTTCAAGATCTCTAGATCTGATGATGATGAATCTCTAGAATGACCTACTAAAGGAATGATGAATAACTGGCGCAAGTGTGCTGAAGAAAATGAATAAATCTGGGTAAGTTTTATAGATCTGGTCTGTTCTGCAAAATTTATTTTTTACATATCTATATGCTAGTTGGTTTCAACAAAAACGTGTATATACGCGGGTTCGCTTCATGAAAAGCACGTATGGAAGTTAGGGTTTTCTAAAGAATAAAATACACAGAATTATACGCGGGTTGATGCGCAGGAAAGCGTGTATGTACGCGGCTTCAATGAAGCAAAGTAGCATATGCTATTTGAATCAATGACTTTTCAGGGTTGAGTTTATATCTACATATCTATTTTGAAGTCTGGGTTATTTCTGAAGTTCTGGTCACAGTGCTTTCACTGTTCTAATTGAAGTGTTGAGCAAAGTTTATGATTGTTGATAAAGGGTTGTGTTGAAGTTGTTTGATCCAGTCTGAAAATTGATGAAACGTGGTCTGTACTGGGTCTGAAGGTTGAAACCTTCAGTATGGAAGTAGAAGCTTCCTACCAGTAGAAGCTGGTGTTATGTTCAGGGGGTTGAAGCTCCCTTCTAGGAGTGGCTGGTAAACGAGATCAGGGGGTTGGAGCTTCCTTCCAGTAGCATATGGTAAACGAGTGAAGGTTGCAGCCTTTTGAAGGTAGAAGCCTGCGTACTGATATGAGTCTGCATCAGTACAATGTTGTTAACAGTTTTCCATATAATAAATATTGAAGACAGAGACGACAGCAGTGGTGGTTTTCTTCCGAATTAGGTTTCCACCTTAAATACTTGTGTTCATGTGTGTTCCACTTGTGTGATGTTTTATACTATTGTTACTGCACATATTTGTTGTTTATCTGACCTAATGCATAACTGGTAAATATGTTTTAAAGTCTGTTTCTGAGATACTTTATAAACTGGAAATTCATATCAGTATACGTGATTTTCCTTCAGAATATCCACGTGTATACGCGAGTTTAGTTCAAAGAAGCCGCGTATGCAATTTTGCAAAATAAAAATTTAAAATCAAGATATAAGCTCAAAATACTGATTCACCCCCCCCCCCCCCTCCCTCTCAGTATTTTTCCCAACAATTTGCACAGTTAATTTCTTCTACCCAAAAACTGAGACTAAATCCTTTAGATTGAAGCATACAATTAGCCATTTCTTTTAAGGTGTGATTCTTCCTTTCAGCTACACCATTTTGTTGTGGAGTATATGCAACAGTATGTTGCAATTGAATGCCATGCTCAGTGCAGAAGTTGATAAATTTGTTGTTAACATATTCTCCTCCATTATCTGATCTTAACTTAAGAATTAGATGTCCAAATTGTTTCTCAACAAAGGCCTTAAAGCCCAAGAACATGTTAAAAAAATCACTCTTGAGTTTTAAGAGGTATAGCCAAGTGCGTCTGGGAAAATCATCAATGAAAGTTAAGAAGTACTTGCAACCAGAGAAAGAAACAATAGGAAGTGGACCACATAAATCACTGTGCACAAGCTGCAAAGGGGCTAAAGCATTCCAAGAGGCATGTTTTTCAAAACTATCCCGATGATGTTTTCCGAGGACACATCCAGAGAAAACACCATCTCAGCAAGATACCATAGGAAGACCTGTCACCATATTTTCCTTACATAAAGTTTGAAGAGAGCGATAATTTAAGTGACTAATTCACTCATGCCAAAGTTTTCTCACTTCATCATTATGAGCAACAAAAACGGAGGGAAGACATGATGACCCAAAATTTTCAAACTTATAAAACCTTGTGGAATCATCAGCAATGCCATTTGCTAAAATATGTCTAGGACCTTTGAGGTCCTTGATTACAACATCATGAGGTGAGAATTCTACTATTTTCCCTTCACCTGAATGAGTTATCTGATAAACAGATAGAAGGTTGCATGAAAAGGTAGGAACACATACTACATCATTAAACTGACCATTATCTAGATGAATGGTTCCAAATCCTACAACATTAAGAGATCTATCATCACCGACATAAATATGTTTGGTGTTACAATCATTTAAAGAAGAAAACATGGCTATATTTTTGGTTATGAGAATGAGAAGAAGAGGATACATTTAATGCATAAACATATCTTGAAGCTTGAAAACCACAAGCAAAAAGTACCATTCCTGAAGATGAAGGTGAAGAGTGCTCCAAATTGATGTTGTGCTTATTCATTGCTGCTTCTAAGGCTTCCATCTTCTTAAAACATTTGGACTTTATATGGCCATCACGATTACGAAAGTTTCAATGTCTATCTGTCTTCTTCCCTTTGTTTTTTATTTGCCTTATCATTTTGGTGAGTTTCTTGTTCAGTTTGCAGCTGAAATTGCTTAGGACCCTTGTTTGGTTTCGGACCATACTTTTTAGGATACTGCTTCTTGGGATTCTTTTGATATGATTGATGTTGGGTTGCTAAGGCTTTCTTAGAAGCGTTTTCAGGAGTGTTAAGACCAAGGTGTAAGAGGTTTTCTTGTTCTCTTATCAAAGAATCGAAGAAGGCATCAAAATAGGGTTTCTTGTAGGTGGTTCCTAAATAAATGATGGCTTCTCTAGTGGAATGGAAGGTGGAAACAAATATAGAGTATGTAGGGCCAAGCTTAGCAAGAATGCAATAGATAAGGCTACCATCTTCCTTTTTTACCTTACAACCTTCTAAAAGAAGTCTAAGGGTCTTGAATTTGGACAAAAAATCTTCAATAGAGGAGAAATTATTGGGGTCCAAAGTAAGCAACTCAATTTCAAGGTGGTGGGCCCTGATTTGATTTTGAATGCCAAATACAGTATTTAGTTTTTCCAGGGCCTCATGAAGGGTGTCAATGTCCGAAGGATATAAAATCGAAGATCTTGAGCAATGGACATTCCTATCAACCCTCGTGCTTAATCTTGTTTATTTTCCCATTTAGCAACTTTATCATCATCAGAAGGTTTAGTTTCTTGGCATGTGGCTATTCTATAAATCTGTTTACTTATAAGTATATCTACCAAGTGAGGTAGCCATTGGAAATAATTGGTGCTGTTAAGAATAATCGGGCATGCACTTTCCATTTTTTTTTTTTTAACTGAAGCTGATGAAACTAACTACCCCAATGGAAAGATCTCAAAAAATTAGGCCGATTAAAAAAAACGGCTCGAAAAACGACTTCCAGATGAAGAATTTATGCCTTTTTGAAAAAACGAGTTTTAGATGCCAAATATTTACGGGAACGGTTTGAAATTTGATGATGAAGTTCGACTTTTAAAAAAAATCTCGCCCCTTAGACAAAATTTTTTTTACAAAAGAAGCTTGAGAAAGAAACTTTAACCCAAGACCTCTATTCTCATAAACTAACTTCTCACCAAGTGAGATAGTAAAAGGATTTTGTAAATGTTTGAAAGGAGGAAGGGGTTTTTTTTTTTTAACTCTTCGGTATGCGTCTCTTTTCCTGCACAATAAAAAAAAAACAAAAATCCTAGCAAAAAAAAACAAAAATGAAATTCAAGCCTTATGGAAAAATGTTAGATTTTCGGTTAGCCTTACCGACAACTATCTATTTTTCACTATTTCTAATTTCCCGAGATCACACAGACACGGGGAAAGAGCATACATAGCAAAAAAAATCCCTTCTTCCTGTTTCTATTTTTTCGGGATCACACACAGCGTAGAGAAAAGAGCATACATAGAGAAGGGTTATAGATCTAGAAAATAAATAAAACCTAAAAATTGAAATAAATAGAGGGAACCAAAATAAGCAGAACTATTAACAAATATAACTGTAAAACAAATACCTTATACCTCAAGATCTAAACTGACATAACTTGGGCAATCAGAAACCTTTTTGCATGAAACGAAAGGAATTCCTCACTATAACAGACGCTCCAGACACAACAGAGTATTTCTCCAGGCCCGCAAATGTTCAAAAATAGTAGATCTAGAAAATGACAGTTGCATGCAGTCAAACCGGCTTCGGATTTTGATCAACAATGGATGCAGCCCTCAAAATAGCTCTGATACCATGTAGGAATTTACAGGGTAAGTTCCTTAGATAAAAAAAAAAGGTCACGGCTCACAAACAAATCACAAATCAATACACCAGTATTATCACATGGTTAAAACCTTCGAAGAGGGAAACAATCCACAACCTGAGCCAACACAGCCACTTCAGGGAATTTATTAATATAAAAAGAAAAGTTACATATGTTTCTCTCATAAATGGTTACTAGAAAAATGAACCTCCATTCTCTTTAAATAGAGATCATGGACCAATCGGGTGTTAAGCCACAGATCAAGTGTCGTTAATACCAAGGAGAGAGTGAACCGTTGGATAACTAAAAATCGTGATCGTCAGATTATAAGTTACAAATGTACATAGTAAAGAAACACAATTTACCTAACTCTACACTAGATTAAGTTATCCTTAAATATTTCATATGTGTCAGAATATCCTACCATCCCCCCTTAAGAACAACTTGGGATAGGATTGAAGGATTTACAAAGGTGACACAAAAGGAGCCTATTTCCTATGTGTCGAAATATCCTAACATGCCACGTGTCATTGTTTCTTCATTCGGATCTGAAATTGATACGCAGAAAACTATAGTCTATGCACTATCCGTAGCTTTTTACATAATTCCAATCCAATACTCGGAGAGAGAGGTATGACGATTTTTCGAAGGTCAGCTCTTTGAGATGAAGTTCAGGAGCCTGCAAAAACCCTAACTTCCAGAGATCATATCTCCAAAAATATTGCGAACCATGATCTGAAATTTGTACACGAGCTTCCTCAGGATTTCGGCTTCGCCTAATAAACATTTTAGCTTCTGAAACTTCGTATAAAAAAATTTATAGAGAAAGTTCCACGATGACCTATTTCAAGTAGCAAAATCCCTACATGAGGAGGATATGAGGATCACAATTTATATAAATGCTTAGGTTGAGAGGGTATTCAACAAGTGAACGTGGGAGGGATTTTAGGAGCTTAAAAATGATTAATTATTGACTATTCAATGACCACAGCCAATGATTAGTGTCATGCCACAACCCCATGGGGTTTTAGCCCACTAACTGGGGTTACTAACTTCAAACATGAATATATCTCAAACCGAGAAGAATTACATGGTGTGCCATATATTAACGGAAACATATCGACAAGTAGAAACCATGAAAAATATCCTTGACTCGGAATACAGTAATTTGGTAGGTCAAAATTCCCATGCAAGATCAGGGTATCCCCTGGTGCTGCTTGGATTGACATCAATGACAACCACTGATCAACAATCTCCCCCTTTGGAATTGATGGAAACACAAGTACTCCCCTTGCGATCATGACACCTATTCCTATAACATTCTCTCCCCCTTTGACATCAATGGCAAAGGGTAACTCCCCCTGAAACACAACCATCCTACGGACCTGTACACACTTCCACTCCCCCTTTATATTCTGAATAAGGAAAATATAATGAGAACTTGGGAGAATCCCAAGATTCTGGCGAAGATATTAAAATGCTTCACGAGGTAAAATTTTAGTGAAAATATCAATGATTTATTCTTTTGTACCAACATATTCAAGTTTGATATTCTTTTCAGTGACTTTTTCTCTAACAAAATGATATTTGATCGGAATGTGTTTTGTTTTTGAATGCATGATAGGATTCTTGGAGATGTTGATGGAACTGGTGTTATCATAGAAGATGGGAATAGGCTCATTGAATTGTACTTGAAGATCTTGCAAATTTTGTTTCATCCAAAGGACTTGAGTACAACAAGTTGCCTCTGCAATGTATTATGCTTCCACTGTAGATAACGAGATTGAGATTTGTTTTTTGCTCAACCATGATACGAGACAACCACCTATAGATAGAATGTTGCTCCACTAGTACTCTTACGATCATCAATGCTTACTTCCCAATCTGCATTTGTAAAGGCTTTAATAATGAGATTGTTACCCTTGGGATACCACAAGCCATATTCTGTTGTGCCCTCTACATATCAAAGAATTATTTTGGCGACAATAATATGTGATTCTTTTGGTGCTACTTGGAATCTTAATACTTGTCCATAACATATGTCCGGGAGGTTGTTACTTATAGAATACTACCAATCATAGATCTGTACAAACTGTGATCCACATCCTTAGATGAGTCGTCTATGCTCAATTTGCAACCTGTTACCATCGAAGTAAGGACGGGTTTGCAATCTTCCATTTTGAATTTCTTGAGCATTTCCTTGATGTACTTGGCTTGACATATAAATATTCCTTTCTCTTCCTGAGATATTTCAAGCCCTAAGAAGTATGTCATCTCACCAAGTAAAGACATCTCGAACTCACTTTTAATCTTTGTAGCAAAGTTCTTACTTACTCGATCATCATTGCTACCAAATATTATATCATCCACATATACCTCAACTATTTTTAAATTATCTTTATCTATTTGTACATAAATATTTCTATCAGAAGTACCTTTCTTGAACCCTTTTTGACGTAGATATCCATCAAAATGAGCATACCATGCTCTGGGAGCCTGCTTGAGACCATATAGAGCCTTCTTTAACCTACAAACATAGTCTTCTTTTTCTGATAGTAGAAAACCTTCAGGTTGTTTGATGTAAACTTCTTCTTCTAATTCGCCATTTAGAAATGCTGACTTAACGTCCATTCGGTAGAATTTGATTTTTCTTGAACATGCATAGGTGAGAAACATTCAGATGGCTTCCATTCTGGCAACTGGTGCAAATGTTTCGTCGAAATCAGTTCCTTCCACTTGTGCATAGCCTTTGCAAACCAATATTGCTTTGTTTTGGGTAACCTGCCCATCTTCATTCAATTTATTCCTAAACACCCATTTAGTCCCAATGACATTTTTATATTTTGATCGTGGAACTAATTACCAAGTGTTATTCTTCTCGATTTGATCCAATTCTTCATTCATAGCTGCTACCCAATGTTCATTCTAGTTGGCTTCCTCAAAACTACTAGGCTCAAAGGTTGCTAGAAAATAAATTTGAGCTTGTTGCGATGAACGAAGTTGTCGACCTTCATTTATGTCATTAATGATTTGATTTGATGGATGGTTTTTTTGAATCCATTCTTTTGTTCTCTTTGGAGGAGCTTCTTGTTGTTGTTCTGGTATATCTTGATGATCATTATTTACTTCTTCCTGGTTGATAGTTTCTTCTTGTTCTAGAATTTTCTATGTGTCCTTTTCAGCCTCTGTCTCAAGTTACAAAGGTTCTAGATCCTCATCATTATTCATTAGAACACCATATTCGTCAAATGTAACATTTATGCTCTCCACTGTCTATTTTCATCTTAGATTATAACATTTATAGGCCTTTATTTTCGTGAGTAACCAATAAAGATACCTTCGTCAATACATGATTCAAACTTACCCAAATTTTGATCTTATATTTTGATATAACATTTGCTTCCGAAGATTCTGAAATATTTTACATTAGCTGGTTTTCCTTTCCATAATTCATATGGGGTCTTGTTGCAATTATTTCTGAGAAGACTTCGGTTGATAATGAATATTGTCGTATCAATTGCTTGAACCCATAATTTTTCATCCAATTTTGAGTCCTTCAACATTGTTCTACCCATTTCCTGTATGGTTCTGTTCTTTCTTTTAGCAACTCCATTTTGTTAAGGTGTTTGTGTTGTTGAAAATTGACTTTTTATTCCATTTTCATCACAGTATTGCTGAAATAATTTGGAATTGAATTCTATGCCATTATCTGATCTTAGACATTTCATTTTCAAATTAGTTTCATTTTCGACCAACTCCTTGTAGATCTTAAAGCACTCAAATGCTTCAGATTTTTTCTTTAGGAAAATGGCGGCTGTCATCCTGGTATTGTCATCTATCATTAACATGAAATATAATTCTCCATATAAGCCTTTTGTTCTCACAAGACCACATAGATGAGTATGTATCAATTCCAATGGATGTGATGTAAAGCGTTCTTTTGTTTTAAACTCAAATTTTTTCTACTTGTCGTGCCGACATGCCTCACATAGTTTGTTGGAAGGTTTTGAGATTTTCGGCATTTCTTGTACAACTTTATTTTTTCTTATCTTGACAAGATTAATGTCAAAGTTTATGTGACCCATTCGTTTGTGCCATAACCAACTTCCATCTTCTTTAGCTATTAGACATGATTTATTTGCTTCATCCAAAACATATATGTCATTTGGAGCTCGACTTGCCGTAGCCACAATTTTACCATACCTGCCTTTCCTGATTTCACATTTTGTGGAGTTGAATAGCATTGTGCATCCTTGATCACACATTTTTCCAACACTGAGCATATTTTGATTCATGTTTTCAACCAATAGAAAATTCTTGGATAGAACATCTTTGCTTCCGAGAGTGACAGTACCTGATCCTATAACATTTGAAGATCCATCATTTCCAAAGGATACGGTTCCATCCTTCTTCTCTTTCAGAGATAAAAATTTCTTCCTATCTCTAGTCATATGCGTTGAGCAACCGCTATCACCATACCACACATATTTTTTGTTTTGAGGCTTGAGAGCGAGAGCACAATTATCAGTCTTCTTCTTCCACCATGTTCATTCGTTTTGTGGCTTCGAAGATTCTTCTGGAGGAATTTCAAGTCTGCAGTCTCTGGTTATGTGTCAAAATTTTCGACATTTGTAACATTCCATATTATTTCTTAAATTTTCAAATCTATTGATGTTTCGTTGAGCCCTAGGAGGTTCATATTTGAAAGATCTCCTGGAATTGTATTGGTTCCTAGGGTACGTGCAACATTCTACAGCTTTATGACCAAATTTTTCACATGAATAACAATAGCCATGAAAAATATGTTGGTACCTGGATGAAAATATTCATCGAGTAATTGACTTCAAAGGTTGTTCTTGCGAATCTTGTCTAATGAAGTCTACATGCATGTCAGATCTCATTACATTTATGTTCTTCAAATTCAATTTTGAGACCTTAAACTTGTTCTTCAAGAGTATTGGAATAGATCTTCTCAGCCTTGAGCTCTTTTATAAGCCTGATTTCCTCCTTAGAAAATTATTCTATGGTAAACCCTTCTTCTTCGTTGTTTGATACCTCTTGTTTATTGTCCTTAGCCATAAACAATACTCTCTCACTGGCTTCTTCTTCGTTGTCACTGTCTTCATCAGATGATGAGCTACGTTCTTTAGAGAGAAAGTTCCTTTTGAATCCTTTATTTTTTCCTTGCTTGTTGAATTTCTTAAAGCCTTTCATTCCTTTTGAGTTATCATCACTTTTGTTCGGACATTTTGTTGCGAAATGCCCAACCTCACCACAACCAAAACATATCAATGGAAGTTTACCTTTGAATTTTCGCTTACCAATTTTTAGTTTTCTCATAAAGTAAGGATATTCTCCATCTGAAAGACCATCTTCATCATCTTCCTTTTCTTCACACTTGCAAGTGCAGGTCTTTTCCTTTGAAGTTTGTTTGTCCTTATTGGTTTTCTTAGATGCAATGAACACAATTTCTAGATGTGAAGTACCCTCTTCTTCATCAAGTCTCATTTTCTATGCTATGAGAACTCCATATAATTCCTCTTTTTTGAGTTTGTCTAGATTTGCATTGTATTCTAAGACCGATACCTTTGGGTTGAATCTCCCTGGTAACATTCTAAGAATATTTCGTATAATAGTCTTCTCGTCAACAGGCTCTCCCAATCCTTCCAGAGTGTTGGTTATTTCATCAATGGGTTGGAAGTATGCAACAATGTTTCCATCTTCTTTCATTCTGAGTTGCTCAAATTTTTCTCTGTAGATTTGAAGCTTTGCTTCTTTGACATTTGAGTCACCTGCATATAGATTATCAAGCTTGTCCCATGTTAGCACTCAAATCTACCTTAGGCTGAAATAAGGTAAAACTAAAGGCAACATCAAACCAAGCTCAGCCTCGTAGCTAGCCCTACGAGGACAGGAGAGGGCTCTCTCCTGGTCTATCTCGGCAAAAGGTCTTCAAAGGGGCTGAGATGACTTATAATGAATACTGATTTTAGGCTAGTAAATAGATAGGAAAGTTTGATTTAAATTTTTTGGGTTTTTGTTGGAAAAATGGGAAAAACAATTTTGGGCTCGGGGATGAGGCCAGATCTTTGCAGAATTCGAGTTGGGGCAAGGTAGGCAATAGTCTTTGATGCTTTTGATTATGTGGAGAGATAGATCGAGTGACAAGGGACGAAGAGGGCAAGAGAGTGTTTGGATCCTCTCCAAACTGGTGAAAACATATAAAACTAAACAAATTTAAAGGCAGAGCACTGGAATCAATGAATTCTACCTCATTTACTCATTCATTTAGTTTCAGAAGCAAAAGAAGGGGATGGCATACATCAAACATTAAAGAACTTACAAATAAATAAGAGAAAACACCATCAAAAACTGAAAGCCACAAGAATCCCAACAGGTGCTGCAAAACCTCTGATCTTTCCTTAGCCAAAAATGCAGAAAATATGTACAATAGTGTGCCAAACTTTTCCCAAGAGTCCAACCCTGAAAGTGTCTCAGAAAATACAATAAATAGACAAGTCTAACCCCTTCCCATGCCTCTATGGGTCGAGCTCATGCTTCTAGGAGCAGTTTGAACCAATTCTAAACAAAGAGCTAAAATCTAGGCAGCCAAACAACTTGCCTCTATAAGCTAGGAAACTGATCCATTCACTTGATTTTCACTTTTTAGTGAATGAATCATCTAGAACAAGTAAATAAGTGCCAAATTTACATCATGTACATCAAATTACATCAAGAAAACCAAAAATTACATCAAAAGATGAAACTAGTCACAACTGGCCGAATTCCTGAGCTGGAAGGCAAAAATTTGGTCAAAATCCTCTATGTGCCGCGCTCCAAAGCTCTATGCGTCGCGCTACTTTGGACCTGCTTTTGGAGCACTTCCCGGAGTCAAAATTGAGCTCATGATAGCTCGTTGGAAAGCCCTGGATTTTTGCTATCCAACCCAAGTGGAATTCTTCAATTTGGAGCTCATTTTCCCCTCCAAAACTTCAATCTCCCAAGAGTAATTCCTGCTGGTGCAAAAGGTGGCAGAAAGGTAGTTTTCATGGTGTTTTTGGCCCTTAAGACCACCCAGAACTTGATGAAATCTCTCGGCCATTCCTGAGCATGCATAAATTTCCATAACAAACCCAAAAATATCAAGTTTTTCTCCTGAAGATGCTCCAAACGTAAGCGTGCGTCGGGAGGCGCGACGCGTAGAGCAGAAAAATCTGTTTTGCAACCAAAATTTTCAAAATGAAAAAAACTTCTCCAAATTTACTGAAATTCGGAGTGAATGTCTCCCATCATGTCTCATGCTCAGCCAAGGAAGCCTCGGCCAAGATTCAGAGTCTATCAGGCCTTTTTCGCCGTTTCAGTGCTCTCCTGGTGCATGCAGTTTCAGTTGTAAAATCATTGTCTTGGTCATGCATCGGTGTCCGCCTCCATGGTGTTACTAGGCTATGCCAATGATATGTTTAGCTTGTTGAGAATGGGAAATTGGTACGTTTGTCTCCAATTTCCAAGTGTATATTGATTTGTATGAAAATGATAAATGAAGACTTGGTGTCTTGTCTCCAAGTGCCAAATGTGTGCTAAAGGGAAATGAGGGACTGTGAGGAAATATTACAGTGGGTATAGTGGACTGTGGATTTTTTCAAGTGATATTTACAGTGCTAACAGTCACTTGGCAGTTGGGAATTAGGGATTTTGGGAATTTATAAGTGATGTGGAAAAAGGTACAAGGATAGGAAAGGAAATGATTTGGAATAATGGAATGGGAATAAAATGATATGAGTAGCTTGGGATATAAGGGAATAGGGGAAGGATATTGAAAATTGTGATAGGATTATGAAGGGGCAAGGGATCACAATTGGGAAATGGAAACTTGGCACCAAAATTACGCTTTCAAGACATCAATTTCAAACCCTAAAGAGGCATTTCTTTACAAAAGGATAAGGTTTAAGCTTTTGGCCTTCAAATTCTTCAAACCAATCTTCAACCACACTAAACATGGGCTAATAGCAATGAAAAATTTTCACAAACCTTCTTGAAACATTAAATATTGAGTTGATTTGAGCTTTTGTAGAGAAAATGACAAAAATTAATGTTCTGGCCCAATGCGCCGCGCCCACTTTTCTATGTGCCACGCCATTTTGAAGGAGGCTTTTGGAGGCCTTCCCGATGTCCAAATTTGGCGTGTGATAGCTCGTTGGAAATATATTTGAGTCTAATTTCCAACCCAAGTGTAATTTTTAAATTTGGAGTTCATTTACCCTGTAAAAAATCAAATCTCCCAAGACTGGTCAAAATGAGAAGAATGAGGCTGCCTCAAGGCAGAGTGCTGTTGCAGTCAACTTTTGAAGGTCTTCCTAAACTCCAAATTGAGCTCATGATAACTCATTGGAAAGATATTTGTGTCTAGTTATCCTTTGACTCATCAAGCAAGTCATTTTTCCAACTAAGGTAGGCGAAAGCTTGATTTTCCCAAGGTCACTTCAGAGGTGCATTCAATTCTCCTGAGGCAACGGTATTTTTGATATTTCTATAAAACCATGGTACCTGTGTAAAAAGTGAAGGAGGTTTTTCTTATTTGGCATGTTTTGGACAAACTCCTCTCTCCGTTTTCCAAAATTCATTTTTTATTGCTCTAAAACATCATTTGAGTGAAACCTATCTCGATGTGTGAAACAAGGGATTTGTCGAAATGAAGCGAAATGAAGGGGATAAGGGGCTTCTAAATTCTTGGGGAAATTTTGGGAAGTAGGGAGGGATGTTAGGAAGCAGGGGAAAGTGGAATCTCAGAAATTGAGTGAGGGGAAGGGGTCAAAAAGGGAAAAACACAGGCCTAGCCTAGAAAATTGCCAAGTTGTAGCAAGAAACTAGGGTTTGTGCAAAAATGAGGAATTTGGGGGATCTTAATGATGGGAAGTGTTTAATAAGGTACATTAAGGATAGGGGAAGGTGTATCAACATCAGGATACGATTTTTGATGATGATTTAACCATCCAAGAGAAATTACCTCCAAAACCCTAGGAGAGGGAAACGGACCTTACCTAGGCACAACTGAAGCATGAACAAGGTGTAAAATGATCCATTGGAACCTGAAATGATGATGAAAACCCTTTGAATGATGGTAAACTCAGCTGAATGGTGACATGGACCGACATTTGGACAACTTTGACAAGAGTAAAAGCAAACCCTAGACCTAATACCTAGTGACCAAATTTTGCTTGAAGACTCACTGAAATGACAAAATTTGACCTTGACACCTTAACATCACCTTGTAAGAGCATGTTTGATCACTGGAGGAAGGCTGCAAATACTGACACTAACATTGGCTCCAATGGGGATGGTAGCTCCTTGGAGGTGCCAAGAATGGCAGATCTTTGGGAGAGCAAACGGTGCCTTCGTCCATTGGGCAATGGAGTCCATTATTTTGACAAATCGACACAAGACCATTAACTGATTTATTGACTGGAAATATGACTGACTTGTTGAAGATGAAATCATTAGACTGACTTGATTTTGAAACTGAAATGACTGAAAACTGACTCGACAAATGACTCATGACTGACTTAACTAAAACAAGTATTTACAAAGATTTTTTGAAAAAAGGCAGCAGTCCATCAAGATTTCAAATCATGATGACAACTACCCACATACTGATGAAATATATACAATCATGTATAATGAGCTTTCCAATGTAACCAACCCAGCAAATGCCTTCTTGACTGATTCTCCCGATCAGATTTCCTGGTCAACAATAAATACTGGTAACTGGGCATCCAAAAACATAATTGACCCTGATCTCCTTCATCACTGAATACAACAATAATCACCTTCACTGCTGACTGCAATAGATTTGCCAATGGATCATGAAAAACATGAAGATTTACCTCTTGCTAAAAGAACAAGGTGTCTTTTTCTCCTGCTTCTGATCTTCCTTCAATAAAAGTCTGTTCCTGGTCCTCAAAGAATTCTGAACAAGTGGATGAACAGATCTCCTCTTGGAAAAACATTTCAAAACATGAGACATATGAAGAAAAGTCTGAAAGGCAGTCCTGAATGTTCTGATCTTCTACAGTCTGAATGTATTGTAGGTCATCTTCATATGATATAACAGCCAGATTCTCATTACATTCATCAATCATGAGAAAAGAAACTTCAGATGATTCTTGAAACCCAACACTACCATTTCTATTATCTACCAATGAATCATCCAAGGAAACTTTTTCACTTACTTGAACGAAGACCTCGTCTTGCTGTTCATGAACTGACTGGATTACCTCCTCATGAAGATCTAGTTCTAGTGGGATGAGAGCATTTAGATCTGTAACTCTGTTTTCTTCATGCCATATGATCTCAACAGCAGAGTTCTCCTTTATGGGATTCAGCACAAGGTATTCTTGGTCATCACAATCTGAATCTGGATCTGAAATAGCTGATTTGACATTATCACATTCTGAAATTGAAACTTGACTTTCCTGCATGTTGTCTTCTTCTATGGGTAGATCTGAAACGAAAATTTCAGCCATATGGAAATCTTCAACCTGCTGATCTTGATAAGTATCCTCTGAGTTTTCTGTGTGCTATTGAAACGAACTTTCATACAATGCTTCCATGATTTCTTCGTCCATCAATTCATTATCCCCATAACAATTCTCAAGATCTTCAATAAAACAATGAACATGGCTACAACAGTTCTGAACTAAAGTCAAGGATGGATATGATTCTTTATACCTTTCAAAGAATACTGTATGAAAATCTTTTAAACAATAAATAGAAGCAGGCGGCAAAATTTCATACCAAGATCGGGCTTCATCTTCCAGAGTAGCCATAAACATTTTCATCAAACAGTCTTCAGGAAAATTGATCTTTAATTTATGCACGTGAAAGTGAAATTTCACCAGATGAAGAGCAGCATCATTACCTTCCACATTTCTGAACATAGGCAAATTCTGAAGCCAATCCACCTTGGGCATTTTATTTGGAAAACCTGGGATGTGATCTCGGCTCATGGGAGCGTATCTTCTTGCAACCCGTTCCATCTTGAAAATCTTAAAGCTACTGATCTGCCTGCAATGGAGTCACCATGAAGGATTGATTTCTGGATTTTTCAGTGAATGAAGTCGCCAGGTGGATAATTTCAGCCTTCTTATATGTCTGACTGTTGTCCACCATCAACAATCAAATCTGAACTTGATACACATACTGGGGCAAGACAATCTACAAGTCGAGTGTCACATTCACAAGCTAGACCAGAGATGGACTGAAGCAGCGTTTATCTACTATGCACTCGCAGAGCAATGTGCAGTTCGAAGGCTACCTAGCGTGACTTCAGGCTCCGTCTGTAGCTCATGAAACAAATGACATCAACAAGCAAACCAATTCTTCCCCAGTATGGTTGCCACTATGTTAGCACTCGAATCTACCTTAGGCTGAAATAAGGTAAAACTAAAGGCAACATCAAACCAAGCTCAGCCTCGTAGCTAGCCCTACGAGGACAGGAGAGGGCTCTCTCCTGGTCTATCTCGGCAAAAGGTCTTCAAAGGGGCTGAGATGAATTATAATGAATACTGATTTTAGGCTAGTAAATAGATAGGAAAGTTTGATTTAAATTTTTTGGGTTTTTGTTGGAAAAATGGGAAAAACAATTTTGGGCTCGGGGATGAGGCCAGATCTTTGCAGAATTCGAATTTGGGCAAGGTAGGCAGTAGTCTTGATGCTTTTGATTATGTGTATGGATAGATCAGAATGACAAGGAGCTGAAGAGGGCAAGAGAGTACAAGGATCCTCTCCAAACTGGCGAAAACATATAGAACTAAACAAATTTAAAGGAAGAGCACTGGAATCAATGAATTCTACCTCATTTACTCATTCATTTAGTTTCAGAAGCAAAAGAAGGGGATGGCATACATCAAACATTAAAGAACTTACAAATAACTGAGAAAAAACACCATCAAAAACTGAAAGCCACAAGAATCCCAACAGGTGCTGCAAAACCTCTGATCTTTCCTTAGCCAAAAATGCAGAAAATATGTACAATATTGTGCCAAGCTTTTCCCAAGAGTCCAACCCTGAAAGTGTCTCAGAAAATACAATAAATAGACAAGTATAACCCCTTCCCATGCCTCTATGGGTCGAGCTCATGCTTCTAGGAGCAGTTTGAACCAATTCTAAACAAAGAGCTAAAATCTAGGCAGCCAAACAACTTGCCTCTATAAGCTAGGAAACTGATCCATTCACTTGATTTTCACTTTTTAGTGAATGAATCATCTAGAACAAGTAAATAAGTGCCAAATTTACATCATGTACATCAAATTACATCAAGAAAAACCAAAAATTACATCAAAATATGAAACTAGTCACAACTGGCCGAATTCCTGAGCTGGAAGGCAAAAATTTGGTCAAAATCCTCTATGCGCCGCGCTCCAAAGCTCTATGCGTCGCGCTACTTTGGACCTACTTTTGGAGCACTTCCCGGAGTCAAAATTGAGCTCATGATAGCTCGTTGGAAAGCCATGGATTTTTTCTATCCAACCCATGTGGAATTCTTCAATTTGGATCTCATTTTCCCCTCCAAAACTTCAATCTCCCAAGAGTACTTCTTGCTGGTGCAAAAGGTGGCAAAAAGGTAGTTTTCATGGTGTTTTTGGCCCTTAAGACCACCCAGAACTTGATGAAATCTCTCGTCCATTCCTGAGCATGCATAACTTTCCATAACAAACCCAAAAATATCAAGTTTTTCTCCTGAAGATGCTCCAAACGTAAGCGCGCGTCGGGTGGCACGACGCGTAGAGCAGAAAAATCTGTTTTGCAACCAAAATTTTCAAAATGACAAAAACTTCTCCAAATTTACTGAAATTCGGAGTGAAGGTCTCCCATCATGTCTCATGCTTAGCCAAGGAAGCCTCGGCCAAGATTCGGAGTCTATCAGGCCTTTTTCGTCGTTTCAGTGCTCTCTTGGTGCATGCAGTTTCAGTTGTAAAATCACTGTCTTGGTCATGCATCGGTGTCCGCCTCCATGGTGTTACTAGGCTATGCCAATGATATGTTTAGCTTGTTGAGAATGGTAAATTGGTACGTTTGTCTCCAATTTCCAAGTGTAGATTGATTTGTATGAAAATGATAAATGAAGACTTGGTGTCTTGTCTCCAAGTGCCAAATGTGTGCTAAAGGGAAATGAGGGACTGTGAGGAAATATTACAGTGGGTCTAGTGGACTGTGGAGTTTTTCAAATGATATTTACAGTGCTAACAGTCACTTGGCAGTTGGGAATTAGGGATTTTGGGAATTTATAAGTGATGTTGAAAAAGGTACAAGGATAGGAAAGGAAATGATTTGGAATAGTGGAATGGGAATAAAATGATATGAGTAGCTTGGGATATAAGGGAATAGGGGAAGGATATTGAAAATTGTGATAGGATTATGAAGGGGCAAGGGATCACAATTGGGAAATGGAAACTTGGCACCAAAATTACGCTTTCAAGACATCAATTTCAAACCCTAAAGAGGCATTTCTTTACAAAAGGATAAGGTTTAAGCTTTTGGCCTTCAAATTCTTCAAACCAATCTTCAACCACACTAAACATGGGCTAATAGCAATGAAAAAGTTTCACAAACCTTCTTGAAACATTAAATATTGAGTTGATTTGAGCTTTTGTAGATAAAATGACAAAAATTAGTGTTCTGGCCCAATGCGCCGCGCCATTTTGCAGGAGGCTTTTGGAGGCCTTCCTGATGTCCAAATTGGGCGTGTGATAGCTCATTGGAAATATCTTTGAGTATAATTTCCAAACCAAGTGGAATTTTTGAATTTGGAGTTCATTTACCCTATAAAAAATCAAATCTCCCAAGACTGGTCAAAATGAGCAGAATGAGGCTGCCTCAATGCAGAGTGCTGTTGCAGTCAACTTTTTAAGGTCTTCCTCAACTCCAAATTGAGCTCATCATAACTCATTGGAAATATATTTGTGTCTATTTATCCTTTGACGCATCAAGCAAGTCATTTGGCCAACCAAGCTAGGATAAATCTTGATTTTTCCAAGGTCACTTCAGAGGTGCATTCAATTCTCCTGAGGCAACGGTAGTTTTGACATTTCTCTAGAACCATGATACCTGTGTAAAAAGTGAAGGAGGTTTTTCTTATTTGGCTTGTTTTGGACAAAAACCTCTCTCAGTTTTCCAAAATGCATCTTTTATTGCTCTGAAACATCATTTTAGTGAAACCTATCCTGATGTGTGAAACAAGGGATTTGTCGAAATGAAGCGAAATGAAGGGGATAAGGGGCTTCTAAATTCTTGGGGAAATTTTGGGAAGTAGGGAGGGATGTTAGGAAGCAGGGGAAAGTGGAATCTCAGAAATTGAGTGAGGGGAAGGGGTCAAAAAGGGAAAAACACAGGCCTAGCCTAGAAAATTGCCAAGTTGTAGCAAGAAACTAGGGTTTGTGCAAAAATGAGGAATTTGGGGGATCTTAATGATGGGAAGTGTTTAATAAGGTACATTAAGGATAGGGGAAGGTGTATCAACATCAGGATATGAGTTTTGATGATGATTTAACCATCCAAGAGAAATTACCTCCAAAACCCTAGGAGAGGGAAATAGACCTTACCTAGGCACAACTGAAGCATGAACAAGGTGTAAAATGATCCATTGGAACCTGAAATGATGATGAAAACCCTCTGAATGATGGTAAACTCAGCTGAATGGTGACATGGACCGACATTTGGACAATTTTGACAAGAGTAAAAGCAAACCCTAGACCTAATACCTAGTGACCAAATTTTGCTTGAAGACTCACTGAAATGACAAAATTTGACCTTGACACCTTAACATCACCTTCTAAGAGCATGTTTGATCACTGGAGGAAGGCTGCAAAGACTGACACTAACATCCCATACATTTTTTGCGGTTTTACAACCCAACACCTTATGATAAGTAGATTCAATAAGTCCATTGATAATAATATTATTTTCTTTTGCATCATTTACCAAATTATTCTTACCTTGTTCATCCGTAGTTGGTGTAAATCCATTTTGAACAGTGTCCCATACTTTGTAACCTTGCGCCAAGAGATATACCTCCATTCTTCCTTTCAAGAGTGCATAATTATTTTCATTGAACAGAGGTACACCATTCTTGGTATGCTCCATGACCTCCTTCCAGTTTTTAAATTGTTATTGAAGGAACCAAGCTCTGATACCAATTGTTGGAAATACTGAGAGGGGGGGTTGAATTAGTATTCCTTTCAATTAGCATCATTATTAATCGTTCATAGCATTAGTTAATCTTCAATTATTATCAATGTTTGTACAATGATAGCAATAAACAAAAGGAACACAAATGCACATAGTTTTTAAGGTGGAAACCCCCTCTAGGACAAAAACCACCTGATTTTTTTCTAATAATTCTTTAATATTCAAATAAAATTGAAAATAAAGCTCCAACTTCCTATAATCTAGAAAAGTAATCTTCTCCAGCTCCCACTGGATGGACACTCCAACGCCCAAGATTCTTCAGTAGTCAACTGAACGGATGCCCCAACACCCAATGAGCTACAACTCACCCTAGCACCACCCTACCACCCTGAATTTTTCACAGGCTTAAACCTGTTGGTGACTTCATGCACCAACCTAGCACCACCCTACCACCCTATAGAAAAATAAAATAAGAATGGACTCTCTTACCAGGGAAAATGGTCCACTTTACAATTATAAAGAACGATGTAGAAGAAGAAGACACACTAGACCATAACCCCAACTATGGCACAAATACCTAATGATGATCCTAGTCCTCCCGACATTTCCTCTTCAATTCTTGGTAGATAGACACTAGTACAAACTTTACAATGACTCGGTATAATGATACCTTTATAATGACTGTATGCAGTGTTTCCCACGTGAAGACTTCATGTGGTGAACTTCTTGTTGTTGTTCTGCACCTTGATTGTTGCTCCTGTCATGCTACCATTTCTCACTCTACAGAACATTAGATCATGCATTGAGTCTTATATTGATGAATATATAATATCTGCGAAAATTCTTCAAGGAAATACCCATGACATGATAATAGAAAAACTTACCTCATCCTGTAGAGAATATGTCAGTGCTAAAAAAAAAAATTAGAATACAAAGAAACTAATACAATTAAGAGATGAACATGCATATACAGAATATACTTACCTGGATCTTACCTCTATTGCACCTTTCTTTGCTTTGCTTTCCTAGAAATTCTGGTCCTTTGCAGCCCTTGACAGCACATGATCTAGCTTTTTCTTGCCTTCTAGGAGCTCAATATTGAATCTAGTGGATATCTATTATTTAAAATCCCCAATATGTGATTTTTGGTCCTGTAGTAGTCCTCTGAGTCTTCTTTCCAACCCCGTAGGTCTGACCCAATTTGGATTCCTCATGAAAAATGTATGCCCAATCTCTCAAAATGACCTAATTATGGATTGGGTCAGTAGAGAGAACTTGTACGACATGCCACATGTCATTGTTTCATCATTCAGCTCTGGAATTGATATAAAGAAAACTACAGTCCATGAATTATCTGCCACTTTTTATAAAATTCTAATCAAATACTCAAAAGATATTTATGAGGATTTTCCCAAGGTCACCTCTTTGAGATGAAGTTCAGGAGCCTGCAAAAACCCTAACTTCCACAGATCATATCTCTGAAAATATTGTGAACCATGATATGTAATTTTTACACAAGCTTCCTTAGGATTTCGACTTCGCCTGATAAAAATTTCAACTTTTGAGCCTTCGTAGAAAAAAAATTATAGCGAAAATTCCATGATGACCTATTTCAAGTAGCGAAATCCCTACATGAGGAGGATATGAGGATCAAAATTTATATAAATGCTTAGGTTGAGAGGGTATTAAAAAAGTGAAAGTGGGAGGGATTTTAGGAGCTTAGAAATTATTAATTATTGAATATTCAATGACCACAACCAATGATTAGTGTCATGTCACAACCCCATGGGGTTTTAGTCCACTAACTGGGGTTACTAACTTACAACATGAATATCTCTCAAACCGAGAAGAATTACGTGGCGTTCCATATATCAACAGAAACATCTCGACAAGTAGAAACCATAAAAAAATGTACTTAACTTGGAATATAGTAATTTGGTAGGTCGAAATTCCCATGAAAGATCGGGGTAACCCCTGGTGCTGCTTGGGTTGACATCAATGACAACCACTGATCAACAATGACTAACCACTCATACAAACTTTTCGAATTTTTGAAGGTGGCATTATAGATATCCTCTTCTCTGACTCAAACCTAGTGATATCATACTTTAAGTCCATTTTAGTGAAGTATTGTTCCCATTTCCACTGATCCAACAAATCATCTATCATAGGTAGGGGATACTTCTTATTGAGCATAATTTTATTTTACTTATTTTACTTAATACAAATATGCCAAGTCCCATTCTTCTTTGGAACAATGATGATGGGTGATCCATGTGGATAGGTACTTGGTTGAATGACACATTGTTCCAGTAAATTTTTCCATTGAATATCATTCATTAATCTCTTAAACATTTTTAGTGCATTTCATAGGTCAAATGACATGACTAACCACTGATAAAAACTTTTCCAAGTTTTGAATGTGGTATTCTAGATATCCTCTTTTCTGACTCAAACCTAGTGATATCAGAAAGTATTTGGTTTGTTGCCACTAATCCAACATATCGACTATCCTAGGGAGGGGATAGCTATTCTTGAGCATAATTTTATTTAACATATTGTAATTAATACACATCTACCAAATCCCATTCTTCTTTGGCACAATGATAATGGGTGATCCACGTGGATAGGTACTTGGTTGAATGACACCTTATTCCAGTAGCTTTTGCAATTGCTTCTTCATCTCATTTTATTTTATAACACACTTCTTGTACAACCCAATGTTTGGCAATGGGGAGTTCGAAAAAAATAAATTTCATGCCTCACTTCCCTCTTGGGTGGTATCCATTTAATCTCTTGGAACGTTTCCTTGTATGCATGTTGCAACTCTTCCAATTGTTGTTTATGTTTCTTACTACACCCCTGCAAGGATGACTTTACTCTCATCGACTCTTCTACAGTCTGATTTCTCTTAAACATAATAAGACTTATTTATTACTCAAATTGATCAATTTTTGGGCTTGGTTGACACTTACTGACAAAATTTTTGACTTTTACTTGTGTGTGAATGATTTTCCATCCTTGATGAGGTTTTACTAGTTGGATATTTTCATGAATATTGCATCCTACATGTGCATATAGAGACTTAAAAATACCACTCCACATACTTCAAGGGGAACCACATCAAGTTATACTTCATAAAATCCACACTGATAATAAATATAATTTTGCATTGTTTGGTTACTTTTATTTTTTCATCCTTCTTCACCCATCCTAATAGATGCAGGCTTGGATGATCATGAACTTGCAATTTAAATTTTCAAACCATCTCTGTTGCAATGAGATTTCCCTGTGATCCTATGTTGAACATAACATAAATATTTGTCTTATTTCCCTATATATTTATATGGAATGGTTTGATATTATGATTCTCTTCATATTGTTGAATACTACTAAGATTCACCTCCTTATGCATTGATATATAGACGACCTTCTCATCCACATCTAGCAGTCTCTTTCAACTTGGTTGCTTGAATCAGTGGCCATGAAATTTTTTCTTATTTTAATATTTCTTTTTGTTCTTTAGGTTGAGCTTCAAATGAAACTACCAACACTTCTCCTTTTTATGAATATCAATGTTATAGAGGTTGCAGTGGTTGTTGGGATCTTTGCACTAGTACTCTACATACTCGATAGGTTAAAATAACGACTTTATGAAGGTTTTGAAATCCTCCCACTTAGTCATTGGAGGACCTACCTCAAACCTCAAGGTCTACATGTGGATTTCCCACCAAGATAGGGCATGATCCTCTATTTTTTGTTGAGAAAATGATTTTTTTTGTCTTCCTCTATATGATGAACAATAAAATAGACTTCTAGTTATTGCAACCAGTGATTTAACTTCATAGCATTGATCTCACCTTGATACCGCTTGATATAAAACTTTTCTTCCATTAATTATATGGCTTGACGTAAACCTTCTATTTCATTTTTGAATAGGCACTATAAATTTTCACAACACTCAAATTGGGTTGATATTGTTTTACTCATTATTTGTTTCTTCCCGATCCCCTGATATCTCCTCTAATCAAACCTCTATGATACAACCCTCATCTTATCTAAAATATTCAGAGCTTAATTTTTTGGTCCACTATGAGGACGACCACATTACAGTTTATATCTGCAACCTGGGCTTCCATTTGAACAAATCTCTCCTTTGCAGGATCTTTAGGGTTATTCGCATATTCATCAAGCATGATTAAGGTTTTGTGACGTTTTTCTTAACCAATATGGATCCTTTATAACTCCTCATAATATACCCAAATGAACTTGCACTGATACCAATTTGATGTCTAAACTACTAGGGATATTCCACTAGATCATTAGAATTTTCCAAAAGAGATTGGAGTGGAGGTCTCAAGCTTGAAATTTTTACAGCAGTGTAATTTTGATCCACCAACTAACCTTGCTACATAGGTTTTCTTGAAGATCAATGTTGTAGCCTCCAGCTGGTCCACGTGGTAACTGGCACATGAAATCCTCTAGTTGGTCCATGCGGCAGTGTGCAATTGGTACATGTAGTAGCTACATGTCAACCTTTCATTGTTGCTTGAATATTTTGCTGACATGTTAGCATCGAGTATTCCATGTGTCAATTTTTCCACCTGATCTTGACATGTGTCAACATTTGAGTGTGCTATGTACCATCCCTACAACTCATGGTAATCTCCCCTATTTCTTGAGCTTGAGCCATGGTTTTTGCCTGCTTAATTATCGCCTTTAAGCTAGCCAGCAGGAAAATTTATCTAAGAGTCCCAATAGTATTTACCCAATTTTGATATTATTAAATAAAAGTGGTAAATTATAATTAATAAAAAGGGGAAACATTATTTTTATTAGAAGGGGGAAAAATTCACTTAGGAAAAAAAGTGTCTTCTTCAATAAAATAATATAAAAGGAAGATCTAGAAGCTTGGAGAAAAATCAATAAAAAAATTTACAAAAGGAGGGTGGAGCTCATTTGTTAACCATTCTATCTCACAATTTCTCATTGTTATTGAAGATAATCTCAAGCAAGTTTTAGTCCAAGGATGTCAAGTGAGATCCTCACACTAGTTTCAGTGGATTTCATTGTCAACCTAGCTAGTCACTATCCAATTTCAGTATACTCTCTTTGCCACCCTAGTTGGAGATTTTATTGTTGGGTTTATTGCTAATCATTGTTATAGGGGTTTGAAATAATTTGATTTTGCAGGAGGATGAAAATTTGGGCGATCAAGTTACATCAAGAAGTTCGAATTTCCCTTCCACCGTTACGGTCAAATTTTTAGTCCATTCCCTAGAAGGCCAAGTTAATCATCTTGATCCCATTCACTCAGATTGAAGGATAAATTGCAAGATAATTTCGAGAATTTTTTTTGCCAACAAAAGGGATCAAATTCTTAACTGAAATTGGATTAAATTTTTCATCACAAACGGAGGTCATATTCCTAATGTTTTTTTTAGCAGAAGGACCCTAGTTCTGAGCATATTATTCCAAGAAAATACTGATTTTTCTTACATTTTCAAGTGACTCCACATTAGTAATGAATCCAAGACCAAATTCCCTTATTTGTGGTCAATTTCATATCCATTGGCAACCAAAGATAAGAGGTTGAATTATTACTATAGTTTGCATTGTCATAAGAGAGACACCAAGGCCAAGTTGGGTTCTACATAATCATTCGCTCAATTGAATTCTCAGAATTTTATTTCGGGGAGTTGTGTGTTGAGATCAGATCGATTTCTTGCATAACACACATCTATGAATTTGGGTTTCAATTAGTGAAATGATCGTGAGTGCTCCTTACGGAGGCTCAAATTAATTCAGGTGGATTGTCAAAGTTATATGATAATTTCCAAGAATTATTGCTAAAAGTTCGAGTTGTTCAATAAGAGACTACTATAAACAAAAAATGCATTAATGGGCTGGAGTTTGTATTGGCCATAAGTAACCAACGTTCCCTTGACAAATAAAAGTGTTGTATCTCATGTTTCTATCGGAGGCTGACTTGTTTCTTCATAAGATCTAGTTGTGAGCTTAAGTAATGTAATTCTAGAGAATTAATTAAATTTTGTTGTCCTTCTTATCAGTGGAGAAAACTCCAGGTGCCATCCTCAAGTTGTGCATTGTAATTCATTAAAGAATCATCCACAAATAAAGCTTCAATTTTCCTTCGATTTTCGGTTGATGTCCTTTAAATGTTTGTCAAAATTTTAAATCAAATTTGTTGAAGGTTTTTCCGAAATTTTCATGCGAACTATTTGTATAAAGGTGCTAAAGTGAAGGTTTAAAATTTGTGGAAAAATTTTCTTGAGTTTTTTCTTGGGTACATTACACTCATCTTGTCTTGTGTCATTGTTTCAGTGTGTCATGCGTCATCCCTGCCACCTCATCTTACCACATGTCATTGTTTGAATGTGCCACATGTCAACCCTAATAACGCTTCTTACCACGTGTTAGCGTCTAAGTGTGTCATTTGTTAGCCTCGTGTATGTCATGACTCAAATTTGTTGCTTCATCTTCCAATGTGTTGGCATATAAGTGTTCCATGTGTCAGCCTTACCACCTCATATTGCCACTTGTCTATGTGTGAGTGTGCCACATATCAACCTACCACTTAATCTTGTCATGTGTCAACATATTGAGTGTGCCACATGTCATCCCTGCCACTTCATATTACCACATGTCATGTTTAGATTCGGTCATGTGTTAAATACATATAGGCCCTGATCCCTAAATTTTTGTCGATAATCCATTAGACAACTCACCACAACTGATCTGATAAAATTGTGGTTCAAATCTGATTTTTTTTTTTAATGAGAGTTTATTTCTCCTTAGTTTTTTGGATCTGGAAACAATTATTTACTATGCATGGATTAAAATTGTATTTATGCATAAAATACAAAACAATGAAATAAAATTCACAAACCGCAAATTAACACATGATATTCCCTAGGAAACCTTTTCGAGATAAAACTCATTGCAACATTAGGCCACTTTTCTCTCTTTCTCTAAATGCCAGTACCAAGAAGTCAATCCTATCGCTTGTGGGCTACTATAGTGAACAAATTATCTATGTTTTCTCTCTCTCTTTCCTCTCTTGGATGCTCTATTCATCTATGGAGAAAAATGAACTCGAATAGCATGGAGCCCATTTTCCTACTAGTGGCCTGGTAATAACACAACATGATAGCCTACTAGTGGGTGGGTTTGACTCCTTCAACTCTTAACTATAATTATAATATTGAATCTTTTGTAGTCTTCTTCATCATGATCACATGGCTAGGACCTTTTCAATGAATAATGGGGTGAACATGGAATCCTCTTGAGTTGTGGTGGTCAAAACAAGGTCAACTTTCGAGTAGCATAACTTTTTCATGCATACATTGATTAAGGTGATTCTTGTGTTGTTGGAAATGTCTTAGTGTGAAAAATAGCACAAAAAATTGTTTCACTTAGGTGACAAATATTTACCTCTAAAAAATTGTTGTTTTATGCCTCAAATTACCTTTAGAAGGCTTCAAACCCCAATTTGTCAAACTGGGTCCTATTAGTAAAAAAAGTCTTGTGAGTTGATTCCTCCACATTTTCCCACTATGAAAGTATAAAGATGGATGCCAAACAATATAATGATCCAATATACATCACGCCTCCTCGTTTTTGGATGCTTTTAGTCCCCAAAATATTCTAGGAATGAGGGAAGGAAAATTTTCCTCCGCCTTCTCTTGGGTGTACCATTTAGCTTTTCTTAAAAGTTGTCCTTTCAAGTCAATTTTCCAAAGGTCATGTTGCCCTTGTATTGTAGTTTTTTACCTATTATGAAAAATCGCATCTTCTTCAATTATTCCTAAGCATATTGTGTGAAATCCTCTATAGAAGGAAGGACCTATTCCTCTCCCTGATCTAGCATGGAAGGCTCATGGAGTTTTAGATTCTCTACATTTACCACTAAGTAAATGGATAAGTGACTGAGTATATAAGTGTTATCTCCCACCATTATCATTATCTCAAAGGTACCATATTTCAAAGCTTTGATTTTATTACTAGGAACCTATAGCCTCTCCTTACTATATTGTAACTATACTCTACCCCCCACCTTGAAGGAATTATTTGTTATGAGTTAGTCATGCCTCGCCTTATATTTTTTCTATGAATTCTACAAAGTATGTTGCACCTATATATGTATCTACCTAATCTTCTCAAAGCTATATGAAATATCGAAAAGGTGACGGTGTAAAATATATAAAACAAGTTTCAAATGGGGACCTTCTAGTAGAATTGATATGTATATGATATTGCTTGAGGATTATGTTAAAATTTGCAAGTGATTAATTAGGGTTTTTAAGCCACTTATGTGAAATTTTAAAACACATAAACATGAATAAATAGTTCATTTTTTGCAGAAAACAAGAGGCAACATCACCATAACAACAAACACAATACATCAAATGATGAAGGAGCTCACCCCTCCTGGGCTACATCTTCTGGTCCAGCTTCCAATGCTTGAGCCTCTTTAATTATGCTCAAAAAATGGTGTTTATATCAAGTTACAGTGATCAAATGGCTTCAGAATAGTTTAAAACCCCTGGCTAGCCTCTTTCTTCTCCCAAAAATGCCAAAAACTGCAAAATTTATGCTCTCCCCAAGTTTATGTACTATTTTTCCTACAAATCACACCATCTGCAATATGTCCTACAATTTCGGGCTTTGTCGGCCACGTGGGGTGAAAAATTTTCCCCGCGCTGGCGGGATTCCTGTCGCGCCGAGTGCAAATTGTCACTTGGTTAATCGAGTCAACGAGCCCCGTGCTCAACTAAATTTTTGCCACGTCGTGAATTTTCCACCGTTGATTTCAAGAACGTGGTGTTGTTTTCCCACTGTGGTTGTTGCTTGACCATATTTGTGGCAGTGACTTGAGTTTGAAGTCGGTTGGGTTAGGGGTTACAAACCCACAACATATCATGTAATCGTCACATGTGCATACTCTGAAGAACCGTTAACATACTAGTTTTCAATCCCCACTCCAAACTTGGTATCAAATGTGAATACGAAGCATTCACATGTGGATGTTACCTCCGTTGTGGTTAACTATTCCGAATTAGCCTGACAACCAGCATAACCTTGCCACTTAAATTCTGTTGTGCTATACAACAACCCCCATTTTTTTTAATAAATGGGGACCCTTTAGAAATAAATAGGAAATTTATTTTTTAATTTTAAAATAAAAAACTAGGAAAAGATAAGTTTTCTTTTCAAAAAATTTCCACTTTATTTCTTGAGTGCATCGCAAAATGCATAGCTTATAGCTTAAAACGAATCACAATCCTCTAACTTACGTGAGCTACGAAATTCGCTAACCTTTTTCGAAGATATGTTTTAAAAATCTTGCAAATGCTTCAATTATTGTTATAAACTTTGTTTCGCATCGCACCTTATTTAACAATCAAATCATAAAGTAATTATATATAAGTGCGATTGCACGGACCTGACAAGCCAACAAAGCATCAAAGATAAATCTTTAAAGTCCTTTAAGCACAACTGCATGGATTTTTGAATGCGCATTTCGAATTTCGTATAACTTAGCCATAAAACAAAACTATTATCGCATAAAAGTTGCGATGTGCAGTTTGTGCACATCGCATTTCGCAGCATTTATGGGTAAACATTATAAGTTTTATATATAGATATGTGAATTCATGACATTTATTTTCTCAAGCATGGGAAGTGGCTTATGTCGTATCGAAATGAAATTCGAGATCTAACGGCTTTAAGTTGATTGATATATATTTCGTGTGAAGGTGTAAGAGATCGGACTTTGAAATTATTATCGGAGATTGTTGTTATATTTGAAAGGACTCATATCCATTCACACATTTTTGATATAAAAAATGGATTTGAATCTCTATTCTCTATATTTTTAATGCTCTCTCTGTTTACTTGAAATCAAGAAACCATTTAACGAATTAAGGAAGATTGAAATGAGCAAGAAGGGCAAAGAGATTTCTCAACCGCTGCCTACTGAAGACTTAGAGATGTCTCTCTTATTCTCAGATACTAATTGCAACAAGGAATGTGGTAGTTCCTCATGGGAAACAATGTATAAATTGTTTGAAGATGAAAAACCAAGATTAATAACCAAAATCTCTAGAACATGCACAACATCTACTTCAGACGCGACCTACTTTGATGTTGCATGTTCATTCTTCCACAAGGTAGTAGCAAGACTGAAAATTATCCCTTACACAGACATGGTTAAGTGAGTAATTTACCACTTAAACATAGATGACAGGAAATTCAAATATTCAAAGGGAGAAGACATAGGGTCTTTCAGGGCAGAAGACTTAAAAGCAATGTATCATCTACCCTCCCTGTAGCAGAAGTATGACAAAGCTTTTCTGCAAAGATTTAGAGTAGAACATCCAAGTCTCATGAAAGTCATCAAAGGATGGAAGGAAGACCAGGGAAATTTGAAGTTAGATAAACTCGGTACGTATCCAATTTCCCAACTTCCTTCCCCTTATTTTTATGATGCCGGTATGTTGTGTAGATAGTTTTCCAAACCTGATACCACTAGGTTTTCAATAGAATGGGTTCCATTAATTGACGCAGTCATCAAATCACCAATTCTTAATTGGGAAAACATCCTATCTGATAGTTTATCTAAACACATCACTAAATATAGGAATAAAAGGAGTGCTTCATCTAGAGAGACACCTCCCTTTTATATGTCTGCCTATGTCATGGAGACCATCTGTTTTAATTCTATTTTTTCTACCATGGGATGGAAATGGACTGCCCAAGACCCTACCCAAATCCACATTTACCACAAAGACCTCTGGGATTCAGACTTCCACCTGCATTTCTATAATAAAAAAATATGGAGTCATATTTCCTATGCACCAAATGATATTCAATAAAAATGCACCTAGGGTTTCTGAAGAGGCCAGTGCAGATATTCTTTATGTGGCTAGGTGGTTTGCAGAGGATAATTTTACATATGTCATAGTATTTGGGAGTTATGCTTCTCCCCACGTCCTACCTTATTATATTCCTGATAAGTTGCTTGCACGAGAGATAGCTTACCAGCTTGTTAATGGTATCACTAAATAACTGAAAGATGCTAAGAAGGCCATTTGGCCTAATTTCCCTGTATAGTGTGGCACTTTTGCATTGTATGATATTGGCCATACCTACAATGAGGTTTCCAAGATCAATCTATTGAAATTGGAAGAAATGCCAAAGAGGTTATACGATCCAAATGATGTAATTAAAAATTACACCACAGAGCTCAAAATGAAGCCTTTTTTAAAGGAGACAGATGGATTTGATGACCTCTTCCAAGGCATAGAAAATTTTCCATATATAACCAAGTTTTCATCCAACCAATTGAGTCAAGATGATTTGGAAGCTTTCCAAGTATATATAAATAAGATATTGTAGAGATTTCCTCTCAGTTTGTTAACTATTGAAGATGTCAGCATACCTACTCCAAGTATCAACTTGGATAATGAAGTAAAATACATGTCGGAGGATGAATCAGGTCAATCACAACATCAATCTCACGATTCAGATCACTCTGAAAATAAATTCGAATCTAGAAAGGATAACATAGAAAAGATAATTGATCGGGTAATCCAAGAGATAGAGATGCATGAGCGAAAAGAAAGCAATGGAACAGAGACAACTTCTCAAGAAGTTCAACACAATCATGACACACTAGATCAATCTGAAAAGTCACACATGAAGAATTTTAGTAGTGAATGGGAGGATTTTTTTGAAGCAATAAAAACTCCTAAGGCTAATCCCAATACTAATCAAGTATCTAGTTTTCATACACCAAAACATTCCCAGAAGATAGTGGAAACTATTAATCCACTACCACAAGTTCCAGAAACTCGTGGTCGAGAGATAATACTAGCCTACCCAACAGAACAGATAGTTTTACAAGTTGAAGAAATTCCTTCATTGGACATTTTCTACAGTCCTAGCTATAAGGTTGTAGTTAAGAGGAAAAAAAGAATAAGAACTGATGAAACAGTCTCAAATATCATAGATGACTCAGTTGATATATTATGGAAGGATTCCTTATATTACCCTACAAGAAAAAACAATCTAAATTATCATAGTATGAAGGGACATATGCTACTGCCACTGTTGATAAATCTACTGAAGTTAGAGTGCTGCTGAGGCAAAAGGAAGCCAAAGTGCAAGAACTAGAGAGGTTGTTAAATGAAGAAAAATCCAACTCCAGTGAGAAAATCAAAGCAAAGATGGCCCAATTTAAAAATGATTTTGAAAGCCTCAAATTACATCATCAAATAGAGATCAGTGAAAAACAAGCACAACTAGAAACAATAATGATCAGAATACAGAGCCAACCGCAACTAGAGCAGTTTATTATAGAAGCACTGGATATAAATGCTAAGTTAAAGAAAGAAGAGGAAGTATTTTTTCATCAAGCTTCTATGATTGACTCTTATTGTGATTCAAATAAAATACTGATCCAGCAGATAGCTATCCAGAAACTTGAATGTGAAAGACTTGAAAAGAAAATCGATGAACACATTCAGTGGCAAGTATCAAACTCAGGAAAAGAAGTTGATCTACCTAGGGTATATAAGTTTCATAAGGATATCCTATTCATATATTGGGAAACACAAATCAAGCAGGAAGAGAAAGCAGCAGTGAAAACATCTAAATTATCAAATGAAATTATTGAATTTGTATGTGAACAACTAGTAAAATAAGAACCTCTCAAAGAGAACACGTCTGAAGTGTTTTCAGAAGAAAAACAGATAGAAGCATAGTGAAAGCAGAAATCAGACACACAGGATGAAGTAATTAAAAAGGTAAATAAGTTTGATCAAGAAAATTATTGGAATTTTCTGATCAAACCTTATCATCAGTATCAGATTATGAAATCCTTAACAGATTCAACAAAAATATCGCATCCCATACTTTCAAATGCAGTATTAAAGGGACAGGTCAAATCAAATATTTCGTAGCAAGCTCAACTCAAGCCTATGATAGATATTTGTCAACTTTGTGACCAAATCCAGAAGAAAGGGCGAAATTCATAAATCAAAATTGTTATTTTATTTTCATAGATTGTAGTTTAAGTTAGTCCTAAGAACATAGTTAGTTTAAGTTTGTAATAATCTATTATTAGAACATAGTTAGTTTAGTATTTAAACCCCTCTCATGCATTTAGAGAAGGGATCCAGAAATTTGTCAAAAACATTTGCAAAGAATGCACTATTATAAGTTTGTGAATGCTTTGATGAATTAATGGAACACATCTGTTATCTTTTGACAATTAAAGTTTAACTGATGTTGCACTATTGTACTCTTTAAATTTCTTGAAAGTGAGAAGGAGAAGATCAATTACTTTCAATTTACATGAGTAGGAGTTTGTACATATGCTACTTTTATTCACTTGTATTAAGTCTTGCTTTATAGATTGATAGCCATCTTTTATTTCATTATATATTTAAAAATTTATTATAGATGGATGTTACATGCAATTATGTTCTAATATTTATCTATAGTTTCTTATTGAATGTATAATCACACATATAAATGCGATATATTTTTCACAATTCTTCTAGTCAAACTATTTTGTTAGAAGAATCATTTTACATAATTTTCATCTCTTTCAACTGTTAAATGATCTATATTACTAATAGTTGAAGGATATCTTTTTAGATCGCATAGAGGAAGAAACATCCCGGGTATATAGTAGAATAAATAGTTTATATAGATGCATAAGATATATTAAAATCATTTCCATTTGCATGCCATATAATCACACACCCTCAAAATCATCCTTATTGGGAAACTGGTCCCATTATCCCCAGTCAAAGCCACTATACCAAATGGAAAAGGAGCTGCTTTAAGGTCCCGACTGGGTGGTTTCCCCCCATGTTTCGATAGCGGAATTCTGAGGCCTCCACACATTCATACCCGCCATGTGACTTGTTCTGATGTGTTATCCTCCATAGTGTCCCAAGGATGAGAAAGGAGATCGAATGAGGTAACCTTGAACCACTTAGGATTTTGTAGCTAGCCCTACCAAATTAGAGAGGGCTCTATTTGTGATCTCACAGCCAATAAGGTGACTAGATAGGGTAAAAGATATTAGGCTAAGTATTTGGTTTTGAAACTGAGGATTTAGCTGGATTAGGAGGAGAGGTCAAGGAAACTAGGTCAGGTCTCAAAAGATTTCAATTGGAGGGATACAAAGGGGAAAGGAAAGTATGTTCAGTGAAACTTCGAGGTTGTCAATGTAGTGTAGGGTGGAAAAGAAAATGTTCAAAATGAGCATGACCAACATGAGATCATTTATCAGAATATGGATAACATAAACATGAAATTCCTATCAAAACAGAGCATAAACTTAATAATTATGTTTAAAAACTCATAAGAAGATAGTTCAAAACAAAGATATGGAAAGAAGGATAAATAAACATTAATTAAAGTGATTTACAGAAGAAAAGCACTGTCACAAAATCGTACCACATGAATCCCTATATAGTAGCTGCAACTGGCCTTATATTTCTGCAAAAATATACTGTACATAAAGCTCCAAGCCTTCTACTCTCTGATGTCCATCCTTGAGTTTGACTCAATCAGGGATACATATAAACCAAAAACCACATTCCCCTCTCTTAGGGGTTCAAGCCATCAAGATAGGAACTAATAACACTAATCTCTCTAACCAAACCTAAAACTAGGGAGGTTAGGAACTAATTCTCCATTTAGCCTTTGACTGACTTTTACAAGCTTTAAAGACTATGAATTTACATCAATTTTACCTTTACCATCTCCATTACAACTAATTACATCATGTGAAAACCTAAGAATACAAATTACATAATGAAAAGTCGACCTTGACTGATAAAACTCAAAAATTCAACTTACTTACAAAAGCGCAATGTGCTTCTTTGAAGGCAATTTTGAGGGGGTTTCCTTGATCCATTTATTGAAATGAAAGTTTTTGAGGATAGCCTAGTGTGTATACTAGCCTCCTGAACCTGCAAGCCTACAAAAATAATCCTCCATGGCATCCAAAAACTCAATTTCCCATAGCTACTCCCAGAATCACAACAAGGGGTCTGAAAAGGTGGAAGAAACATGTTTTTTGACCTCTATTTTCACTTTTTCTCCCTAATGGTGGCATGGCATGGAAAAGGGACTACATATCTGAGATGTAATCATCAATATCTATCCAAAAATTCATGTTTGAACTCATTTAGAGCCTCTGAGAAAAAAGCGTAGCATGAGCTCGTTGTGCTTCTGTGCATCATTAAATTCTAAAATATTCCAAAAACCCAAAATTTGACAAACAATTCCCAATATTTTCTGCAAAAATAGGGCTTAAAGGTGGAGAAATATCTCTCTAACCATAAACAAATTTTCAAGCCTGAGATAGGTTTGTGTTCTTTAGTGTGTTATGAACGAAAACCTCCTCCAGTTTTCAAAATTACTTTCCCATTTGTTCATAATCCAAGCTTGAAATTTTTGGCTCAAAAATTGCAGAAGTGCAGTGTGCTCTCAGCAGAAGTGCAACATGGTCTTTGAGAGGGTGTCTGGATGCCTTCCCAGAGGATTTTTGGGTTGAAAGTGGTATGGTTGGAAATATTAAGATGTCTACTACACAATAGAGTCATTAAGCACTACAAATACCTGCTCCAAACCTCCAAAACACTGACTTGAAGTCAAGTTGTCCAAAAGTGCAGAAAACCTCATGTAGCAACTGTAATTTGGGAATTTCTCTCAAATCATAACACATGTGTATAAACTAAAGGAGTTTTTTTTCCTTGTTCTATGATGTAAAAAAAAATCTTTCACTTTTCTCAAATTCATCTTCCTTACTTTAGAAACTAATTTTGAAATAGAATTGTCCCTGTGTGCAATGTAAACCCTTGGCAACCCACATCTTGGAAAGACTTCTTGAGGAAAGGTGAAGCTATGATTTCTTGGAAGTTGGTGGGATCATACCTGATTATCTGCCCTCCTTTATACTTCTTATTTTCAGTGTGTGTGGTCTCTGCTTCCATGGTGAAACGCTAGCCCACTAGGAGGAAGAATTAGGGTTTCGATTTGGGAAAACAAGGGATTTGGGACAGTCTTGTAGATTGAGGGAAATGAAGGGGTTAGGGGCTATCTGAATTCAAGGGGAAAATTTTGGGGGTAAGGAAAGGTGTTAGGGAGTGTAAGGAGGTGGAATTTTGGGAAATGAGTGAGGGGAAGGGGTAAAAAACTTGAAAACACAGTCCTAGCCTAGGAAAGTCTCAAATGTGTAACAATAGGTTAGAGTTTGTGGGAAAGTGAGGGAAATTAAGGGAATGGGCATGGGAAAAGGTTATGGGAGGTAGATGGAGTTTGAATGAGGGTGTTTGAGCATAGAATGTGTTGTGAAACTAGCTCCAAAAATAGAGGAAAAGAGATATCAACGCCTTAGAAATAAGCCACTTCGAGAGGGCAACCTCCAATACATTACATGAATGAACAATTCTTGGATGATACAAATTACAAAACCTCCTTTCTATATATAGGAGTCCATGGGGCCACAATGTAATCCTAGCCGACCTAACAATAATAATTTAAGGGCACAATAATAACAATATGGGAGTTACAGGGGTACAATAATAACAATAAGGGGGTTACACTAACAACAATAAGGGACTATAATAGTAATATAGGGACCTAACATGCCCCTCTCCTTCAAAAAAGTGTTGTCCTCAACGCTTGAGTAGCTCTGGGTGCTTCTGTATAAAATTATCATCCTCCCATGTAGAATCTTCAGTGGGTAAGTTCTTTCACTTGATGAGATACTCTGAAATTGATCGATTCCGTAGTTGTCGAGTTCTTGTTTCCATGACCGCTTCTGGTTCCAATATGATTTTTCCTTCCTCATCAAGTTCTGGCAATATTGTTTGAACTGGAAGATTTTCTCCTATAACCTTCTTTAAGCATGAAACATGGAAAACTGGATGTACTCGCGAAGAAGCAGGAAGCTCCAAATTGTATGCCATAGTACCAATCTTTTGCAACACCTTGTAAGGACCATAGTACTTTGGCGATAATTTATTATCCTTCTTAGCTTGCTTGAGGGACATTTGTTTGTATGGTTGTAGCCGTAAAAATACCTAGTCTCCTACATCAAAACTTCTCTCGTTGTGATGTTGATCTGCCTGTTGTTTCATTCGATTTTCTGCCAAATTCAGGGTATCCTTTAAGAGTTGGAGAACTTCTTGTTGATGCTCAATGTGATCTTCCATTGCTTGAACCTTCGAATTTTCTCTCAAAGATGATGTGATGGATGGTGGATGATATCCATAAAGTTCCATAAATGGGGTCATTTTTGCTGCAGTATGGAAGGAAGTGTTATACCACCAGTCAACAAGAGGTAACCACTTGACCCATTGTGTTTGTTTATCAGATACAAAACAACGAAGATATCCTTCCAAACATTTATTTACTATCTTAGTTTTACCATCGGATTCAGGATGATAAGATGAGTTATGAGCTAATTGAGTACCCAAACAAGAAAATAACTCCGTCCAAAATTTTCCAGTAAAAATGGGATCTCTGTCGCTCACAATAACCCTTGGGTTCCCATGTAGCTTTTAAATTGTGTCCATAATGTAGAAATTTGATAACTGATATGTTATACACCGAGATTCTCCTGATCACACACTATTTTAACTTCATGCACAACATAGAATCTCTTCTACTATTGATCATTAATTGCGGAAATAAAAACAATCCAATGCGCACATTAAAACCATAAACAATCACACATATATATGAACACAGTATTTATGGGAAAGCTTAAAGCTTAAAACCCCCAACTATCTGTATATTATATGTCATAGATATCATGTAACAATCATTATACAAAGCTCCTCACAAAGCTCTCAGTACAATCTCCAATTGTTACACACTAATCAAGCCCGATCTAGCAAATCACATGCTCCAATCTCTGCCACCTGATAGCCTGCATCTACTGCGCAATCACTGCTGAATAATGGCTCTGAATGAACTCGAATTGGTCTAGCCTTGCTCATGCAATCCTCATTGGCATCTCCAACCACTGTGTGTTGCAAATCATGCAACACTATAGTCACAACTGATAGTCACACTGCTCTTTCACCTACCTCTTCACTGGTCTGTTTCGGCTTGTCCATACTGCACATAGTTAAACGTGTATTCTTTAGTTGATTAATGAGTTAATAATTAGTGAATTAATTAATAATTAATTCACACCACTCTCACTAGTGTATCAATTAGTTAAGCTAGATACAACTAGCTCAACTATGTTTAACTCGATTGACTCGATTCATGAACTGCACCATATTAACTTCCCCTCCGTAACTCCCCAAACTACGTCACATGAGTTCTAACCGAATTCTCCATGCAATAGCTCCATGGCAGTCGGGGAATAGCATAATTTCTTATGTGACTCTGTATACATACATTACGCACTTAAACAGAAGTGCTCTCCAAGAGAATAAGATAATGTTTATAGTCAGAATATTATTAAGAGCTAATAATATTCGACATATCTATTTTTAGATGACGATCTAAAAATAGATTCTGCCCAGTATGTCTAAAAATATAAGTCCATCTATTTTTTCCAACTTGACCAACCATCCACAAATAGCATCCTGCAACTCATAGAATATGATCAACATGTCTAAAAATAGACTTGCGCCAAAACTAACCTGCGAGCCCACCTAGTGAAGGCGACTTCTTTCCACTAAGCTCATCATCTTGTTGCAACCTCAACACATAAATGTAGTAGCAATTGTACGTGCTTTAAATGGATGAGATAATGCACAAAAGTGTGCATACTTGGTAAGTCTATCAACTACCACCATGATGACACTCTTTCCTTCGGACTTAGGTAAACCTGTGATAAAATCCATTGAAATCTCCTCCCAACGTTGACCTTGAATGGATAAAGGTTGTAGAAGTCCTGGGGTCTTAATTGTTTCCACTTTATTCTGCTGGCAAACCAAACATTCCGCCACAAACTTTCGAATATCAGATTTAAGGCCATCCCAATAAAATTCTTTCTTCACCCTGTGGTAAGTTTTTAAAAATCCTGAGTGTCCTCCTAAAGGAGAAGTGTGCAATTCCAGAAGAATCTTTTGTTTTAGTTGGGAATTCTTACAAAGATATCAGCGATCTTTGTACCATAAGGAATCATTTTTCCAACTAAATGTATCAGATGTACTAGGATCTTGCTGCAACTTTTGAATGAGTGTCCATACATCTTTGTCCTTCTTCCATTCATCTCTTGCTTCGGTTATCCAATCTGGTTGGATAATAGAAATGGCACAAAGCAATGCTTCCATATCTTCATTCTTTCTTGAGAGTGCATCTGCAACAACATTAAGCTTTCCTTTTTTGTAGATTATTTCAAAGTCATAACCCAACATCTTTGTGACCCATTTTTGCTGCTCTTCTGAAGATAGTCTTTGTTCCAAAAAGTGTTTAAGACTATCATGATCAGTTTTTACCTTGAAGTGTCTTCCAATTAGGTAAGTTCGCCATTTCTTTAGTGCATGTAGTATTGCTAACATTTCCTTCTCATAAATAGGTTTCTGTAAATACTTTCCTTTGATTGGACGACTTTCAAAAGCAATGGGTCTTCCTTCCTACATTAAAACTGCACCAATTCCATTTCCTGAGGCATCACATTCCACAATAAGGTTTTTGTGAAGTCTGGCGTAGCTAAGACCGGTGCTAGGCACATTGCCTCTTTAAGATGTTCAAAGGCCTTAGTTGCTTCAGGAGTCCATGAAAATGCATCTTTATTCAATAATGTTGTTAGGGGCGCTACTATTCTCCCATAATTCTTAACAAACTTGCGATAATACCTTGTTAACCCGAGAAATCCTCGCAATTGCTTTATGATTGTGGGGACTTTCCATTCCTTAATGGCTTTAATTTTGTTAGGGTCTACCTTAACACCCTCGTGAGATACAATATGACCCAAATATTCCACCTCTTGTACTCAAAATAAATATTTGGATGTTTTTGCATATAATTGTTTCTCCTGCAATAGTTTGAGCACCTTGTTAACATGTTGAACATGATCCTTCAAAAAATACTAGCACAAATTTTCTAAGGGTTTGAAAATGGAATTCATCAACCCTTGAAATGTAGAAGGTGCATTAGTAAGGCCAAAAGGCATGACCAAAAATTCATAATGACCCTCATGAGTTCGAAATGTTGCTTTCGAAATATCTTCAGTCTTCATTCTAATTTGATGATATCCTGAAAGAAGATCCAACTTGGTAAAATAAATTGCTCCATGTAATTCATCCAATAATTCATCAATCACAGGAATGGGAAATTTGTCTTTAATGGTGAGCTTATTGAGCTCCCTATAATCCAGATACATTCGCCATGATCCATCCTTATTGTGTACCAATACTACAGGAGCAGAGAAAGAACTTTGACTAGGTTGAATTATACCCGCCTCTAACATTTCTGCAATCATACGTTCAATTTCGCTCTTTTGGAAGTAAGGATATCTATAAGGCCGGATGTTTGGAGGAACACTTCCCGGAATCAAATGAATAGCATGATCATGATCACGAATAGGTGGGAGTCCTTTGGGAGTTTCAAACACCTTGGAATGATTGTCCAAGACTTGTTGGAGATCTGCAGAAATAGATGATTTTGATGTTGGAACTTTTAGTGAGCATAATTGTGCAATTACGCCTCGCTGTTCTTTCTTTAGAAGCTTTGTCATGACATTAGAGCTTATTATCCTTCCTGGCTTCCCCGCAATACCCCGTAATTCGACTTCCTTTCCTTCTGAAAAAAATTTCAAGAAAAGTTCTTGAAAATTAAAAGCTACCGTCCCCAAGATTGTAACCATTATACTCCCAGTACAACATCAGCACCTCCCATAGGAATGGAAAGCATTGGACTAGTCAATACATATTCCCCCATGGTTAGCTTGATATTATGGTATTTCCCAGAGAAATTTATAGTTCCTCCATTTGCAACCATCACTTGACATTCTGGTGCTGGGTATAGGAAACAATTTAATTCCTTGGCTACCTTACAATGAATAAAATTATGGGTGCTACCTGAATCAATCAACACTATTACCTTTTTCTTCTTGATATGTCCTATCTTGAGAGTTTGAGGAGTGGTAATTCCTGCCAGTGCTTTACATGATATGGTCAGATTCATTTCTTCCTCTTCTAGGGCTGGTTCCTGGTGTATATCCTCTTCTTGTTCATTTTCTTCTTCCTCTTCACAATCTATGTAAAATAATTTCTTCTCAGCACACTTATGACTTTTAGTGTATTTTCTATCACAACTGTAGCAAAGCCCTTTTGCTCTTTTTTCTTCCAATTGTTGTGGTGTCAACCTTGTAGGTTGTGGAAATCTAGGAGTAGCAACACTTCCCTCTTTATAGAAGTGAGTGGTAGGCTTCCTTGTCGCCATAATTTTACATTCAATTTTCTTGCCAACCTGAATGCCTTCTCCAATGAATCAGGTTCCAAAACGTGAACTTCATGTTGGATGTTATCCTTTAAAGTACCTATGAAGAGATCAATCATGTGTTCCTCTGAAATATCAATTACCCTTATATTCAATTTTTGGAAGTCCTCAATGTGCTCCCCCACTGAACCCTTTTGTTTGAGATTTATCAATTGGCTAAAGAAGGTGTTGCTCTTTGTATCCTCATAATGTGCTATCATTTCCTCCGTAAAAATTGACCAAGTGAAAAAAATTTTACGGGAGCAAAGCCATCGATACCATACAAATGTATTTTGTTCTAAATGTAAAGTTGCAATGTGTACCTTTTGTGTGTTTTGCACATTATGGAGATCAAAATATTGCTCCATTTGTAGTATCCATGTTACAGGATCCTTTCCATCAAACTTACTCATATCCATTTTTGGAATATGGTGGTTCTTCCTACCAACATTATATTTTATGAAATCACGATTAACATTTTTTTTTTCTCATCATGAGTTTCCTCTACTATCTTTTCACCATTAGGAAACATTTCTTGTATCAACTTTGTCAAACCTTCCATGTCTGCTTTTAGATCATTCTTCATGTTTTCCATCTTAGCTTCCATGTCATCCATCTTAGATTCAATGCCAGCTTCCATGCCATCCATCTTAGCTTCCATGCCATTCTTCAAACCATCCATCTTAGATTCCACGCCTTTCTTCAAACCATCCATCTTAGTTTCCACGCCTTTCTTCAAAACTTCCATGTCATTTTTTGTTGCTCTTTGCGAGAGAAAAATTTGTTGCACTTTCTCTTGTAATTTTGATATGTCATGTTTCCATTCTTCATCTTCATGAGTCATAGTAGAGCCTTCTAAAGGCTTAATGGGTGTTGAATTATTTTTAGGGGCCATTTGAGAATCTAATACTGATATCTATTCTATAATATTCCCTTGGAATCAATTCAACTTGATTCTTCAAACAAGACTTATACAATTCGGAAAAAAAAAAAAATACACACCTTTTACTTTCTTTTGAGGAGCTCGATATTCAAATTGACTTATCTATATACTTGCAGATCCTCAATATATGAAATTTGGCCCTATAGTAGTCCTCTGAAGCTTCTTTCAAATGCCATAGGTCTGACTTGATTTAGATTCTTCAAGACAAATTTATGTCCAATATCCCACAATGACCTAATTATGGACTAGTTCAGTAGAGCGAACTTTTACGAATTGCCACGTGTCACTGTTTGCTCCTTTGGATTTGAAATTTATAGAAAAGAAACTATAGTCCATGTAATTCTAGTCACATTTCATAGAATTCTAATCCGATGCTCAGAGAGAGAGTTATGAAGATTTTCTCACAATCACCTCTTTGAGATGAAATTCGGGAGCCTGAAAAAGACCTAATGTCCACAGATCATATCTCCAAAAATAATACGAATCAAGCTCTGAAATTTTGCGACGATGTTCCTCAAGATGTCAGATTCACTCTCTAAACATTTCAACTTATGAACCTTCGTAGAAAAAACGTTATAGCAAAAATTCCGCGATGACCTTTTTAAGTGAAATTCAAGAGCCTGCAAAAAGACCTAACTTCCACAGATCGTATCTCTGAAACTATTGCGAACCAATATCTGAAATTTTGTGACGATGTTCTTCAGGATTTCGTATTTGCACTCTAAAAATCTCATCTTTTGAACCTTCGTAGAAAAAAATTTATAGTGAAAATGCCACAATGACCTGTTTGGAGCAGCAAAACCCTAGAATCCAAAGCTCTGATACCAAATGTTGTGAAACCAGCTCCAAAAATAGAGGAAAAGAGATATCAACGCCTTAGAAATAAGCCACTTCAAGGGGGAAACCTCCAATACATTAAATGAATGAACAATGCTTGTATGATACAAATTAAAAAACCTCCTTTCTATATATAGGAGTCCATGGGGTCACAATGTAATCCTAGTGGGGCCACAATGTAATCCTAACCGACCTAACAATAATAATTTAAGGGCACAATAATAACAATATGGGGGTTACAGGGATACAATAATAACAATAAGGGGGTTACAATAACAACAATAAGGGAATATACTAGTAATATAGGGACCTAACAAAATGTAGGTTTTTTACCACAACAATGGAATAAAATGAATAAGAGACCAAAAGCGCATCGAAACCCTAAGAGAGGGTAATTAACTGAATTTTTGTGAGAAAATTAATGAAAGGAGGAGTTATGGAGATGACATCATTGACATTTTTGAGAAAGGATGTGATGTGATTGCAACATGATCTTTTGTGAAATTAAATATTACCTTTACCTTTATTTCTTTGTTCCTAGGCTGCTAACTCCCTTTGATGCTAACTCATGTTTAATGAACATGACTCTTTTTGCTTTAAATGAATGAAACAATTATGATGACATGTCATATGAAATCCTAGACCATGACCTAAATGTTGACATATTATCTTTTCATGACCTAAGACACTCGAATGAATACATGACAATGATGAGAGATGAAGACTCATATCAGGTGGAGGGAATAACAGTGACTTAGACACACCAACCAATGATAAAATTTTATTTGAAATTCACTTGAAACTATAAAATTTGACCTAGGACCCTATCAACAACTTGAAAGAGTACAATTTCATCACTGGTGACTGATATGACTGATAGGCACTAACATTGGCTCCAGCTGGGGATGGCAGCTCCTTTAGGAAGTGTTAAGAACACTATAGACCAGGTCGCCTCATCCATTGGCAAATGTATTCAAAAATTAAAACTAAGACTTGAAACTGAAATGACTTGACAAACTAAAATGACTTGACAAACTGAAATGACTACTAACTGAACTTATTTATGGCAGTAGACCATCGAGATTTGAGGGATTCAAATCTTGATGATAACCACCCACTTGCAGAAGATATGTATACAATCATGTGAAATGATCCCTCCAATATAACCAATCCAACAAATGGCTACTTACTTGAATCATGTTCACACTTTCCTTGAGCGGGAAAAAAAAAACAAAAGCTAGGAAACTCCAAGTGTCCATTGAACATGTGCTCATGGTCCAAAAATACACGAAAATTCATCTTCCATTCTAACTGTAGAAAATCAGTAAAAGGGTCCTTAATAATTTTCACAATTACCTTGCCTTGAGATCCAGCAGAAACACAAACACACCCCTCATTTTGATATGAAATAAAAAAAAATTGATCTAGAGGAAGGCTAGCTGAGTATTGGCTAGTAGAGTATTTTGCTAGCTGAGTATTAGCTGTAAATTCCTCAAGTATGAGCAGCTTTGATTATATCTCTGGAGGAAAATAATCGTGTGCAAGAGGCTCTAAAACAAATTTTTCTTTAGTGCATCTCTCCTTTTCATAATCTGTTTGCAATTTTTTATGTTTATTCTCTACCATAATGTTTAAGGATCCTTTCTCATTCATTTCATCAAAAACCTCATCTTGGTCTTCAAAAACCTTATCTTGAAATAAACATCCAGAGGAATAACAATATGAAAAAACAAGTGAATTACTCTCTTCATACCTTTGTTGGTGATTTGGAAACTGCTGAGTTATAGATGTCGGTTATTGGGGCTGAGTATCCTTTGGAGAAGGTGGCCTCTTCGGACTTGAAGTGATAAGCATGTTTCTGTTTCTCCAATTATGTTGCTTCTGCATTGAGCTAAGTGCATTCTGGTAACCGCTCTGATAATATTCAGTCTATGTTGCTAACATGTCATAAATCTCAAGAGAGAAAACTCATTGTTCATTATTATTGAACTTAGAAGATGGAATATGATTATTATTATTGAAATCTTGCTCAATTTCATTTACAGTCAAACGATAAACATCTACTGGCTAGGAATTTTCATAACCGATTTATAACCTTTCATCTTGATGAAGATAAAACTCAAAGAAAGCCTCTTCAATCTCATCAATCATTAAATCCTCATCATCAATATCAATCCCTATGAACTGAAAAAGGTGCTCAAACTTTCCACATAAATTCTCTATTAGCAATAAGGAAGGATAATATTGCTTATAATTGTCACAAAATTCTACATGAAAATATTTAAGTGAATATAGACTGGAAATAAGAAATCTCTCATACCATGACCTGACATCATCCTCTAAGGTTTCCATGAACATATTCATCAAAAAATTGTTAGGAAATTGCAAACCTAGATTATGTATATGTATATGAAATTTAATCAAATGTATAGCAGCATTGTCATCTTTTTCATTTATGTACCTAGGAAAATCTGTTTGCCAATTTATGTGAGGTATTTGATTTGGAAAACCAAGAATATGAGCTTGATTCATGGCAACATACCTTCTAGCAACTGAATCCATCTTGAAGATAGTGAAGTCACCAAGAAGTTATTCAAGCTACTGGATTTTGAATAGTCAAGTCACCATGAAAATTATGAACTTTTGGATTCTTCGACACTGGATTCACTGGATGAAATATGCACAACATTCTTGTGCATGACCATTGTTCACCATTAGTAATCAGGGCTAATATTTTTCATTCTTTCCCAGGGAATATTTATCCTTCGTTCCCTGGAAATGTCGCCAAAAATGATATCCTCCATAGTGGCCCAAGGCTGAGAATGAAAACCGAAGGAGGTAACCTCGAACCACTTAGGATTTGGTAGCTAGCCCTACCAGATTAGAGAGGGCTCTCTCTGTGATCTCACAAACAACAAGGTGACTAGAGAGGGTAAAAGGTATTAGGCTAGGTATTGAGCTCTAGGTTTTTGAAATTTAGGGTTTAGCTAGAACACGAGGAGAGGTCAAGGAAATTAGGTCAGGTCTCAAAAGATTTCAGTTGCAGGGATACAAAGGGGAAAGGCGGGTATGTTCAGTGATACTTTGAGGTTTCCAATGTAGTTTAGGGTGGAAAAGAAAAGGTTAAAAATGAGCATGACAAGCATGAGATCATTTATCAGAAAATGGATAACATAAGCATGAAATTCCTATCAAAACAGAGCATAAACTTAATAATTATGTTTAACAACTCATAGGAAGATCATTGAAAGAAAATATATGGAAAGAAGGATAACTAAACATTCATTAAAATGATTTACAGAAGAAAAACACAGTGGTGTAGATATCCCAACCTCCTACTCCATAACTCACTAATATCTCAGATTTCCACATTCTCTACTTTAGTGCTCCGTGTTGCACAATATTCTACATCCAATTTGTAGAGTTTATTTACTTGAACCCCAATATTTTTCACCTGTCCTGTGGCTTTGTGATGAAAGAAATCCTTTCCTTCACTGAATATCACATCATAGCCACAATCTTCCAACATAGCAACAAAAACCAAATTCTTCTTTAAACCAGGAACATAATATTGAGATTCAACAAGAAGATCCTAGTGAAAATTAAGCACCTACACTAGGATGGAGCCTCACGTTAATTTTAGGTGGAGGTCTATTTATAGATGCATGAGAAAATTATATTTATAGATGATGTCTATTTATATATGTATGAGAAAATTCTATTTATAGATGATGGTCTATTTATAAATGTATGTGCGAGTTCTATTTATAGATTGCATGTCTATTTATAGATGCATGTCGACTATTATTATCCCTTAATAATAGTTGGACAATAAACAATAATATATTCTCAGTGAGCACTTGAAATAGTTAACTGAAGTGGAAAATCAGTTAGTTATAGGAAATTCGAGTTCAAAGGTTGGTTGGTGGGACATGCAAGTGGACTTAGTTGTAACTGAGTGATTCGAAGTTGTAACAGAGTTGGAACTGTAGTTATGTGAGTTGTAAAGTAGTTTAACTCAGTTAAGTGAGTTAAAATCAGTTGTGATAGTTGTAACTGAAGATACACTAGTGAGAGATCAATGAATTAATTATTAATTAATTCACAATCAGTGGTCTCACATACAAATGAAGATTTACTACTGTTAACTACATGCATGTCAGATCCAGTGGAGACCCAGTTGAGATGTAGGTGAAAGGGACAATTTGAATATCAGTTGTGACATTAGTGGGTGCACTCATGCAACCACACATACTTTGGATGTGCCCATGATGATTCCACAGTCAAGGCAAGCAGGATTCCATTCATTCAGGGATTTCTATCAACTGGGATTGTGCAGTGGAGGCAGGTTGTCTGGAGACAGTAAATTGGCACATGAATTTGCCAATTTTTGTATGACAGTGTGAGACAATTGTACATTGTACTGAGAGCTCTTAGATTATAGTTTTGTATGAGATTTTTCATGATCCATGATATATACATAATATATGATAGTGGGGTTTTTAGCTTTATGCTTTCCCGGTAAAACATCTGTGCTATGTGTGATTGATATTGCAATTGGCGATCATGTTTTAAATTCCGCAAAAAAATTTGTAGAACCGATTTTGTATATAACAGTGGCATATAATTGTTAGATCAGGAGAATCTAGGAAATACATAATTTGTATTAAAATTTCTACACATACATGACATATTTTAAGTTTAGTGGATTACCTGACTCCCTTTAAAAGGTAACTGTACCGATACCACCAGCATTATACCTCTCGTCATCACCCATCTCGATGTGCATCTGGAGGTCCTTGTCCTCCTAGTTACTAAAGAATTCTTTGTTCTTGTTCATATGGAATGAAGATCCACTATCCAAGTACCACACAAAACCCATCATCGATGACACCATGCATGCAATGAGACTAAAATCCAATTCAAACTGTGAAGCAATTTCTTCACCTACTGCTCCTCCTGAGTCCTTCTTGTTGGTCTTATTTTGCGGAAAAATTGTGGCATAGTGTACATTCTCATGAAAGTTGAAACATTTTATTTGACAAGTCTCGCTTTTTTCTTTCCTTTCCAGACTCAGATTTGGAATGGGACGTCTTCCATTTTCCTTTCTTCGCCTTTCCAGCCAAGGCACAGTTCTCCTCATCATCAGTCTTTGATGAGGATCCATCTTTGGTGCTCCACAAAATTTCTTCTTGTGCCATATCATAGTATAATCGCTCCCAATCTGGTAAATTATCCCTCCCATTCACAAATTCTTGGTATTTATGACAGCTCTTAGGAATTCCTAGAAGAGCTAGGCTCACAAAATCATCTGAGGAAAAAATTATCCCAACACTTCCAAGCTCATATCAACACTGAGTGAAATTTTTCAATTATTTTTATATCGTGTCGCCCTTCTCCATTTTGATCTTCTTGAGATTGTCCTTCAACGCCAACTTCCTTTGGTCACTACTATTCTGATACAAATCTATTAAGGCCTTCCACATAGCATATGGAGTCACCTTCCTGTGGAGAATCGAGACAATATGATCTCGAACTCCCTCTAACAAGATCCTTCTCGCCTTTGCTATGTTCTTCTTCCATGTATCAAGAATTTGAGCATCTGCTACTGCGGGCTTCAGGACATCAGTATCTATGAAATCCTTTAGCTCATTATCCTTGAACACTGCCTCCATCGAATTTCCTTCCATGAAATATAATTCAAATTTCCCTCAAGTGCATATTTGAGTCTTAAGCCATTGAAATACATCTTGATCTACTGCTGGATCCTAAAGAATAAATCCACAAATTTGAACCTGATCAAAAACAACTTTGTTCTTCTATTCTTATTGTGATTCTTGGCGCTCTGATACCATGTAGAAAATCTAACAACAAGATTCAAATTGATCTTGTGATGTACCAAAATACGATACTTAATCCTTCTACAATTTTCGGAAACATAATATGATCGCACAATCACATAACAAGAAAGAGAATGAAAAAATCAATCGAACAACACAAGTTGTATCTAGGGAAAGAAAAATATCTAAAACCTTGTCTATATATTCTATAAAGTCAAGATCATGAAACAATACAATGTTTTTCTCTCTTAGAGAAACTCCTGCACCCTACCATCTGTCTCTCTTTGATCTAGGAAAAATCATTCAATTACTTAACCAATTCTCATCCTCTGCTCATCTTACCTTGCTCATCCATTCTTGGAGGAATTTCGGCCCTATTAAATAGGAAATTCCATTGAATTGATTGCGTAATGCATCCTTGGCCTCCACACGACTCTATAACTAACCTGTACAATTTTCTAATTATACAACTAATGGTTATCATACCTTTAACCTCGGTCTCAATTGGGCCTTCCTTAGAACTGAAATGCAACAAATATTTATAGTGAATTATCAATTAACTGATTGATCACTACTTGTGAATTAAATCATATTTAATTCACTAGACATCTCACTAGCTCATCTCTTAGTTAGAACTAGTTAAACTGATTTAACTCAATTAATTGAGTTAACTAATTACAACTCACAAATAATTGTAGCTAGACCCCCTTATATCATGGGAGAACTCTACAAGAATCCTATCTGACCCTCAACTTGAATTTCCTAAGCTAACTCATTCATTCTGACTGAGTTAACTAAGACAAGTTGTCATGAGATGAAATTACAATTTCTCTTCCAATTTAATTAAGGGAAAATTAAATCAGAAGCCCCCTTGGGGTGCCATTTCTTTGTGCCATTTCAACACTCCCTCTCAACAAGAAAGGGATTATCTGCTACCCTAATCCTATCTCTGTGGAATCTAAATTTTCTTCTTGCTAGCATGTTCGTCAAGATGTATGCATCCTGCACCTCCGTGGGAATGTACTCTAATGACATAATCCACCTATGAACACAATCTCTGAGATGGTGATACTAGATATCAATATTCTTGGACCTGTCATGGAATATTGGATTAACCAAGAGTTTGATGCAACTCTATTTATCACAATGTATCACCACCAAATCCATTAGTTGACCAAACAAACCAACAAGTATCTTCCTCATCCAGATGGCCTTGCATGTTTCCTGATTGGCCACCATGTACTCTTCCTCTACTGAATTGAGTGCAATTGATATTTGTTTCCTATTGTACCAAGAAACTATTGGTGATCATATGATGAATATTCCTCTTGATGTTCTCTTCCTGCTGGATGGACTCCCTACCCAATATATATCGGTGAAGCCTTGAAGCTTCACTCCCTTTGTCTGTCTATTCCATAGTCCATAATGTGTAGTGCCTTTGATATATCTCAACGCATGCTTTCCTTCCTTCTAAAAGAGCATGGTAGGCTTAACCATAGCTTGGCTCAGTTGGTTAACTACGTAGCATATTTCAGGTCGTGTATTCACCAAATACATCAGTGAACCCACAAGTTGCCTGTAAACAATAATATCCACTACTTCGCCCAAAGTAGCATCCTCCTTCCTCCAGTTTCCTGCTAGAGGAGTCTCCATGGGTTTGTTTCCCTCCACGTGGAACTTCCTCATAATCTCCTTGGCATACTTTCCCTAAGATACAAAAAACTCCCCTCTCTTTTCCATATTTCCAATCCAAGGAAATAGTGCAAGAGCCCCATGTCCTTCATCTCAAATTCTTTTGCAAGATCCTCTTTGAAATAATTTATGAGCTACACATCACTTGTTAGTATAAAATCATCGACATAAATTACAATAATCAAAAATCTTTCCATCAACCAATATATGATATAAGTTCGCATCCACTTATCTCTTGGTGAAGCGCAACCCGGTGAAATAGTTGTCAATCCTGGTGTACCAAGTATGAGGTGCTTTCTTAAGCCCATGTAGTGCTCTCTTAAGTCTGCACACATGTGACTCCTTGTCTAAGGTATAAAAACCATTTGGTTTCTCAACGTACACTTATTCCTCAATAAATCCATTGAGAAAGGATGTCTTTACATCCATATGATGTATCTTCCATCTCATCTACGCTGAGAGTGCAAGGATGGATCTAATAGATGAGTACCTTATGTCTGGTGAAAAAATCTCATCATAGTCAATCCTCTCCACCCAAGAGAGCCCTCTAGCCACAAATATAGCCTTATGTTTCTCCACATTCCCATTTTCTACTTGCTTCACCTTTAGACCCACCTGTATCCTACAACTGACTTCTCCGCTAGTCTTGGGACAACTTTCCATGCACTATTTTTGATAATAGAGTCATACTCCTCAACCATGGAATCAACCCACACTGGTTGTTACACTGCTTCCTCGAAAGTGGATGGTTATATCTCAATACCTTTTCTCATAAGAGCCATGTATCCAATGTACCTCTCTGGGGACCATCTCTATCTGTGTTGTGATGTGGGTGCTCCCACATTATCTCTCACATCCAACAATAATTTGTCAGCCTCTCTGGTGCGCTTCCTTCAATCTCTGGTAGATTCCTCTACATGATTGGTTTCTACCACTCCCTGTTCCTCTGCTTGTGCCTGATCCACATCCTGAGGTTCATAATTTGGATCAAAGAACTCTTCAATTGCATGCAACTCAAAGTCCCTCTCAAGGGAAAATCACATGGCTTTGTCTTCATCGAATTTCACATCTCTTCTGACCACTATCATCTTGTGTGCTAGCAAGTACACTCGATAGTTGTGAGGTGTATCAATGTACCCCAAAAATATCCCCAACTCTATTGTTGGCTCTAGCTTCTTCCTGACATCTTTGGTTACATGAAAATAAACAGATGAACCAAAAATTTTAAAATATGACACATCTGATCTCTTACCTGAAAAATCCTCCTTTGGTATACTCATCCCAAGTAACTGATGAGGACTTATGCTCTGCACAAACGTTATTGTATTGCATGCTTCCGCACCTAGATGCAACAGTAGGCCCTGATCATACAACATAGCTCGCGCTACTCCCACAATAGTTATGTTATTTCTTTCTGAAACCTCATTCTATTGTGGTTTATGAGGTGTAATCAATTCTCTTTGAATTCTTTTTTAGGCACAAAATTTATTGAATTCGTTAGAGATTTATTCTCCAGCATTATCGCTCCTAATAACCTTCACCTTCTTCCTTGTATCTTTCTCGACAAATGCCTTTAACTCACAAAACTTTGAGAATGTCTGATATTTATTCTACATGAAGAAAATCCAACACTTTCTTGAAAAATCATTGACAAAAATCACACAATAATGGTGCTTTGTTGTGGAAGATTTCAAGAACAATCCACACACGTCTGAGTGAAATCTCTCAAGGATCGCCTTGCTTTGGCTTTCCTTATCGTGAAAGAGGTGGCTTTGGTATACTTCCCCAATGTACACCATTTTCATGTATCTTTCTGTGTAAGTGCACCCTTTAGAAGTCTTGTAGAAATCTGTTGCATGATCTTCAAAGCACTGTGGTGTAGATGGCCCAACCTCCTGTGCCATAAATCATCAATGTCTCGGATTTCCACCTTCTCTGCTTTAGTGCTTAGTGTTGTGCAGTCTTCTGAATCTAGTTTGTAGAGGTTTTTTACTCTAACCCTAATCTTTTTCACCTATCCCATGGCTTTTTGACGAAGGAACGCCTTTCCTTCACTAAATATCACATCATAGCCACAATATTCCAACATAGCAACATAAATCAAATTCTTCTTTAAACCAGGAACATACATGACATATTTTAATGTTAGTGGATTACCTTACTCCCTTTGAAAGGTAACTGTACCGATACCAGTAACACTATACCTCCCGTCATCACCCATATCGATGTGTCTCTGGAGATCCTTCTCCTCCAAGTTACTAAATAATTATTTGTTGTTGATCATATGGAATGAAGATTCATTATCCAAGCACCACACATAACCCATCATCGATGACACCATGCATGCGATGAGAGTGAAATCCAACTCAAACAGTGAAGCAAGTGATTCACCTACTACTCGTCTTGAGGCCTTCCGTTGGTCTTATTTTGCGGAAAATTTGTGGCATAATGTCCATTCTCATGACAGTTGAAATTTTTTACCTTTGACAAGTCTCTCTTCTTGCTTTCCTTATTAGACTCAGATTTGGAATGGGATGCCTTCCCTTTTCCTTTCTTTGCCTTTCCAACCAAGTGACATTTCTCCTCATCATCAGTCTTTGATGAGGATCCATCTCTGGTGATCCACCAAATTTCTTCTTGTGCCAAATCAGAGCATAGTCGCTCCCAATTTGGTAACTTCTCCCTCCCATTCACAGAGTCTTGGTAGCTATGCCAACTCTTAAGAAGGCCAAGAAGAGCTAGGCTCACTAAATCATGTGAGGAAATATTTATCTAAACACTTCTAAGCTCATATCGACACTAAGTGAACTTTGTCAAGTATTTTTGGATCTTGTCACCCTTCTCCATTTTGATCTTCCTGAGCTTGTCTTTCAGCGCCAGCTTCCTATGGTCGCTGCTATTCTGATACAGATTTGTCAAGGCCTTCCACATAGCATATGGAGTCACCTTCCCGTGGAGACTCGAGACAATATGATCTATAAATCCCTCTAATAATATCCTTCTCGTATTTTCTACATTCTTCTTCTATGCATCAAGAAGTTGAGAATCTGTTGTTGCGGGCTCTGGGACATTAGTATCTATGAAAGCCTTTAGTACACTGATGTATTTGCAGAAAGCACACTACCTAAAACTCTGCTATTTGTATACTGTATAAATTCAGGATCATGAAACAATACAATGCTTTTCTCTCTCAGAGAAACTCCCACACTCTGCCATTTGTCTCACTCTAATCTAGGAAAAATGAGTCAATTACTTAACCAATTAAATAAATTCTTGGAGGAATTGTCGCCCTATTAAATAGGAAACCTTTGAATTGATTGCGCAATGCATCCTTGGTCTCCACATAACTCTATAACTGGCCTATACAATTTTCTAATTATAAAACTTATAGCTATCATCCCTTTAACCTCAATCTCAACTAGGCCTTCCTTAGAAATGACATACAACACACTATTTATAGCGAATTATTAGTTAACTAATTGATCACTACTTGTGAATTAAATCATATTTAATTCATTGGACCTCTCACTAGCTCATCTCTCAGTTAGAACTAGTTAAACTGATTTTAACTCAATTAATTGAGTTAACTCATTACAACTCACAAATAATTGTAACTGGACCCCCTTAAATCACGGGACAACTCTGCATGCCTCCTCTATGACCCTAAACTCGAATTTCCTAAGCTAACTTAGTCATTCTGACTTAGTTAACTAATACAAAGTTTCATGAGATGAAATTACAACATCTCTTCCAATATAATTAAGGGAAAATTAAATTAGAAGCCCCCTTGGGGTTCCATTTCATGATTCCATTTCAACAATGCATACCCCTATTAGTAAATTATAGATGTATTCCTAGGTGATACAAGGGGAGAGTGTGTGGGTTTTTTGGACTGTTCAAGTTAATTTTAAAGGGGGGGTTGTTAGGTAAACTTATTGGTGTAAGAGGTCTGAGCTATTAGGTCAATAATGGTGGTTTCAAGCATGCAATATTGATGACTCATGGTATTAATCCCCCGGTATTATATGTAGTTAAAGCCTTGAAAAGTATTAGGGATTTTATTTTGTAATGCGTCAAAGCCTAGAGGAAGGCTCATTAGGCTATGGGCCAAGGTTTTGGCCATAATGGTTTCTTTTAAGCCATAAGATAACAAGTCTATTATTAGGCTAATTTTCCCCAAATTGCGATTTTCTAGAGTATCAAAGCCAAATGAAGGGCCAAAAAAGAGACACCACTATAATGTTTGGTCGTGCAACAAAGGAGGCTAGTGTAGTGCATAGACTACCCTCTTGGAGAGGACATGAGATCACTAATTTAGCAAACAAATGCAAAGTAAAAAGACTAAAGTCAACATATATGGAAACAAAATCAAGATTTTGGTTTTGATGAAGAAGCATGGAGAGAGAACTTAGTGTGAGTGGGTGTGAAAGCAAGAGAATGACAACTTAAGTGCCAAGCTAACAACAATTTTTTTAAATTTATTTATTTATTTTTAACTTTAGAAATGAAAATTATGTAAAATACATGTATATGGGCATACCACTGTAATATTTGGTTATACATGCGTGCCCCTATCTGTAAAGTCTTGATGTAGAGTCTAGACCTAGGTGATAAAGGAGGAAAACATACAAATTCTTCAAATAAGATCTCAAGAATTTCCCAATCAAGTTTAAGGGGGCGATTTTTTGGTAAAATTGACTTGATGAAAGAGCCAAAGTTGTTAGGTCAATAGTGGTGGTTTTAACCTATGTATTTAACCTTGTAGTATTATATGTAGTTAAAGACTTTAATAGGCTTAAGGATTCTCCACTGTAATTGGCCATAGTTAAGAGAAATACTAACCTAGCCAAGGATAGGGTGTTGGGTGGCTTAGCTGCATTTAATTCAAGTATAATAATAAATCTATTAAAAATTGTTTTTCCTAGGTTGGTTTTTTAGAGTACATGATTTATTTGTGTTGTTTTATAATCATTTTTATTCTCATCTTAACTCTATATCTCTCAAGCACATACAAGGATCAAATCTCTTTAAATTTAAAATATGTTTGCACCTAAAGAGATTTGATCCGTCTTGGCGCTTGGTAAATCCAGAATTACGATGGATCTAGGATTATTTATTTATTAGTTATAAATATAAAATCATTATAAATATATTAATTTATTTTATTTATTTTTCTTTTTATTTTTATGTCATTTCACCGAGGACAAGGAAGGACATTACAACATATTTTCCATACTAGGGTAGAGAGTGCCTATTAGCACAATGAAATGCGAGGTTAATTTTTACTCACATGAGAATTTTTGTCTAATCAATTCAAGAAAATATCATATATAATTTTTACCCCATCACAAGGAGTTGGCATGTGGATGTATGGGCATGTTCACAACGGTTGGTTGGAAATTTGGGGTTCTCAATTGGATGTGCAACAAAGACTGTGTTGGCTCAAGTACTGGATGGATTGTATCTACATGAGAGTTATGTTGGTTGGGTGTGAGTATGTGTATCAACGAAACGACAAGTTGGAATGAGTTATGGGTCAACTCTATAAAGTGAAGGGTCATGAGCATGGGTAAAATTTAAAAGGAAGGGTTACATTTCAATTTGAAGGGTCGATTTCATTTTGGATTTTTAAGATTGTCAAGTTAAGTAAAACATTATTATCATATGGAATGAAAAAATATTTGTTACCAACAATTGAATATCATCATGGAGAAAGTTTTAGTAAAGCACTTTGAAATCCAATAGGATATAAATGAAAAAGAAGAGGATGATGTTGATCGATAGGGTCTCGATTCTGGCCAAAAATCTTGTAGAAATGGAACTCTTTCCCTGTGGAGAGGAGGATAACATATTTGATACCATTCATTTGGATTCTTCTACTAGATAAACATCTTTCTTTTTTTATTTTGTTATATCTATTAGTAGCAACATTGCTACAATTCTATGTGTTGATGGACAAAAGTTTCGTTGATATGCCACTTGTTTGGTTTCCAAGTGGCAGGGTAGTGAGCATAAAGGATGGCATGTATTTCATATTTATTTATAAATGAATAATGAAAATGCTTCTTCATCTTTAAAAAAATGAAAAATAGTTTGAAATTTCATGAATACCTTACACATCACACTTCATATTATGTTGCTTCACATTTGAAGAAGTACACATAAATGACACTAGTTAATCTTTAATTCCCCAATATCACAATCTATATATATAACTATTTATTTATAATCTATATAGGAATCGTATGTAGGAAATTTAATTGGAAAATTTATTTATAATCTATATGCAAATAATAAGGAAAGAATTCAATAAGACCATTTACTCTTTATTTGCTAGACAAGATTCCTCAAATACAATAAAATTATTCCTCTGTTTTATAAATTCTTATAAAATAATCGATCCATTTGTTCCTTTGTTTAAACAATTATAATGAGACTTTTTAAATTAAAATATTATATTATTTTATAGATATGACTGTAATATCCAATAAAAACAAAAAACAACAATTATTTAAAACCTTAACAACACAATTTTGAATGGAGTTGTCTAAGGACACAACAGAATAGCCCCTAAAAAAAATTCAAAAAATTAGGTAGTTGGAGTGTTTTAATTGCATGTTTGATGGTGGAAATAGATTCAACACCATCAAAAACATTTAGGGCACCCAAAATACTGAAGTTTAACGAATGTAACCCAAATTTTCAAAAATCTTTACCAATTTTTTTTTTTAATTTTACCAGAATTTCTAAGTTATTCTGTGGGTTTTTTTGCCGCAATACAGTTGGGCATATATCGCAGAAAATAATTTCACCCGTCATGATTTTGTCATGATTTTTATTTGGGTTTTACCTGTTAATGTTGTGTCTTTTCCATGTAATGTTATTACAAGTAAATATTAAAAATACTTGGTTAAGATATTCTGTTAAACAGTTACAAAATTGTGAAAGAGGGATAGTCCAGGTTATATAAAACCAATTGATCTCACCATTAATTTAAAAGATGTGGATGCCACAGGGCATATTTTAACTTGCAACTCTACCCTGTGTGAAAATTATGTAGCTTTGTAACACTAATCTTCCTCATAGATTGTCCTAAGCCTTACATGTTACGATAACACGGTTCTCTACCTTTTAGACAAGTACACCCCTCCTCTCTTCTTTTTTTCAGAAAGAAAAAAATGTTGTCTATTATATATTTAAACAGTACATTTTCAAACAACATACCAAATATGGCGGAATACACCACAACAATGAGATGTATCAGCACATTATACATCCATCCATAGACAGATTTTAACAAACACAAAATTTTATAGCATTCAAAACTCCATATTTCATCATGTCAAAGTTCACTGACCTGGGAATCATAACAAAAAGGAAATACAATTTAAGCATATCAAAATTTCGAACAAACGTGACTTGTCTATTCAGCCATTATAAAACTGTAAATGTATGCTCAATCATCACGTATCCTCCTGTTCAAGAGAAAAATAGACTCGCTTGCAGTAGTCCCAGCGTCATACGATTGAAATTGTATTAATAGAACATCAACCAGCTCGCATGTTTTGCATGGGGATTCAAGCTCGCTTGATCCGGCTCGTCAGTAGCCCACATCCATATGAGTTCTCATGGAATGGGGATATCAGATGTCCAAACTTGTTGTCCATCTCTGTAGTGAGAAACCTGCATTAAACCAAAATTAATATATTAATACTGATACCTTTTTCAGAAAGTCCATCCGCCCTGGCATTATTCTCTCTGAATATGTGATTCAAGGGAGGCTCCTTCATCTTAATCCATAATTTCTTGGTTCTCATGATCCAACCCTAAGATCCCGGGGAGGATAATAATGATTTTCCAGAAATGGCATCAATTATGATTCTAGAGTCCCCATAAATATGAACCTCACCCAGCACCAGGTTGTGGGCTGCTAGCAATCCACTCCGCAGTGCCATTAGCTCCGCCTTATTATTAATATTTTTCCCACCATTCTAGCATATATGTATTCTTCTTGCTTACGAGATTTTGATCCAAGATCCGCACCCCATCATTTCGTCCTAACATGCCCTAATTGAAGAAGATCGCCAGGAGAGAGATGGGGTGAAGCCTAATCTGGCGAGAGAAATCATTTATTTTTTCCTTAACAGGTTTCCGATCAATATTGATCCAATTCATGATTGCAACATGAATATGAGGGATGGATATCGGCTTACCATCAAATATATTCTTGTTCCTAGTAAGCCATACTTCCCAGATGAGGAAAAAAGGTAGAGATTGGAATTTTCCTGAGATCTTGTCCCATCTGTGTACAGTATCCATGAAATCCACCGGTGTCCATGTAGGCTCCATAAGATAAGGGCTGCAAATTTTCCATATAATAATTACAATTGGGTAGGAGAAGAATAGGTGGTCCACCATTTCCTCATGAAGGAGGCAAAGGGCACATCTTCCCAGGCCAGAATGACCCCTTTTGATGAGCGAATCCCACGTAAGAATTTTCTTCCGCCATACAAGCCATCTAAATAGGGTAATCTTGGTGGGAATTCCTTTGTGCCAAAAGTTCCAGAATTCCGAGGATGAATTGTCATGTAGAGATTGCAGATTGATGTAGAAATATATATCCTACACCACCAAAGAGTCTCCCTTCATTGCCCCTTCCCATGCAATCCCGTCGCCCCCAGCCATGTAGCACAACGCAACTGCCTATATTTTCTCCACAAACCTATTCCAATCTAAAAAAATTGAGCCAAGAAGGAAATTTGTGCAACGGTCTTCCATATAGGAGCCCCATGTGCCCAATAATGTATAACCTGAAAAAGATATAAAAGGCCTCTGTGAGCAAGTTGATGAAAAATGCGATGTTCCAATAGTGGATCTCCTGCCATCCCATATATTTTATCAAAGCTTAAGAAGATTCTCTGTCCATTACCAAACCTCCATGACAGCCTTTTCACAAATAGTTGCATAAGTTTCCTAAAGCCTTGTCATATTGTAGATATTACCCTTGGAAAGGAGAATTGATCACAGTATATTTTTTGTAGGGAGTCCCCCGTTAAATATTTACATTTAATGATCTATGACCATAATCCATTACCATTGATGGCCCTCCACAAGGATTTAATGAGAAGAGCATAATTGAATGCTCTTGTATTTAACATGCCCCATCCCCCATGTTGTTTTAGACTAAATAATATATCAAGCTTGCATAGATGATGTATCTTCCCCATAGAAGCACCGCCCCATAAGAACTGAGATAAAATTGCATTAATTTGAGCAGTTTGCTCTGGAATAAAAAAGAGATGTCCCCAGTATACAATAAATTGGGAGAGAACCACTCGTATCATTATGTATTTTCTTCCCAGAGTCAACCATTTATGAGTCCATTTGGTGATTTTGAATTTGAACTTCTGCACCAGCCACTTCCAATCCCTCACCTTGTATCCACATGGCTTAATTTTGTATCCCATATATAAGAATCCTTATTTTGCATTCTTAGTCTATATTCCAAGAAAACCAACAATGAAATTTATCTCACCAACATCTCAATATTCACATAGGAGGAAAGATTTCTCCTTGTTGATGCATAGTCCAGAGACTGCGCCAAATCGAATAAGAAATTAATGAATGTAAAACCAGTGATTCTTGATTATCCAACCAAATATGAGAAGATCTTCAACAAAAAGCAAGTGGGAGATACTTATAGTGTTTGAGAAGGAAACCCCAGATATAAAGTCCGCCCGCTTAACCATTTTCATGAGATTGCTAAATCCATCCATGATTAATATGAAGATGAGAGGGGACAAGGCACATCCCTATCTTAAACCTCTTTCAGCCCCGAAGAATTTAGTTGGCTTCCTATTTATAATCACTGCATATCTAACAGTTTTTGTATAGGCCATAATCCATCTAATGCACCCCATAGGAAGCCCAATATTCAAAAACTAGTCGAATGAACAACCAATCTACTCTGTCATAAGCTTTGAGAAGATCTGTCTTCATAATGAGAGCCTCCTGCTTCCCTGCGTGCATGGTGTGCATTTCCTCCTGTGCAATGTCTATGGCATCATGTATAGATCGACCCCTTAGGAACCCGTATTGCTAAGGAGAAATGTTCTTAGATAAAATCTCCCTGATCCTGTTTGCAATAATTTTTGATGAAATTTTATATATTATATTGCATAATGCTATTGTCCTAAAATCTGAGAAAGTCTTGGGTTCAGAAGATTTAGGTATGAGCGCCAAGAATGAGGCGTTCATGTTTGCAGGAATGTGACCCATAATCCGGCTTTGTTCCACAACTGCTATGATCTCCTCAACCATCATATCAAAGAAATGGGAATAAAACTCCATCGGCCAACCAGTTATCACCATAAAATAAAAAATAGAATAAATAAAAATAAAAAATAAAATTCTAAACTTTGGAAAGTTTGCCTTATCTCTAGTCATGGTCTTAAATAGGTTGAAGGTAATTTCATGCTTAAAGGGTTAAGTGATAGGGTAAGAGTCTTAAAAGTGTCATTTTCATCTCCAAATAAAGTTTAACAACCTTATTTCATGGCTTAAGGGTCCCATATACTGTTTTGAAATCATATCTTAAACCACTTAAAAAAAATTTGGAATTAGCCACGAAACCACGTTTTCGTAGCGCAGGCAGTGTAAAAAGCATTTTTTGCGCTACGAAAAGGCTGTTATTTTCGTAGCGCTTTTCCCTGAAAATACACTAAGCACACTACGAAAACGCGGATTCGTAGGCAATCTTGTTAAATCATCAATTCATTAAAATTTTGTTAATTTTTCATTATTAGGTGTCTGATACGAATCATTTCTAAGGCATGCAACCATCCAAATCCATCATTTCAAATGTAGGGGTCATCATGATAGGTAATTTCAAATTCGAAAAGGGTTGGTCTCTTGTTTCATTATCTCATGCAAAAAACACTACATGCATGTCCTTTCAAATGCTAAGCTTATGGTAAACTGATACCAAAGATTCTCTCATCTTGAAATCAAGCGAGGTTTGTCAAGCTTAAGCCCAGGAAACAGGTTAAGGAACCAATGATAAACACATCACTGAAAATCCAAAGGACTCCTCAATCTGCACAGAAGAAGAGAACTCATGTCAAAGAGACAAATTCAAGAACAGTCAACTAGTAAAACAACTCAGAAGAAGTTGACTAGGAGTCAAAGATCAAAGGATAAGGGTAAGGCTGTGGTCACAGATGAAAACTTGGAATTAAGAGGTGACTTGAATGATATATTACAAGCTATTGACATTGAAGAGTCTCCCCTGGTTCAAGCAGATTTCATCAAACTGCATACAGGTGGAAAATCAAAGAAATTGAAAACATCCAAAAAAATAGATTTTGAGGATGAAGTGTCAGAGTTGTCTTTAAGCCTAGAAAACCCTTGACTAGGTAGCCTAAGAAATTGCAGCAGCCAGAAATGGAGATAGACTAAACAGGAGGTGAGGATGCAAATGTTTTTGAAGAACCCATAAATATATCATCTCCAATGCTTGAAGAAGACAGAAACAAAGTTTTTAATACTCAGAGAGAAAAGAGTAGTTATGAGGAGGTTAAAGACAAACTCAGACTTGCAAACATTGAAATTGATAAATTGAAGAAGAAAGTGAGAATGCATGTTGTATAAAGGTCAAAATTTGAGAGGATGAAAGGTCTGTGGGAGCTAGAAAAGGTTTCAAACATTGATTCAATTAGCAGTAAGGATCAATTATACATATGGACCATCCCTACAATTAAGGAAACAAAGTTAATAAGGATAGTTAATACCAAACTAAGAGCTAATAATAGAAGGCTTAAAAGGCAGGTTGAAGATCTTGAAATACAGCTAGCAAAGCCTGAAGATCAACCACAACAAAAATAAGTGTAAACAGTAAGTAACATCTTCTAACACATTTTTGGGTTTATGTGGAAAGATTTCATTTTTGAAAGCAATTCAGAGTTGATTTTTGTTGATTATGAGAGCTTATCTATAACTAGAAGGATGGAAGTAAAGGTTTGAAACTTAAAATTTTGGAAAAAGCTGTGAAAAGATAGACACAGCTATTTCGTAGCACGCTACGAAACTACTGTAGGTGTCATGCACAACAGTTTCGTAGTTCAAACTACTGTAGGATGCAGTTTGAACAATTTTGCAAGGTTTCAAAGGGTGAAAAGGCTTGTTTTTTAAACCTTGATGCTGTTGAAGAATGTATAAAGATCACAAGTGAAGATCCAATGGTAAAATACAGAACAATGAAGGTTCCAAGTGAAGTTTTCAAAGGTAAAGTTCTGCGCTACGAAAATAGCAGATAGTTTCGCAACGCAACAATATTAATAGTTTTGGCACTCCTTCAAAAGTTTGGTTTGGGCACAGCTGGAAGGGAGAAGTCACATGAGTTTAATAAGACATTTCCACATGTTTTTGAGCACAAGTTGGTCAACAGATGGTTAGAAGAAACATAAATGAAGCACTATAGCTATTTTGGAAGGAGCATGTTCCTATATTTAAGGGCAGCTAAGAAGCAAATCAATACAATCTAACAGCAAGGAGATGGACATCATCAAGGTCGAATTTTAGGAGGAGCAGCTGTCAGATAGAAGATTTAATGTTTAGATAAGTTTGTTAAGTTATAATAAAGATTTTTAATCCTAGTTGTATTAGGACTGTAGAAAAGACAGTTTAACTGTTAGATGTAATTAAAAGTTTATTTTAGCAGTTGATAGGTGTCAAGATAGCAAATTCAAATTTTTCTCAAGAGGTTGGAGAGAATCCAAGAATGTAATGATGACTCTATAAGAGACAAGAAGTCAAATTGCATAGGGTTGGAAATTTTCATTAACAAGCATACTGTTTTGTTGTAGCAGAAACTGTGTTTTTATATTAATATAGAGATATTGGTTTCATCACTCAAGATTCAGAAAGGGTTATTGATGTTTGATATTCTCATGGTTTTCCTCAGAAACTTATGGCAGAAAACATAGATACAAATTTTAGGTAAAACATTGGCGGAAAAGGTAGAAGCTTCATAGCTTCTTCATGTAATCTCTCTTATTAAAAGAATTTTAATTTACAATTTTAAATAGATGAGAGAAGATAGTCCGTGCTATCTTAGTCTCTTTTGGTTGAGTTAATTACTCACCAAAACCCACCAAGATAGGAGTTTCCTAAACAAACTCCATCTTTTGAGGAACTACCCAACAACCCAAGAGTTAGGAATATTTAATTAATTATTTTGGATTTATTATTGTTATTTTAGAGAGGCTAACATTCCCCCCTTCAATGAAAAATCCAAAATAAGAACAAGGAACCATCTTCCAAGTTCTCATGTTGATCCTCAAAAAACATTGCCTGAAAAACCACCAAAGCTGGATGCTGAAAAACTGCAATCTGAAGAGACCATGAGTCAACTGCATGTCTGATTCATGTCTGAATTTCGCTTGACAACTCCATCAAGTGCCAAGTTGCAAAAGGATCTATCTGTCCTTTGTATGAAAGCAGCATCCTTTGTCCACTGACAAAATTTGTTCAAAACCCACTAGCTGATGATGACAAAAACAACTCACTGTTGCTTTTGCTGTGCTGAAAACTGTCCACTGCTTCTGTGCTGTCGACTGCCCACTGGAAAATTTGTTGATGCCCACTAGCAAATTTGTTGACTGCCCACTGGCAAAGTTGTTGATGCCCACTGGCAATTTTGTTGATGCCCACTGGCTTCTTTTGCTGGTTGTGCCGAGACTTTCAGTCTGACAACCACTGTCAATCTCATTGACATTTTCCCCCCTTTGTCAGCTGAAAGGAGAGACACTTCTCTGTAAAATATTCCTGAACTCCCCCCCTTCAGGTGTAGGAGTTTTACACTGTTGTACTCCCCCATTCAATTGTATGAGAGTACCATCATCTTTTCAGTGTGGACTGCACAATGTGTGACCGTATGCGGTTGTAGAACTGAAGCAATCTTTTAACTGTGGATGACCATTCCCAAGGGTCGATCCATTCATAATGTATCTTCAACCTTGCTGATTTGTGTTGATTGCGACATTTGTCTGAGGAATGATTGCACTTGCCACAATGGCGACAGGGATGGAGATCAAAACACTGATCTTCCATATGACCGGTTCTCTGACAATGAGAACATTTCGGTGTGACCTCAAGTTCAGGTTGTGTGGAATTCTCTTTTTCTGCAACTTTGGGTTGCATGCACTGCTGGTTGGCTGCAACTGTGTCTGAATGTGATGAGGGGATCTGTTCAAGAAATCCCGCACTGACGAACTGAATGGGCTTGGAATAATCAGGAATATGTAAGTTTGCGTCATCTTGGACATATCCTAAGCCTTGTCGATTCTTGTTATTTTGAATTTCTTCCCAGGGCCTGATGATGGGCTTGGAAGAAATTGGATCCGGAACAGCTACGATACTTGAAGCTGGCTGAATGAATGACTTATCATATGGATTGTGCAAAGACTTATCATCTGGATTGTTCAAAGACTGGAAAGTATCATTCTTTTCTTGCAATTCAATCCTTTGAAGTTGCGACTCGAGCTGAAGAAACTCAATGGTGTCATGTGTTTGTTGTAGATGCCGTGAAAGATTAGCAAGAGTGTCTTTGCTGACGTGCACCATGTCTTCATCACTGGAGATGATCAAACTGTGAAGAATGTTTAACAGTTGAATATGTTGCGCCATCTGAACTTGTGCACTTGAAAACGGGCTCTCTTGTTGTAGATGTCGTACTTTGAACCGTTTCACTTGAATGTCAGGCTCGCTTGAATGTGGCTTGAATGGCACGCTCGCTTGATTTGTTGCTGATTGCACTTGCTTGGAACACTTGCTAGAATATTCTCGCTTAAACTCTGGAATTCACGCTCGCTTGATGACGATCACGTTTGTTTAAGCGCTCACTTGACTGACTTGATGACTTCACGCTCACTTGAAATGAATAACCACGCTCACTTGATGTCGATTTCAACTTGGTTGATTGATGTTAGAGTTGAACTTGTTTGGTTGCTTTGGATGGTCGCTGCAAAAAACTGCACTCTGGCTTGCTTGATGGTTTTGACGCAAAATGCTTGAAATCACGCTCGCTTGGAGATGTAAACTTGTTGCTTGTTTGAAAAAACTCATGCACTCAATTGATTTTGTGTAAAGGAAGGGTGTCGAACACTGTCGACAATGCACCCAAGAAAGCTTACAATGATTCACTTTAAAACAATGACTTCACTTGTTCTTAAAAAATTCATTAACAATGATTTTTTAATGATTAACATAACATAGTGAATTTGATTACAAGTTCTGAAAAGAATGTATAACAACGCTGATCTAGACTTTTGAGTGTGCAGGTACATGAACTTGATGAAGTGAATGGGCTTGTTGATTTAAAATGCTGATGTAGACAATATTCAATTTGTGTTGTAGTGTTGATCTTGCAGCTATGTGTTGTGCTTGCTGATGTATGCGATATTAAATGAAATCATGGATGTGTCACAACTAGACACAAAACAGAAACAACAACATGAAGACATAAACAAAAAAATGCACCATCAAACACACATAGTGTACCTTAGATCCCCTTATTCAATTTCAGGCAGATCTAGGACACATCAACACCAAAAAAAAATGATATCTTTATTGAGTATGGAGATCATCAGTCTTTCATCTTTTACAATATTGCCATGGAAGCTTTCTCAAACAATGAAAATGTGACGCTTGCAAACTTTGGAAAGAAAAGTCTTCAAAAAACGTGTGCACTGATCACTCACACCTTATTTCTCCCAAGCACACTTATCTCTTCAAAGATTTCGAAACATCACCCTTATTACTCCAAAAATTACAAAATATACACCTTATTTCTCCACAAAATATTCTTCAAATTTACAAAATGTAATGCACCTTATCACTCCAAATACAAAAAAATTTATAAAATCACTTTTTTGAATCAATTTTCCTATTAACTTCACTTATCACTCCAAAGAAAATCAATTTCAATACTCTCTAATTTCAAATTATCACTCCACTAACAAATCACTTTAATTTTCCCACACCTTATCTCTCCAAAAAAAGGGTCTTTTAATTTTACTCTCTTTTTAAACCCCCATTAAAAAAAAGTGCCTTTTATGAAATGAAAAAACTGAATTTTACGTACACTTTAAAAAGTGAATGAATATACCTTCTTCCTTTAAATATTTTAAGCACACTTTAAAAAAAAAAACCACTATGCACACTATTTAAGAAGTTTTGTCTTCTTGCAATATGCATTCAAATCTTGTACCATTTCTTGATTTTTTTTTTTTTTAAAGCTTCTTCCTTGCGTTCAACACCAAAGTCTTCGGGCATTTCAAGTAATGGCATTCAATTAGAGATATACCATGATCGGTTGAGAAATTCAACACTGCTTACGCTGGCTGGGAGAGACGCTGCTCCAATTGTGAAACGTTGTGAAATGCTTCTTCAATTCATTTAAAAGGCTGTTTCAAGTGATTTAAAACGCTGCTTGCAACGCTTCTTGCAGGCCTGAATGCCGTAAATGCTGCTGTGGCTACTATTCAACGCTGTCAAGTTGGATTTCATGCCGAATTGCAATGTCAACGCTGGATTTCAATTAAACACCAATTCAATTGAACGCTGTTGGGATACCAACGCTCTGAAACGTAGAGAACTTTGTACAGCTCTCGTTCAACAAAACAGAGCCGCTGAGGATTTAAATATAATCACCGAAATCTTTGCCAAGTCAGAAAATCCATTTACTTTTTCGTTCGGCACGGCTTGTCATCGGCACGGACACCAAACACAGTAAATTATGTCATAGAAGACTGTATATGACTGTATATATCTTTTATCGTATTGTTTTTAGTCATATAGTGGGGACGCTAACAGCAATATATGTTTAACAACTGCAATATAAATTTAACAACAGCGACTACTCCCTATCGGTGTCCTCCTCCGGCGATACAATCACTTCAATAGTTTGAAACAGCAAAATAATAAAAAATTGTTTCGAAAATGGCATTGAGGAGTACGCATGAGACAGATTTTGCTTTTATTCTTGATAATAACAATGAAATTAATCAAATTTCTGTTCAAAAAAAACCTGACAAACTTCTTACCAACTTTTTTTGCTGATCGATTCAAACTGGAATCTTCCTCCACACGATTTTTCACATACACCCAAAATCTCACTGTAGCTCTGATATCACATGATACAAATTAAATTAACTCAGAAACTTATGGCAGAAAACATAGATACAAATTTTAGGTAAAACATTGGCGGAAAAGGCCAATGTTTCATGTAATCTCTCTTATTAAAAGAATTTTAATTTACAATTTTAAATAGATGAGAGAAGATAGTCCGTGCTATCTTAGTCTCTTTTGGTTGAGTTAATTACTCACCAAAACCCACCAAGATAGGAGTTCCTAAACAAACTCCATCTTTTGAGGAACTACCCAACAACCCAAGAGTTAGGAATATTTAATTAATTATTTTGGATTTATTATTGTTATTTTAGAGAGGCTAACATTTCAATTACTTGCAGTGGTATGAAGGTATGTTACTTAGAATTCACTAAAGGTGCTCTAACTTCCTTCATATGTTCATGAACTGTGTTTATTTTCTGTCTTACTATTCTTTTGATACATCTGAACCCTGAAATGCCCTGACTTCCATATGAAGCTGATACTCATGTTTTGTGAAAACACACTTGATTCCATAAGTCTAATAGATGTTTTTTGATTAGCAGTACAACCAATTATCCATTTTTATCCATTTTACTCATAGAGTTAGCCATCTAATCCTTATTTGAAAATCATAAACCTATTGAGAGAGCTCTCTCAAGTTGAGGAGGCTAAGCCTCAACTAAAAGTCTGGTTTGAAATAGTTACTCAGAGTCTTCTTGATCAGCAGCCTATTGGGGGCTGATTTTGAGATAACATATTGGTGCGTCTGTCGGGAGCCTAAAGATTATTCATTCCTGAAATCAAGACGCTGAACTTCTGAAGGTAGCAGGAGCTCAGAATCTGTTAGAGGCTGCAACACTACCTTGGCGACTCCACACATCAAATAATCAAATTGGAAGGTGACTCCACTGTTAGAATATCAGTAGCTTGATGAAGTTTCAAGATGATTTCCATTGCAAGAATGAATGCCAGGTATGCCCCTATGAATTGGTCTCATATTCCTAGTTTTCCAGATCCTATTCCAAAGGTTGGATGGTTAGATGATCTTCCAATATTCAAAGATGAAAAGAAAGACAATGCTACTCTTCATTTGGTTAGGTTTCATCTACATGTAAATATTCTTAAGGTTCAGTTCCCTGAAGACTGTCTTATGAAGATGTTTATGACCACTCTAGAAGGAAAAGCATGGTCTTGGTATAAAGGTTTAGCAAATGGTTCATTATATTCTCTTGCTAATTTCCATGACGTATTTTATGAGATGTATAAAGACTGTCATCCCTCTTTATTGATGGTCAATGACTGCTATAAACACTCTGAGAGTTTTATTGAATATTTGGAGAATTGTTATGAAGATGATGAGTTCATGGATGAGGAAATTTTAGAAGCCCTTCATGACAATACCTTTCATCAACAAGAAGAAAGGATAATATCTCCCTTAGATGAAAATGAAACCCAGCAGGAGTTTACTTATGAAAATCATGTCACATCCTCTGAGTTTGAGGAAAATTTGCAGCAAAATTGTCAATCCTTTGATCGTCAAGAGTATGATAATCATTTCAAACAACAAGAGGAAATATTGGAAAATGCTTGCTACAAACCTCAGGTACAGGAAAATTTTGATTTTTCATGTCATTTCTTTCATCAACCTACATCAAATGATGATTACATTAATCAAGAAGTGGGTGAAAATTTCTCTTTATCCCTGCCCTCTAATCTGAAATCATTTGAGTGCAAGGCAGAAGATAAGATTCAGTTTGTGGATGAAGTTGCAGAGAACAATGAAAAAGATATTGAAGTTCTAAAAGATCAAATTCAGCCTTATGGGTTTCATGATCAAGATCAGTTTTTTCAAGAGTTTTTAATGCTAGAACACAAGGAGGGGGTGTTGTTGTCACCTTTCTCCTTTGAGTTTGAAGAAGAATACATTGTTTTTGAAAACTAGTTTGAAAAGCAGTTGTATAGAATAAAAAAGAAATCTTGTGTGGCTGAGAATCAGTTGTCTAAAGTTACATAAAGTTATGAGGATAATCAAATTGATCATGTCTTCTTTAACCCTATAGCTAAATAAATGGAAGATATTTGCACTCCAATATTTCAGTTTCATTTTCATTATGAAGCTCAGATACATTCTAAGCTGCCTTGGTCATCATAGTATCATGATTACTTTGGGTTCGAGTGTAGTCAAGCGCTTCATATATCAAAAAAGACAATTGATTGGATTCATTGGAAGTTTCATGTTCCTTAAGCTACAAATGGATTTTGCAGCTGATAAGGTAGGTAGGTAGCAGTATGCAAATAAGCTCAAGGTGGACTGAGCATTTTTTTTAGTAGGAACAGTTTGAGTGCTTCTTGCAGAGATCATCAAACTTGAGCCCGAAGTGAAGGCCATAAGATTTTGAAGCAAACTGGACAGAATTTCAGAGTTTTATTCTAAAGGATGGATAGCAGCACTGGAGCTACCGGTTCTTAGTATACCATAGGAGCACACTATCCCAAGTGGAGCCACTGTTATCACCATAAAAAAAAAATCTAGACTTTGGAAAGTTTGCCTTATCTCTAGTCATGGTCTTAAATAGGTTGAAGGTCATTTCATGCTTAAAGGGTTAAGTGATAGGGTAAGAGTCTTAAATGTTTCATTTTCATCTCCAAATAAAGTTTAACAACCTTATTTCATGGCTTAAGGGTCACATATATTGTTTTGAAATCATATCTTAAACCACTTTAAAAAAAATTGGAATTAGCCACGAAACCACATTTTCATAGCACAGACAGTGTAAAAAACATGTTTTGCGCTACGAAAAGGCTACTATTTTCATAGCTCTTTTCCCTAAAAATACACTAAGCGCGCTACAAAAATGCGGATCTGTAGGCAATCTTGTTAAATCATCAATTCATTAAATTTTTGTTAATTTTTTATTATTAGGTGTCTGATAGGAAACATTTCTAAGGCATGCAACCATCCAAATCCATCATTTCAAATGTAGGGTTCATCATGACAGGTAATTTCAAATTCGAAAAGGGCTGGTCTCTTGTGTCATTATCTCATGCAAAAAACACTACATGCATGTCCTTTCAAATGTTAAGCTTATGGTAAACCGATACAAAAGCTTCTCTCATCTTGAAATCAAGCGAGGTTTGTCAAGATTAAGCCCAGGAAAAAGGTTAAGGAACCAATGATAAACACATCACTGAATATCCAAAGGACTCCTCAATCTGCACAGAAGAAGAGAACTCATGTCAAAGAGACAATTCAGGAACAATCAACTAGTAAAACAGCTCATAAGCAGTTGACTAGGAGTCAAAGGTAAAAGGAGAAGGGTAAGGCTATGGTCACAGATGAAAAATTGGAATTAAGAGGTGACTTGAATGATATATTACAAGCTATTGACATTGAAGAGTCTCCCCCAGTTCAAGCAGACTTCATCAAACAAGATACAGGTGGCAAATCAAATAAATTGAAAACATCCAAAAAATTAGATTTTGAGGATGAAGTGTCAGAGTTTGTCTTTAAGCCTAGAAAACCCTTGACTAGGCAGTCTAAGAAATTGCAGCAGCCAGACATGGAGATAGACCAAATAGGAGGTGAGGATGCAAATTTTTTTGAAGAACCCATAAATATATCATCTCCAATGCTTAAAGAAGACAGAAACAGAGTTTTTAATACTTAGAGAGAAAAGAGTAGTTATGAGGAGGTTAAAGACAAACTCAGACTTGCAAACATTGAAATTGACAAATTGAAGAAGAAAGTGAGAATGCATGTTGTAGAAAGGTCAAACTTTGAGAGGATGAAAGGTCTGTGGGAGCTAGAAAATGTTTCAAACATTGAGTCAATCAGTAGTAAGGATCAATTCTACATATGGACCGTCCCTGCAATCAAGGAAGCAAAGTTCATAAGGATGGTTAATACCAAACTAAGAGCTAATAATATAAGGCTTAAAAGGTAGGTTGAAGATCTTGAAATACATCTAGCAAAGCCTGAAGATCAACCACAACAAAAATGAGTGTAAACAGTAAGTGACATCTTCTAACACATTTTTGGGGTTATGTGGAAAGATTTCATTTTTGAAAGCAGTTTAGAGTTGATTTTTGTTGATTATGAGAGCTTATATATAACTGGAAGGATGGCATTAAGGGTTTGAAACTTAAAATTTTGGAAAAAGATGTGAAAAGATAGACACAGCAGTTTCGTAGCACGCTATGAAACTGATGTAGGATGCAATTTGAACAACTTTGCAAGGTTTCAAAGGGTGAAAAGGCTTGTTTTTTAAACCTTGATGTTGCTAAAGAATGTATAAAGATCACAAGTGAAGATCCAATGGTAAAATGCAGAAAAATGAAGGTTCCAAGTGAAGTTTTCAAAGGTAAATTTTTACGTTACCAAAACAACAGACAATTTTGTAGCGCAGCAATATTAACAGTTTTGGCACTCCTTCAAATGTTTTGTTTGGGCACAGTTGGAAGGGCAAAGTCACATGAGTTTAATAAGACATTGCCACATGTTTTTTAGCACAAGTTGGTTAGCAAATGGTTAGAAGAAACATAAATGAAGCACTATAGCTATTTTGCAGGGAGCATGTTCCTATCTTTCAGGACAGATAAGAAGCAAATCAATACAGTCTAATAGCAAGGAGATGGACATCATCAAGGTCAAATTTTAGGAGGAGCAGCTGTCAGATAGAAGATTTATTGTTTAGATAAGGTTGTTAAGTTATAATAAAGAGTTTTAATCCTAGTTGTATTAGGACTCTAGAACAGACAGTGTAATTGTCAGATGTAATTAAAATTTTGTTTTAGCAGTTGATAGGTGTCAAGCTAGCAAATTCGAATTTTTCTCAAGTGGTTGAAGAGAATCCATGAATGTAACGATGACTCTATAAGAGACAAGAAGTCGAATTGCATAGGGTTGGCAATTTTCATTAACAAGCATACTGTTTTTTTTGTAGTAGAAACTGTGTTTTTGTGTTAATACAGAGATATTGGTTTCATCACTCAGGATTCAGAAAGGGTTATTGATGTTTGATATTCTCATGGTTTTCCTCTTTAAATTACTTGCAGTGGCATGAATGTATGTTACTTAGAATTCACTGAAGGTGCTCTAACTTCCTTCATATGTTCATGAACTGTGTTTATTTTCTGTCTTACTATTCTTTTTATACATCTGAACCCTGAAATGACCTGACTTCCATATGAAGATGATACTCATGTTTTGTGAAAACACACTTGACTCCATAAGCCCAATAGATGTTTTTTGATTAGCAGTACAACCAATTATCCATTTTTATCCATTTTACTCATAGAGTTAGCCATCTAATCCTTATTGAAAATCATAAACCTATTGAGAGAGCCCTCTCAGGTTGAGGAGGCTAAGCCTCAACTAAAAGTCTGGTTTGAAATAGTTACTTAGAGTCTTCTTGATTAGCAGCCTATCAGGGTCTGATTTTGAGATAACACAACCATCTGGTCCCGGACACTTATCAGGGCGAAAGATTTTAATGTTTTCTCTACTTCCTCCTTAGTAATTTCTGAATTTAATACACATATAGCCTTTGCATCAAACATTTTTGAAATATGCTCAAGAACCCATGTCTAACAAGATGGGTCAATGCCTTGGTCCGCTTCGTAAAAGGTCGAGAAGTGTGTGAAGGCCTCCTCCTATATCTTAGATGTAGAGATGGCACAACTCCCATATGTCCTTTGAATGTGCCATATGGTGTTCTTGTTTTTCCTTTCGTTGGCACTTTTATGGAAAAAAATTGTATTTAAGTCTCCTTCCCTGAGCCAATTTATCCTGCTTTTTTAGCTTCCAAGTGAGCTCTTCAATATTTAGAATCTCCATCTTCCCTTTTTGCAGCTTGTTGATCAAGTTGTATACCTCATGATTAGGAGGCTTGTTTACAAAATCAGCATGTATTATGCTAATATTGTTTGATATTTCCTTCATTTCTGCCCTAAGAAATTACTTTTTCTTTATTTCCCATTCCTTTGTTATGCATTTAATCCTTTGGATTTTTGCATGAAATATTTCCCATCCAAATATACCCTCATATGGTATATTGTTGCTCCAGCACTCCTTTACTAGCAGGTTATATTCAAAATCTTCTAGCCATGTGCAGTTGAATTTGAAAGGCACCCCAAATTGCTTACCCTCAGCACACCAGGAAAGAATAATGGCCATATGGTCCGACAGGTCCGTCACCATCACCCTGGACTTAAGATGTCCCAAGTAACCAAATAGAGTTTCGCCCACCATAGCCCTGTCAAGCCTCTTCCCGATATAATCCCCAACTAATCTTCGATTTGTCCATGTTGGGATTAGAGGATAGGGTCGAATACCCTTAAGGTGGAAGTTATCAAATATCCTCCCAATGTGATCTGCCATTAGATCAAGTCTGGCTTTTGGATCCAAAATACATCCAAAGTAACTTTTCTTTGTTGCTTGACTAGTTTGCTGACATGTTAGCGTTGAGTATTCCATGTGTCAATTTTGCCACCTCATCTTGCCATGTGTCAACATTTGATTGTGCTATGTGCCAGCCCTACACATCATGGTAATCTCCCCTATTTCTTGAGCTCTAGCCATTTTTTTTTCTTGCCTAATTATCTCCTTTATGCTAGCCAGAAGGTAAAATGATCTAATAGACCAAATGAAATTTACCCAATTTTGATATTATTAAATAAAAGTGGTAAATTATAATTAATAAAAAGGGGAAAATTTATTTTTATTAGAAGGGGGAAAAAAGTCACTTAGGAAGAAAAAGTGTCCACTTCAATAAAATAATATAAAAGGAAGATCTAGAAGCTTCGAGAAAAATCAATAAAAAAATTATAAAAGGAGGGTGGAGCTCATTTTGTAACCATTATATTTCACAATTTCTCATTGTTATTGAAGAGAAGCTCAAGCAAGTTTTAGTCAAAGGGTGTCAATGGAGATCCTCACACTAGTTTTGGTGGATTTCATTTTCACCCTAGCTAGTCACTATGAAATTTTAGTGTACTCTCTTTGCCACCCAAGTTGGAGATTTTATTGTTGGGTTTATTGCTAATCATTGTTGTAGGGGTTTGAAAGAATTTTATATTGCAGGAGGATGAAAATTCATTTGATCAAGTTACATCAAGAAGGTCGAATTTCCCTTCCACCAGTAGGGCCAAATTTCTAGTCAAGTCCCTAGAAGGCCAAGTTAATCATCTTGATCCCATTCACTCAGATTGAAGAAAAAATTGCAAGATAATTTCGAGAATTTGTTTTTCCAACAAAAGGGATCAAATTCTTCACTGAAAGAGGATTGAATTTTTCATTACAAATGGAGGTCAGATTCGTAATACTTTTTTAGCAGAAGGACCCTAGTTCTGAACGTATTATTCCTAGCAAATACTGATTGTTCTTACATTTCTAGGAGACTCCACATTAGTAATGAATCCAAGACCAAATTCCCTTATTTGTGGTCGATTTCATCTCCATTGGCAACCAAAGAGAAGAGTTTTAATTCTTACTATTGTTTTCATTGTCATAAGAGAGACACCAAGGCCAAGTTGGGTTCTACATAATCATTCGCTCAATTAAAATTCTTAGAATTTTATTTTAGGGATTTGTGTCATGAGATTAGATTGATTTCTTGCATAAAAAACATCTATGAAGCTAGGTTTCAATTAGTGAAAGGATCGTGACTTCTCCTTATGGAGGCTTGAATTAATTCAGGAGGATTGTCAAAGTTATATGATCATTTCCAAGAATTATTGCTAGAGGTCGAGTTGTTCAATAAGAGACTACTATAAAAAACAAATGCATTGATGGGTTGGAGTTTTTATTGGCCATAAGTAACAAAAATTCCCTTGAAAAATACAAGTGTTGTAGCTCATATTTCTATGGGAGGATGACTTGTTTGTTCAAAAGATCTAGTTGTGAGTTGAAGCAATGTAATTCCAGAGAATTAATTAAATTTTGTTTCCATTCTTATCAATGGAGGAGCAAATTCTAGTTGTCATCCTCAGGTTGTGTATTGTAATTCATTAAAGAATCATAGTCAAATAAAGCTTCGATTTTCCTTCGATTTTGGGTTGATGTCCATGAAATGTTCGACAAAATTTTCAATCATATTTGTTGAAGGTGTTTCTGGAATTTGCATGCTAACTGTTTGTAGAAAGGTGCTAAAGCGAAGGTTTAAAATTCACGAAAAAAATTTCTTGATTTTTTTCTTGCGTACATTACACTCATCTTGCCATGTGTCATTGTTTCAATGTGCCATGTGTCATCCCTGCCACCTCATCTTACCACATGTAATTTTTTGAATGTGCCACATGTCAACCCTAATTGTGCATATTACCACGTGTCAGCGTCCAAGTATGTCATTTTTTAGCATCGTGTATGCCATGAATTAACTTTGCTACTTCATCTTCCAATGTGTTAGCATCTTAGTGTTCCATGCATCAGCCTTACCACCTCATATTTCCACCTACTAGTGTGTGAGTGTGCCACATCTCTACCCTACCACTTAATCTTGTCATGTATCAACATCTTGAGTGTGCCACATGTCATCCCATCCACTTCATCTTGCCACATGTCATGTTTAGATTGGGCCATGTGTTAAATCCATAAAGGTCCTCATCCCTAATTTTTTGTCGATAATCCATTAGAAAACTCACCACAACTGATTTGATAAAATTATGCTTCAAATATACTATTTTTTTTTAATGAGATTTTATTTCTCAATTTTTTGGATCTGGAAACAATTGTTTATTATGCATGGATGAAAATTATATTTATGAAAAAATACAAAACAATGAAATAAAATTCAAAAACCACACATTAACACATGATATTCCCTAGGAAACATTTTCGAGAGAAAACCTCATTGTAACATTAGGCCACTTTTCTCTCTTTCTTTGAATGTAAGTACAAAGAAGTCTGACCTCTGGTTTGTGGGCTACTATAGTGCACAAATTCTCTATGTTTTCTCTCTCTCTATTCACTCTTGGCTTCTCTATTCATTTATGGAACAAAATGAACTCGAATAACATGGAGCCCCTTTTCCTACTAGTGGCCTGGTAATAACACAACATGATAGCCTACTAGTGGGTGGGTTTGACTCCTTCAACTCTTAACTATAATTACAATATTGACTCTTTTGTAGTATTCTTCATCATGATCACATGGCTAGGACCTTTTCAATGAATAATGGGGTTAACATGGCATCCTCTTGAGTTATGGTGGTCAAAACAAAGTCAACTTTTGAGTAGCATAACTTTTGCATGCATACTTTGATTGAGGTGATTCTCATGTTGTTGGAAATTTATTTGTGTGCCGAATAGCACAAAAAATTGTTTCACTTAGGTGATAAATATTTACCTCTAAAAAAATTTTGTTTGATGCCTCAAACTATCTTTAGAAGGTTTCAAACCCCAATTTGTCAAACTGAGTCCTGTTGGTAAAAATTATCCTATGAGTTGATTCCTCCACAGTTTCCCACTATGAAAGCATCACTATGGATTCCAAACAATATGATGATCCAATCTTTATCACACCTCCTCATTTTAGGATGCTTTTGGTCCCAAAAAGCTTCTAGGAATTAAGGAAGGAAAATTTTCCTCCACCTTCTCTCGAGTGTACCATTTAGCTTTGCCTAAAATTTGTCCTTTCAACTCAATTTTCCAAAGATCATGTTGCCATTATCTTGTAGTTTTGTACCTCTTATGAAAAATTGTATCTTCTTCCAATTCTTCCTAAGAATCTTGTGCCAAATCCTCTATAGAATGAAGGACCTATTCATCTCCCTAATCTAGCATGGAAGGCTCATAGAGTTTTAGATTCTCTACATTCACCACTAAGTAAATGCATAAGTGTGGAGGTAGGTTGAGTATATAAGTGTTATCTCCAACCATTATCATTATATCAAAGGGACCATATTACAAAGCTTTGATTTTATTACTAGTACCCTATAGCCTCTCCTTACTATATTTTAACTATACTTTGCCCCCCACCTTGAAGGACTTATTTGTAATGAGTTAATCATGCCTTGCCTTATATTTTTTCTATGAATTCTACGGAGTATGTTGTACCTACATATGGATCTACCTAATATTCTAAAGACTATATGAAATATTCAAAAGGTGAAGGTGGAAAATATCTAAAACAAGTTTCAAATGGGGACTTTCTAGTAGAAGTGATCTGATATGATATTGCTTGAGGATTATGTTAAAATTTGCAAGTGATTAATTAAGGTTTTTAAGCCTCTTATGTGAAATAATAAAACACATAAACATGAATAAATAGTTCAATTTTTGCATAAAACGAGAGACAACATTACCATAACAACAAAATCAATACAACAAATGATGAAGGAGTTCACCCCTCCTGGGCTACATCTTCTGCTCCAGCTTCCAATGCTTGGGCCTCTTTCATTATGCTCAAAAAATGGTGTTTACATCAAGTTATAGTGCTTAAATGGATTCAACAGTAGCTCTAATGGCTTCAGAATTGTCAAAAACTCATGTCTAGCCTCTTTATTCTCCCAAAAAGGCCAAAAACTACAAAAGTTATGCTCTCCCAAATTTTTTGTACTATCTTTCCTACAAATCACACCTTTTGCAATCTTCCCTACAATTTCGGGCTTTTTCAGCCACGTAAGGCGACAAATTTTCCCCGCGACAACGGGATTCCCGTCGCGCTGAGTGCAAATTGTCGCCTGGTTAATTGAGTTGGTGAGCCTAGTACTTGGAAAAAAAAATTCCACGTCGCAGCTTTTCTGTCGTTGATTTCAGGCACGAGGTGTTGTTTTCCCGCTGTGGTTGTTGCCTTGACCATAGTTGTGGTGGTGACCTGAGTTTGAAGTCGGTTGGGTTAGCGGTTACAAACCCGTAACATATCATGTAACCATCACAAGTGAATACTCTAATGAATCGTTAACATACGAGTTTTCAATCCCCGCTCCAAACCTGGCATCAAATGTGAATATAAAGCATTCACATCTGGACGTTTCCTCTGTCGTGGTTAAATGTTTCAAATTAGCCTAACAACTAGCATAACCTTGACACTTACTTTCATACCCGCCATGTGACCTGTTCTGATGAACCGTTAATATTTCACATGACCATTGGTTTAATGTTATAGCGTTGAACTTTAGGTTTGTGGGTCTTTTATTATGTAATGGGTTTGGTGTATTATACACTGCCAATTCAATTGCCATGAAAATATGGTTATGCCATTTACATCATAAATATGAATTGTGGGTCAGGGTTAGCCCCTAACCCTGGTCTATGGAACGGGGTTGGTGGTTAACCCCGGTCCCAAACCCCGCAAGCCAAAACAATAAAGTTTAATTATTTGTGGAACCCTATATGGGTTAAGGAATATGCATGGTGTAGTGGTATATGTCCTCACTGCTTGGTGATAGGTCACTCATTCGACTCGCAGGGCTACTTCTCGGCCCTTAATAATTTTTTGGTGGCCACCAAGAAGCCACGTGGCAGCCTCTGGTTGGCCCACGTGGTGCTGGTTGGTCCACTTCATCAACCAGAAAACCAATATAAATTAACCAATTCCGGAGCCAATAGAATTGTGAAAAATGGAAGGATGTGATAGGCCAGAGGGACACAGTCACCATGTACGATCAGGGTCCAGTTAGCAGTACGGATTTCTAACTACACAGCCCTGTACCCAAAAACTAAAAAAAACAATTGTTTCCCCAAATGAAAAAAACTTAACTACAAGAGTATACAATGCCATTTTTTCGTGAAACATGTTGCTTCAAATTCATAACGACGAGATCTACGGAGTCGTTCGGGTTCCAATCCATTCAAACAACTTTCAATTTTAGCATAAAATTGATCCACCAAATCATTCCTCCCCACTAGAATATTTTGGACCTCCAAAATCTCTTTATCAGTCAAAAAATAGATGAGGTTACAACTACTTTGCCCTTCCAAACTCAATCCACTAAAAATTTCTTGAATGCGACATTTTGAGATTTTCACGAAAACTGCTCATTTTCCCTAACTTTGAAGACCTTGACTTGTTGTTGTATATACCATCCACATTCACCCCTTGGTAGTCAATCAAAGGAAACTTAAACTACTTCAAATTCTTCTCACCTTGAACATTGTCGACATGACGATGCTTGGCAGGTCTAGTCTTGCACTTGGATCGACTCTTGACCAAATGTGATCACCATCGCCATGCAACATCCCATTTCAAAGACAACACTTTGTTCAACCCACAAGAATAAATTTTGAACCCAATGCCCTCTTTGTCAAATTTATTTGGCACTTGATCTTTGACCCTTTCACTCTCTTGCATTGGCATCTTGTTCACATCATTGTCCAACAATAATGCTTGTTGTTGCAATTTTACCTCATCTTGTTTACCTCTTTTAGGAGGCAACATGTTAGACTCTTGAAACATCTTATCACAACTATTAGCAACCTCAATGAAATCATATTTTTAATTTGATGCATTTTCTTGAAAGGCCTCATTCACAACATATTTATGCTTGAACATCAACAAAGCATAATTTTGACTAGCATTAACAATTCTCTTCATTTGTCCAACATTCATAAGAGACAAACTCATCTTCTTACTATGCACTCTAACAATGTAATCAAATCCATTCTTGAATAAGTTATACTTGTTCTCATGGCGATGAAATATTTCTCTCCTATCATAAAGATATGGTCTTCCCAAAACTATACCACAAATATCAAGCGGAATCACATCAAGTTCAACTTCATCAAGAAAGTTTTCAATGATTGCAAATCTAAGGATGCACCTCCTTGTAACCTGAAATTTTGCATTCTTGCATACCCAACCTAGAGGATAGGGTCTAGGATATGGAATGGTCTCTAAGTTTAACTTATTGACAATTTTCTCTAAAATAATATTTTCTTGTGAACCACTATTTAATAGTGTGTATATCTTGGTTTGGTTTGAAAAAACTCTAATATGGAAAATCTTAATTCTTGTTTCTTCATCTAGAGTATCATTTAGACAACTTGAAGAACTAGTACTTGCTATGTTCTTAAATTTCCAACCCATTCCTGTGATATTTGTTTCATCTCCAAAATCAGAACCTAAATCATGTTGTATTTTTGCAGTTGTCTTTTCCTTCTCCTTGTTTTTCAATTTCTTGGGTCTCATTTATGGATGAAGTTTCCAGCAATGATATTCATCATGTCCATCTTTTGAACAGTTTTTTCATGTGAGTTTTTATTTCTCCAACTTGATGGATGCATTCTTATTACCTTTTCCCTTGTACTTCCCCTTTCCTTTTTCTCTAGACTCAAAGGTATTCTCACTTTTATCATTTGAAGCATGTTTCCCTCTTATCTCTAGATGTGTGGCCTGTACACAAACTTCATCTAAAATTGAAGGACTAAACATGAGAATTGTATGTCTTAGGTAACTATGTAAGCCAATAATTTATTTTAACAAAGTTTCTTGAGATGTCAAATCTACACCCAATATTAGTGCTCTTCTCCTAAATTATTGAGTATAGGTTTGCACACTTTTTCCTTTACCTTGCATAATTTTTTTCCAATCCTTTATAGCCTTCTGCATGTATGCTAATGGATAACATTTTCTTTTCAAAGAAGCAACAAAATCATTCCAAGAGGTTAAGACCTTACCATGTTTCTTCATGTCCTCTTGAGTTTTGGCTTCCCACCAAATAAGTGCAACACTTTCCAATCTTACTGAAGCAAGCTAAATCTTGGTGTCATCATCCTTGATTCTTTGTATCATGAAATACAATTTAAGTTGACATACCCAATTATCTAATCTTTCAGCATTTACCTCTCCATCACACATAGGAAAATCAAGCTTTATGTCAAGATTTAGAAATGGAGTTTTACCATGACCTTTTGGAGAATGTGGAGGTGTTTGTGAAGGGCTTGTTGTGGAAGAAGATGATGGTGAAGATGGTGGTGAGGATGGAAGTGAAGAGAATGGTGGTGTCAATGGTGGTTTTTCACCGTTCCCATTACCTTTTGGAGTCTTGTCTCCATCTCCTCTATCTCCTTTTGAATACTTATCTCCCTTTGTAGGATTGGAGCTCTCACCTTGCAACCTTGTGTTTCTCTCCTCATAGAGAACTTTCACATTTGTGTCATATCAAAGAATTATTTTTTGAAATCCTTTTCATCTTCTGAAATATTTTCAGGCTCTCCTTTATGTGTCATACTTGTTGAAGCTCCAGCTATAATTTTAGGTGTAGATTGTGGAAAACTTGCTCTCCCTGTCCTTGACCTCACTTGAAGACTTGCAGCCACAAGCTTTCCTTCTCCTCTCTTAAGCTTCAGCCTTGTAAGCATTAGAAACACTTGCAAACAATTAAACCCTCACAACAACAAAGAAAACCTAAGCTATGATACCAAAATGATATGTATATGATATTGCTTGAGGATTATGTTAAACTTTACAAGTGATTAATTAGGTTTTTAAACCTCTTAAGTGAATTTCTTAAACAAATAAACATGAATAAATAGTTCAGTTTTTGCATAAAACAAGAGACAACAACACCATTACAACAAATGATGAAGGAGTGTGACCCCTCATGAGCTACATCTCCTGGTCCAGCTTCCAATGGTTGGGATTCTTTCATTATGCTCAAAAAATGGTGTCTACGTCAATTTCAAGTGCTCAAATGGCTTCAAAATTAGCTCTAATGGCTTCGGAACTGTCAAAAACCCTTGTCTAGCCTCTTTCTACTCCCAAAAAGGCCAAAAAATGCAACAATTATGCTCTCCCAAAGTTTCTACATTAATTTTCCTACAAATCGCACCTTCTGCAATCTATTATACAATTTAGGGCTTTGTTGGCCACGTGGGGCAACAAATTTTCCCTGTGCCGACACGATTCTCACCATGCCAGGTGAAAATTTTCGCCTGGTTAATCAAGCCAGTGACCCCCGTACCCGACAAAAAAATTTCCACTTCACAACTTTTCCGTCATTGATTTTAGGGACGTGGTGTTGTTTTCCCGTTGTTCTTGTTGACTTGACCGTAGTTGTGGCGGTGACCTAAGTTTGAAATCAATTGGGTTAGCAGTTACGAACCCACAACATATCATGTAATCGTTGCATGTGCATGCTCTGACGACCCGTTAACATACCAATTTTCAATCCCCACTCTAGACCTGGAATCAAATGTGATTAGGTAGTGTTCACATGTGGATGCTGCCTCCATCATGGTTAATTGTTCTAAATTGGCCTGACCGCTAGCATAACCTTGGCACTAAATGTCATACCCACCAAGTGACCTGTTTTGATGAACCATTAATATTTCGCCTGATCGTCGGTTTAATTTTATAATGGTGAACTTTAGGTTTGTGTGTTTTTGGTTATCTAACGAGTTTGGTGTATTATACACCACCAATTCGACTGCTATGAAAATTTGGTTATAAAATTTACATCATATATATGAATTATGTGTTGGGGTTAGCCCCTAACCCTAGTTTATTGACCAGGGTCGTGGGTTAACCCTAGTCCAAACCCCCGCAATCCAAAACAATAAAGTTTAAATAGATGTGGAGCCCTATATGGGTTAAGAAACATGCATGGTGTAGCGGTATATGTCATGGCTTCTTAGTGATAGGTCATGCATTCGACTCCTAGGGTTGTTGCTTGGCCTTTAATAAAATTTTGGTTGCCACCAAGAGGCCACTTGGCAGCCTCTGGTTAGCCCACGTGGTGCCTCCTAGTTGGTCCACTTCATCAACCATAAAACCAATAGAAATTAACCAATTCTGGAGCCAATATAATTGTGACAAATGGAAATATATGATAGATCAGAGGAACACAGTCACCATGTACGATCAGGTCGGTCCAGTCATTAGTATATACTGTTGATTGTGAAACCCTGTACCCAAAAACTAAAAAAATTTATTATTTCCCCAAACGAGCAGAACTTGATTACAAGAGGATACGACATCATTTTTTCATTAAATGAGTTGCACCAGATTCAGAATGACGAGATCTACGCAATCGAGTATCTCCCTCATCTAGATGGCCTCGCATGTTGCCTGACTGGCCACCATGTACTCTGCCTCTGTTGAACTGAGTGAAACTGATATCTGTTTCTTGTTGTACCAAGAAACTGTTGTTGATCCTATGCTGAATATGCCTCCTAATGTGCTCTTCATGTCAAATGGACTCCCTTCCCAATCTGCATCGGTGAAGCCTTGAAGCTTCACTCCCTTTGTCTGTTTGTTCCATAATCCATACTTTGTAGTGCCTTTGAGATATCTCAACACATGCTTTCCTTCCTTCCAAAATAGCTTGGTAGGCTTAACCATAGCTTGGCTCAGCTAGTTAACTGTGTAGCATATGTCGGGTCGTGTGTTCACCAAATACATTGGTGAACCCACAAGTCGCATGTAAATAGTAGTATCCACTACTTCACCCAAAGTAGCATCCTCCTTCCTCTAGTTTCCTACTAGAGGAGTCTCCATGGGTTTGTTGCCCTCCATGTGGAACTTCCTTAGAATATCCTTGGCATACTTTCCCTGAGATGCAAATAGCTCCCCATATCTTTTCCATATTTCCAATGCAAGGAAATAGTGCAAGAGCCCGATGTCCTTCGCCTCAAATTATGTTGCAAGATCCTCTTAGCAAGACTTTATGAGCTACTAATCACTTGTTAGTATCAGATCATAGACATAAAATACAATAATCAAAAGCTTTCCATCAACCACAATGTGATATAGGTTCACATCTTCTTCACTCTTGGTGAAGCCCAACCTGGTGAAATAGTTGTCAATCCTGGTGTACCATGTACGAGGTGCTTGCTTCAGCCCATAAAGTTCTCTCTTCAGTCTGCACACATGTGACTCCATGTCTAAGGTCTCAAAACCTTCTGGTTGCTCAATGTACACTTAATCCTCAATAAATCCATTGAGAAAGGTTGTCTTTACATCCATATGATGTATCTTCCATCCCATCTGTGCTGAGAGTGCAAGGATGGATCTAATAGATGAGTACCTTATGACTGGTGCAAACGTCTCATCATAGTCAATCCCCTCCACCTGAGAGAACCCTTTGGCCACAAATCTAGCCTTGTGTTTATCCACACTCCCATATGCTACTTGCTTCACCTTGTAGGCCCACCTAGATCCTACAACTGACTTCCCTGCTGGTCTTGGGACGACTTCCCATGCACTATTTATGATAATGGAGTCATATTCCTCAACCGTGGCATCAACCCACACAGGTTTTTTCACTGCTTCCTCAAAAGTGGATGGTTCTATCTCAATACCTTTGCTCATAATAGCCATGTATATAGTGTACCGCTCTGGGGACCTTCTCTGCCTGCGTTGTGATGTGGGTGCTCCCAAATTATCTCTCACATCCAACAATAATATGTCAACCTCTCTGGTGTGCTTCCTTCCATATCTAGTAGATGCCTCTACTTGAGTGGTTCTACCACTCTCTATTCCTCTGCTTGTGGCTACTCTGCATCCTGAGGTTCATCCTTTGGATCCAAGAGCTCCTCAGCTACATGCAACTCAAGCTCCCTCTCAAGGGAAAACCGCATGGCTTTGTCTTCATCGAATTTCACATCTCTTCTGACCAATATCATCTTGTGTGCTGGAAAGTACACCTGATAGTTGTGAGTTGTATTAGTGTACCCCAAAAATATCCCCAACTCTATTATTGGCTCTAGATTCTTCTTAACATCTTTGGTTACATGGAAATAAACAGATAAACCAAAAATTTTAAAATACGACACATCTAGTCTCTTACCTGAAAAAGCCTCCTCTGGTGAGGAATTTTGTTCTGCACAAATGTTGTTGTATTGCATGCTTCTACCCATAGATGCAACGGTGGGCCCTGATATTACAACATAGCTCATGCTGCTCCCACAATAGTTATGTTCTTTCTTTTTGCAACCCCATTCTGCATTCAATTCTCTTCGAATTTATTTTGAGGCACAAAAGTTATTGAATTCGTTAGAGATGTATTCTCCACCATTTTTGCTCCTAATAACCTTCACCTTCTTCCCTGTATCTTTCTCGACAAGTTCCTTGAACACACAAAACTTGGAGAGCGCTTGATCTTTCTTCTGCATGAAGAAAATCCAACACTTTCTTGAAAAATGATCAACAAAAATCACATAATACATGTGATTTTCTATGGAAGTTGCCGAGAACGGTCCACACACGTCTTAGTGAACTCTCTCAAGGATTACTTTGGATCAAATTTCCTTATTGTGAGAGGTGGCATTGGTATACTTCCCCAATGTACACCCTTTGCATGTGTCTCTCTACACAAGTGCACCCTGTTGACACCGAATCTTAAGGGATTGGGTGAGATTGTATATTATTGTAAAATAGTAAATAAGGAAGGCCAAGGGACATTGGGAAATGAATCCCAATAGTCTCACCTCCATGTATAAGTACATACACACCCTCCATCTAATTCCTATTCAATTTTGCGGAGTTACCTTTTGGCCTGACATGGTATCAGAGCCAGTTATATTTCTGGACTCCCTGCCCTTGTAAACCCCCCCTTCCAGACCTGCCTATCTGCCTCCCTACCAGCACCTGGCAGAACTGCTCCTTCTCTATCCTACAGTACGCTGCCCATTACTCCTCATCAAATTCTGCAAATTCTGATCTCCACAACATATATTAATTTTTTATTGCAAGAAATTTTACAAATTCTTCTCTCCATAACATATATCAATTTTTATTGCAGGAAATTGTGTGCTTAACACCTCGCAGCCTTCTGATTGGTTTTCGCTCCCTCACCTCGCAACCTCATGCTTGGCTACCACTCCATCACCTGCGAAGCCTCCTTCCCAACTGCTACTCACACTTCAGCTCCTCTTCGTTGGAAGCCTCCTGTCTGCTCCTCTCACTCCTCACTCCTCCCCTTGCCCCTCCCTGCGGACTCCCCTCCCCGCAGCTCCCTACCTTCCTCCCCCTCCGCTCCCCTCTGCTCCTACTCCCCTTCCCCGCAGACTCCCCTCACCTCCGCTCCTACTCCCCCTCCCCTACGAATCTCCCTCCTTGGACTATTTGCCGCTCGCTCCTGTCGTTGGCCCTCCCATTAATCCCTCCCTGTCGCTGCTTCGTTGCAGCTCGGTGTCCCTCCCTCATAATACCTCCCCCACTTCCACCATCTCCCAGCTAATACCTTCCCCACTTCCACCCTCCCCCAGCTAATACCTTCCCCACTTCCACCCTAACTTAGATAATACCTCCCCCAAATAATCCCTCCCTCAGATAATACATCTGATTTTTTTCCCATTTTTTTTTACAGAAAAAAAATAATAATAATAAATTAAATTAAATTAAAGTGCAGAATTTAAACCAGAATTGAGTATTTTTTACTATGGTAGCAAAGTGATTTTTTTTTTCAAAAGAATGCATTCTCTCATATCTATTGTGGGATTTGTTCTCTCCGGCAAGGAGAAATATCCTGAATGGTCTCAGAAAATCAAGCACGCTATCATTTTTAATGAGCTATGGAGAGGAATTTGTGAAGGAGAAGGAGACCATCCACCATCAAATACCACCTCAGATAAGGAGATCGCCATTTGGGAAAACAAGAACTGCAAGGCCTATGCCTTGATTGCAGTTTCTGTAAATGAAGAGGTGAGTCGCCAAATTACACCATTTTCAAATGCCTATGAAGCCTTGAGAAAAATAAAAGAACTCTATGACTCACATTTAGAACTTGAAATTGTTCAATTAATAGCTAAGTTGTTCAGCCTTGAATTAAAAAATGATGACCCTCTTGCTTTAGCATCAGAAGTAAGATCTATCATGCATGACATTAAGAATACTGATGTAGAAGTTGACATACCTCTCATAGCTTATGTTAAGGCATTGTATCCCACTTACTCACATTACCTTGAGTCATTGCAAGCAAGTAGAAACCTCATGAAAATCACCTTTGATTCCCTTGAGAAAAAGTTTGTAGAAAGAGAGAAGGCTTTTGGAAAGATGACAGCCCCTCTGTCTTCTGAAGAGGTATGTTTCGCACATAGAGAGAAGAGTCATGCTCAAGATTCTTCCAGAGGAAGAGGTGACCGAAGAGGAAGAGGAAGAAGAAATTTCAGAGGAAGGGGGGGTAGACAAGCTCAAACTGAAAAATATTATCTTCATTGCATACACTGTAATAAAGATTGGCATGATGCATCTACATGTAAGTTGCCTTGGGATAAAATTGAGCAGCAAAGAAATCAAGAAAAAGGTAAAAGTCATGACAGAGACAAAGGTAAAGCACCTGAATTCACTCATTATGTTGTAGCACATTGTAACAATGGAGTAACTGAAGACTTGTTTGATGTTTCATTTACTTCTTGGAGAAATGATTGGTTGCTAGATTCAGGAGCAACATGTCACATGACTTTTAGAAAATATATTTTTGAAAAATTTACTGACAAACTTGATGGAGCAGTATACTTCGTAGATAAATCCAAACTCAAGCCATGAGGTCTTGGCACAATCAAGCTTAAGTTTCCTGGTCTTCCAGATCATCTTCTACGTCAAGTTATATACCTCCCTAGGTTGAGGAGAAACTTGTTGTCCTTGTTCCACATCCGCCAACAAGGACACTCCATTCACATGTTTGATGGAAAGGTTGAGGTCAAAAAAGCATCAGATCGCTCACTTGTCATGGAGGGAATATAAGAAGGAAGAATCCTAAAGCTGCAAGGTTCCTCTGCTCATGCACAAACTTTGCATTCAGTTCACATCATGATGAAGGTACATTCCCATCAAGTCTTTTATGGCATGCTAGATTTGGACACTTAAACTATGACAGCCTTCGATTGTTGAAGAAAAATGGTGTTACTGGACTGCATACAATCCTAGGAAACTTAAGCAATGTGATGCCTGTATTCTAGGAAAGCATAGAAAACAACCATTTCATGATTCACATTCCAGAGCACATAAAAAACTTGAGCTTATTCATTCAAATTTATGTGGCCCCATGCATGTTTCTTCTGCAAATGGAAAAAAATATATGATGACAATTATTGATGATTACACCAAAATGTTTTGGGTTTACTTATTGAATAACAAATCTAATGCTTTTCAAACATTCAAGAATTTTCATGCAAGGATTGAAAATGATGCACAAACTCATATCGGCTCTTTGCGCACTGATAATAGAAAAGAATACACTTCAAAAAAATTTGAAAAATATCTTCGTCAACATGGGATCAAACATCAAACAATTGTGCCCTATAATCCCCAACATAATGGTGTAGATGAAAGAATGAACAGGAAAAGTTTAAATATGGTTCGCTCCATGATGTTTTTTAAGAATGTAAAATTGATGTTTTGGGCTGATGCAATTATATGTGTTGTATACATAAAGGATAGGTGTCCTTCAAATTCAATCAGAAACAAAACTCCTAATGAAATGTGGCATGGCCACATTCCTTCGGTAAAGAATTTCAAGGTCTTTGGTTCCACTTGTAATGCTTTGATACCTAAGGTACAAAGGAATAAAATTGGTGCTATAAGTCGAAAATGTACCTTCTTGGGGTATTCCAATACCTCCAAAGGATATCGTCTCTATGATGAAGTCAATAATAATTTTGTAGTAGCAAGAGATGTCATATTCCTTGAATCTTCCAAGACTAATAGTGTTGTTGAGCAACAACTTGATCGCTTGGATAGATTCACACATGCAAAGTATTTTCAAGAATTTGATAATCAGATTCCACATCTTAAAGGGGGGATTCCTATACTGAATCAATATGTGGAATCATCTTTCGAAGCACTCTCTCCCCCACATGAAGAACCAACCATGGATGTCACCTTGAACGATGTGATTGAAAAAATCGGGAGATTGAATCTTGATTTAATTCCAACTCAGTCAAATGAGTAGCTTGGACCATCTCAGAAAGGTCCCCCAAAATAGCTGACAAAGACACTAGAAAATGTTCGTCCCGATGAGATTGGAAAGACAGGAACAAGAAGTTCCACCAAAAAAATGGAGGTGACATAGATAATTCTGATTCACCTATTGATATGGATATTTCTTATAATTGTAAACTGAATTTGTCTACAGATCATGAACCAACTTCCTTCAAAGAATTTGCTTCTCATGTTGAATGGAATGAAGCGATGCTAAAGGAGTATGATGCCTTGATAAAGAATGGCACTTGGAAGCGGGTTGATCCTTCTTTAGGAACCAAACCAATTGGCTGCAAGTGGGTCTACAAGAACAAGTACAAATCACATGGCTCACTTGACAAGCATAAAGCCAGGCTTATGGCAAAAGGTTTTGCACATAAAGAAGGGGTCGATTATGAAGAAACTTTTTCCCCCACAGCAAAATGGGCCACCATCTGGACACTCTTTTCCCTAGCAACTCAGAAGGGATGGAAATTCCATCAGATGGATGTAAAAACCACATTTTTGAATGGAGATCTAAAGGAGAAGGTTTTTATGTCCCAGCCAGAAGGATTTGTTGTAAAGGGACAAGAACACAACGTATGCAAGCTTATAAAATCATTGTATGGCCTCAAGCAAGCACCGCAAGCCTGGTAGGAGAAATTAACTAAGCGTCTTCTGAAACTTAACTTCAAACATTTTGATCTTGATGATGCAACTTTGTTTGTTAAGAAAGTTGGGAAAACAATTGTATATCTTGTGGTGTATGTAGATGATATTTTGATGACAGGGAACAATGAGAGTTATGTTGAGATTGCAACAAGATGATGAGCTTAGTGAAAAGAGTCGCCTTCACTAAGTGGGCCCGCAGGCTATTTTTGGCGCAAAGTCTATTTTTAGATATATGGATCATGTTCTATGAGTTGCAGGATGTTATTTGTGGATGGTTGGTCAAGTCGGAAAAAATAGATGGACTTCTATTTTTAGACATATTGGGCGGAATCTATTTTTAGATTGCCAGTCTAAAAATAGATATGTCGAATATTATTAGATCTTAATAATATTTGGACTCTAAACATTATCTTATTCTCTTGGAGCACTTCAGTTAAGTGCACAGATGTGGCACAGGAGCTGACAGAAGGAATTACGCTATTCCCGAGGGTTATGTGGAGCTATTGCATGGATACTTCAGTTAGAACTCATGTGACAGAGTTTGGTGGAGTTGATTGAGGAAGTTAGTGGAGTTGTATTCAGTTTAACTAATCTAAACATAGTTGAGCTATTTTTATTCAGTTTAAATAATTGATACAATTAGTGAGAGTGGTGTGAATTAATTATTAATTAATTCACTAATTATAAACTCATTAATCAACTAAAGAATGCATCAATTAACTTCAGTGCATGGACAGTTTCAGTGGAGACCAGTGCAAAAATAGGTGAAAGAGCAGGTTAACTATCAGTTGTGACTATATTGTTGCTATTTGCAACACACAGATAGGTGGAGTAGCCCATGAGGATTGCGCAGTTCAATCCAGGTGGTTTATCTATTTAATGAAGCCATCCCATAGCATTAATTACGCAATAGAGGCTAGCTATCAAGTGGAAAAATATTGGAGCATGTGTTTTGCTAGATCTAGCTTGATAGTGTGTAGCAATTAAGGGTGTGCATGAGAGCTTGTGAGGGGCTTTGTAAAATGATTGTTACATGATCTCCATGACATATAATATACAGATAGTTGGGGTTTTCAGCTTTAAGCTTTCCCATTAAATACTGTGTTCATATGTGTGATTGTTTGTGGTTTTAATGTATGCATGCAATTGATTTTATTTCCACATGTGATGATCAATGGTAGAAGATATTATGTATTATGCATGAAGCTAAAATAGTGTGTGATCAGGAGAATCTCGGTGAATAATATATCAGTTATTCAAATTTCTACATGGTATCGGAGCGATATTGATCATTGGAGCAATTGCAAAACATTGAAGCGGTTGAGTTTTGTGCTAGTGGAATTCGAATTTGCAGCAGTGTTTTCTTGGTGTCGAAGTTGAGATGTCTTTCAACGGATTGCGATTGGAGTATTCCCTTGAGGGCAGCTCGAATTATATTGCATGGAAGGACAGGATGGAGGCGGTGCTGGATGAAAATGGGTTGAAGGAGTTTATAGATGCAAAAATTCCAAAACCTGCTTCTAGCGATGCTGCCGCACTTGATGCATGGCAAAAGAAGACAGCAAAGTGTCGAAGGATTCTGTTGGAAGGTGTGAAGGATCACATAGTATCCAACCTTCATGGTAAGGCTTCTCCATTCTTGATGTGGAAAGCTTTGACAGATTTATTTCAAAGCAAGAGCGACCAGAGGAAGTTGGCGCTCAAGGATAAACTCGGGAACATAAAAATGGAGAAAGGCGACAGTATGCCCAAGTACCTCACGAAGTTCATCCAATGCAGGGATGAGCTGGGAAGTGTGGGGGTTACTGTTGATGATGAGGAATTAGTGAGCTTGTCTCTCCTTGGGCTTCTGAAGAGTTGGCATTCCTATCAGGACTCTGTCAATGGTCGGGAAAAATTGCTAGGATGGGAGCGAATTTGGTCGGATCTTGTGCAAGAGGAGATAAGGTGAAGTACCAGAGACGAATCTTCATCAAAGAACTCAAATGAAGAAAATTGCACTTTGGCTACCAAAGCAAAGAAGGGGAAGAGCAAGAAAGCTTCTCATTCCGGTGCGAAAGGCAAGAAGCAGGACATGTCCAAGGTGAAGTGCTTTCACTGTCACCAACACGGACATTATGCCACTAGTTGTCCACAGAAGAAGAAAAATAAGCAGGTTGCTAGATCTGCAGCTGGAGAGGCCTTAGCCTCATAGTTTGAGCTGGATTTTTCACTGATCGCATGCTTGGTCTCAAGTGTGATGGGTTCAGTGTGGTTTCTTGACAGTGGTGCATCTTTTCACATGACCGGAGATCGAGATTTGTTTACTGATCTAGATGAGAAAGATCTTGGAGTGCACATCGAGATGGGCGATGATGGTAGATACAGTGCAACCGGTATCGGTACCATTTCCTTTGAGAGGGAGTCTGGTAAACCCTTCGTATTGAAGGAAATGATGCATGTTACAGGATTGAAGAATAATCTGATCTCTGTGGCGATGTTAGAAGACAAGGGATATGATGTTGTCTTTAACGAGGGAAAGGCTTTCCTACGCAGTAAGGCAACTGGTGAGACCCAGAGGATAGGGGTTCGAGTTAAGAACCTTTATCAATTTCAGGTATATGGCTACGTAGCAATGGCAGGCAAGGCAGAAGGAGTGGTGAGCCGGGATGATAGCGAGTTGTGGCACCGGAGATTGGGCCACCTTCACCATGGAGCTTTGAAGATACTGCAGCAGATTTCTACTGGGCTTCCTAAGGGTACTCTTGCGCAGTCAGATCAGGTGCAAGGGATGTACTTTGGAAATTTTTTTGAAATCCACCTTTCACGAGAAGGATAATCACACCACGACGATCCTTGAGAGAATTCACACAGACGTGTGTGGACCTTTCTCAGTAGCTTTGACAGAAAAGCACAGGTATTATGTGATATTTGTTTATGGTTTTTCTCATAAGTACTGGATCTTCTTCATGCAGAAGAAGAGTGATACATACTCAAAGTTCTGTGAGTTCAAGGCACTGGTTGAGAAAGAATAGGAGAAGCAGGTGAAGGCTCTTAGGAGTGATAATGGTGGTGAATTCATCTCTGGCGAATTCAAGGACTTTTGCAGTGCAGAAGGAATTCGAAGAGAGCTCATAGCACCTCATAACCCATAGCAGAATGGGGTTGTTGAGCGGAAGATCAGAATGATCGTGGGTGCTGCATGGGCGATGTTGCATGACCAGGGCCTTCCCATACACTTGTGGGTTAAGGCATGCAATACTGTAGTATATGTGCAGAACCATTGTCCTCACAGGATACTTGGCATGAGTACACCCGAGGAGGCATTTTCTGGTAAGAGGCCTGATATTTCCCATTTGAGGATTTTTGGTTCACCTGTTACATGCCATGTGACGAAGGATGCAAAGAAGAATGCGGGAGCTGACTGAGAGGTTGGGATATTTTTGGGGTACAATGATACGCCCCACAACTATCGTGTGTATTTTCCAGACAGTCGCAAGAATGTTGTGCGACGGGATATAAAATTTCAGGAGGAGAAAGCCATGAAGTGTTCGCTTGAGAGGGAGCCACACTTGCATGTAGATGAGGAGCTATTAGTTCCTAAGGATGAGCTTCGGGATGTGGATCAGCCACAAGAGGATTCATGGAGTGGAAGAGACCACTCATGCAGCGCCAACCATCAGAGGGCAGAAGCGCACTACAGAAGCTGAGCGACTGGGTCAAGATGCAGAGAAGGTTGTAGGACCACCTACATCACAGCGCGGAGACAAAGACGGTCATGACCGGTATACGGATACATGGCTCTTGTGAGTCAATGTGTTGTGACAGAGCCATCCTCTTTTGAGGAAGCTGTGGAGGAACCCGCATGGGTTGATGCCATGATCGAAGAATATGATTCGATCATCAGGAACAGTGCATGGGGGATTGTCCCAAGACCGGTTGGGAAATCAGTGGTAGGTTCGCGATGGATCTACAAGGTGAAGCAGGCGGCTGACGGGAGTGTGGAGAAGTACAAGGCGAGATTTGTCGCCCGTGGCTTCTCACAGATCGAGGGGATCTACTATGAGAAGACTTTTGCACCTGTCGCAAGGTACTCTTCCATATGGACGATCCTTGCTCTCTCAGCGCAGATGGGGTGGCACATTCATCAGATGGATGTGAAGACTGTGTTCCTCAATGGAGTTATTGAGGAAGAGGTGTACATAGAGCAGCCTGAAGGTTTCGATATCTTCGAAGTGAGTCGCATGTGTACGGACTCAGAGAGCGTTGTATGGGTTGAAACAAGCACCTGGGTGCGCTTGGTACACACGGATAGATAGTTATTTCACTGGTCTTGGATTCACCAAGAGTGAGGCGGATCTGAACCTATACCAGATTGTGGTGGAGGGTAAGTTGCTAATCATTGTACTTTATGTAGATGATTTGATTTTGACGAGTGATGAATAGTTGATACTCTCATGCAAGGTTGATCTTGCAAAAGAGTTTGAGATGAAGGACTTGGGCCTCCTTCATTATTTCCTGGGATTGGAAATTTGGCAGCACAGTGATGGATTGTTTGTGTCTCAAGGCAAGTATGCCCAGGAGATACTAGAGAATTTCAACATGCATGGCTGCAAGCCTATCGACACTCCTCTTCTTGGTGGATGGAGGAAAGAGGATGCTACATCGGCAGAGGTAGTGGATGCCACTGTTTACCGACAGTTGGTGGGGTCGCTTATGTATCTAGGCAATACACACGACACGACATAATACTATCTTGTGAACCGACTTTCTGAAAAGCTATGGTTAAACCTGCCAAGCTCTCTTTTGGGGAAGGAAGGAAAGCATGTATTGAGATATCTCGGTAGGCACACATCTAGATATGGATCATGGTACGTATGAGGATGAGTTGAGGCGGCATGGTTTCTCTGCCGTATTGGTATCATCATATCAAAGATTTGCTTATGTGTCGGAAGATCGTTGTTACTTTCAAGGTTATCTCACTTCGGAGGATAGTATGCTGATATCTTGACGAAGGCGCTCACCAGGAGCAAATTCGAATACCACAGGGGCAGGATAGGGGTTGCAGATAATCCTTATCTTGTTGAAAGGGAGTGTTGAGATTGCAACAAGATGATGAGCTTAGTGGAAAGGAGTCGCCTTCACTAAGTGGGCCCGCAGGCTATTTTTGGCGCAAAGTCTATTTTTAGACTATGTCTATTTTTAGATATATGGATCATGTTCTATGAGTTGCAGGATGCTATTTGTGGATGGTTGGTCAAGTTGGAAAAAATAGATGGACTTCTATTTTTAGACATATTGGGCGGAATCTATTTTTAGATTGCCAGTCTAAAAATAGATATGTCGAATATTATTAGCTCTTAATAATATTTGGACTATAAACATTATCTTATTCTCTCGGAGCACTTCAGTTAAGTGCACAGATGTGGCACAGGAGCTGACAGAAGGAATTACGCTATTCCTGAGGGTTAAGTGGAGCTATTGCATGGATACTTCAGTTAGAACTCATGTGACAGAGTTTGGTGGAGTTGATTGAGAAAGTTAGTGGAGTTGTATTCAGTTTAACTAATCTAAACATAGTTGAGCTATTTGTATCCAGTTTAACTAATTGATACAATTAGTGAGAGTGGTGTGAATTAATTATTAATTAATTCACTAATTATAAACTCATTAATCAACTAAAGAATGCATCATTTAACTTCAGTGCAGAAATAGGTGAAAGAGCAGGTTAACTATCAGTTGTGACTATACAGTTGCTATTTGCAACACAGAGATAGGTGGAAAAGCCCATGAGGATTTTGCAGTACAAGCCAGGTGGTTTATGTTATTTAATAAGCCATCCCATAGCATTGATTATGCATCAGAGGCTGGCTATCAAGTGGCAAAAGATTGGAGCATGTGTTTTGCTAGATCTAGCTTGATAGTGTGTAGCAATGAGAGGTTGTGCTGAGAGCTTGTGAGGATTTTTGTACTATGATTGTTACATGATCTCCATGACATATAATATACAGATAGTTGGGGTTTTCAGCTTTAAGCTTTCCCATTAAACACTGTGTTCCTATGTGTGATTGTTTGTGGTTTTAATGTGTGCATGCAATTGATTTTATTTCCGCATGTAATGATCAATGGTAGAAGAGATTCTGTATTATGCATGAAGCTAAAATAGTGTGTGATCAGGAGAATATCGGTGAATAATATATCATTTATTCAAATTTCTACAAGTTATATTTCATCCATAAAGAAAGAATTGAATAAAGGTTTTGAAATGACTGATTTGAGCTATGTTCACTACTATCTGGGTATTGAAGTAACTCAACATCCTAAATTTATATTCCTTTCTCAAAATAAGTACATCGGAGATCTTTTGAACAATTTTGGCATGGACGAATGCAATCCCTTAACCACTCCAATGGAACAAAACTTGAAGCTCACATCCATTGAAGGGAAAGAATTCGAGGATGCAACAAAGCATAGACAGCTTTTAGGAAGTCTTATCTACCTAATTACCACTAGACCAAACATCTCATTTGTTGTTGGAATCCTCTCCATGTTTATCCAAAAAACTTGTGATGAACATTGGTCTGCTGCAAAAAAGAGTTCTAAAGTACTTGAAGGAGACTCCAGAATTTGGACTCAAATATACACAGGTGGGCGACTTCAGCTTGATCAGATACTCTGATTCAAAATTTGATGGGGACAAAGAAACTGGAGTATCTACTTCAGGTTATACCATGAGTCTTGGATCAAGATTTGTCCCATGGAGATCACAGAAACAATCAATTTCAACAGATTCCACAACTGAGGAAGAATATGTGGCAGCAACTAAAGCAACAAAGGAAATTTTGTGGCTTAGGAAAATCCTAGAATATTTGCAGATGAAACAAATGCATTCAACTCCACTCATGATCGACAACAGTTCTGTAATTAAGTTGGCCAAGAACCCAAAGTTCCATGATTGAACAAAGCACACCAATACAAAATACCATATGATTCGACATCATGTTGAGGCCAAAACTATCCATCTACGTCATTGTTCCACAAATGAGAAGACTACGAACATCTTCACCAAAGCACTTGGAAGAGAAAAGTTTGAAAAAATCATAACGATGCTTGGACTCACCAACATCCCTTCATATTAAAGGGGGGAATGTTGACACCTAATCCTAACGGATTGGGTGAGATTGTTTATCATTGTAAAATTGTAAATAAGGAAGGCCAAGAGACATTGGGAAATGAATCCCAATAGTCTCACCTCTATGTATAAGTACATACACACATTTCATCTAATTCATATTCAGTTTTGCAGAGTTACCTCCTGGCCTGACTTTGGAAGTCCTGTATAAATCTGCTACATGATCTTCAAAGCACTATGGTGTAGATGGCCCAACCTCCTATGCCATAACTCACCGATGTCTCAAATTTCCACCTTCTCTGCTTTAGTGCATAGTGTTGTGCAGTTTTCTACATCTAGTGTGTAGAGGTTATTTACTCGAACCCCAATCTTTTTCACTTGTCCCGTGGCTTTGTGACGAAGGAACACCTTTCCTTCATTGAATATCACATCATAGCCACAATATTCCAGCATAGCAACAGAAACCAAAGTCTTCTTTAAACCAGGAACATACATGACATATTTTAATGTTAGTGGATTACCTGACTCCCTTTGAAAGGTAATTGTACCGATACCAGTAACGTTGTACCTCCCGTCATCACCCATCTCGATGTGCATCTAGATATCCTTCTCCTCCAAGTTACTGAAGAATTCTTTGTTGTCATTCATTCATATGTAATGAAGATCCACCATCCAAGTACCACACATAACCCATCACTGATGACATCATGCATGCGATGATAGTGAAATCCAACTCGAACTATGAAGCAAGTGATTCACTTGCTGCTCCTCCTGAGGCCTTCTTGTTGGTCTTATTTTGCGGAAAATTTGTTGCATAGTGTCCATGTCCATGACAGTGGAAACATTTTACATTTGACAAGTCTCGCTTCTTTCTCTCCTTGCTCGAATCAGATTTGGAATGGGACGCCTTCCTTTTTCCTTTCTTCGACTTTCCAGCGAAGGCACAATTCTCCTCATCATCAGTCTTTTATGAGGATCCATCTTTGTTGCTCCGCCAAATTTCTTCTTGTGCCAGATCAGACCATAGTCGCAACCAATCCGGTAAATTCCCCCTCCCATTCACAGAGTCCTAGTAGATATGCCAGCTCTTAGGAATACCTAGAAGAGCTAGGCTCACCAAATCATCCGAGGCAACATTTATCCCAACACTTCCAAGCTCATCTTGACACTGAGTGAACTTTGTCAAGTATTTTTGGATCATGTCACCCTTCTCCATTTTGATATTCCTAAGCTTGTCTTTCAGTACCAGCTTCCTATGGTAGCTACTATTCTAATACATATCTGTCAAGGCCTTCCACATATCATATGGAGTCGCCTTCCCATGGAGACTTGAGACAATATGATCTCTAACTCCCTCTAACAAGATCCTTCTCGCATTTTCTATGTTCTTCTTCCATGCATCAAGAAGTTGAGAATATGTTGTTGCGGGCTCGAGGACATCAATATTTATGAAAGCCTTTAGTCTTTTGTCCTCGAGCACTACCTCCATCGGTTGTCCTTACATGCAATATAATTTGAATTTCCCTCGAGTGCATATTCAAGTCTCAAGCCATTGAAAGACATATTGATCTGCGGCTGGATCCCGAAGAATAAATATGCAAATTTGAACCTGATCAAAACAAACTTTGTTCTTCTCTTCTTATTATGATTCCTGGTGCTTTGATACCATGTAGAAAATCTAACAACGAGATTCAAACTAATATTGTAATATACTTAAACAAGATATTGAATCCTTCTACAATTTGCGGAAATAAAACACGATCGCACAATCACATAAAAAGTAAGAGAAAGAGACAATCAATCACACAACAGAAGATGTATCTAGGGAAAGCACACTACCTAAAACCTCGTTGTCTATATATTGTATAAATTCAAGATCATGAAACAATACAATGATTTTCTCTCTTAAAGAAACTCCTACACTCTGTCAACTGTCTCACTCTGATCTAGGCAAAATCAGTCAATTACTTAACCAATTCTCAGCCTCTTCTCATCCTGCCTTACTCACACACTCTTGGAGGAATTGTGGCCCTATTAAATAGAAAATTCCCTTGAATTGATCACGCATTGCATCCTTGGCCTCCACATGACTCTATAACTGACCTGTACAATTTTATAATTATAAAACTTATAGTTACCATCCCTTTAACCTTAGTCTCAACTGGGCCTTCCTTAGAAATAACATGCAACACACTATTTATAGTGAATTTTTAGTTAACTGATTGATCACTACTTGTGAATTAAATCAGATTTAATTCACTGGACCTCTCACTAGCTCATCTCTCAGTTAGAACTAGTTAAACTAGTTTTAACTCAATTAATTGAGTTAACTAATTACAACTCACAAATAACTATAATTGGAACCCCTTAAATCATGGGAGAACTCTACATGTCTCCTCTATGACCCTCAACTCTAATTTCCTAAGCTAACTTAGTCATGCTGGCTTAGGTAACTAATACAAGTTGTCATGAGATGAAATTACAATTTCTCTTCCAATTTAATTAAGGGAAAAATAAATTAGAAGCCCCCTTGGAGAGCCATTCCTTGATTCCATTTCAACAATGCATACCCCTATTAGTAAATTATAGATGTAATCCTAGGTGATACAGGAGGAGAGCGTGTTGGTTTTTTGGATTTTTCAAATTAAGTTTAAAAGGGTGGTTGTTAGGTAAACTTATTGGTGTAAGAGGTCTGAGTTATTAGGTCAATAATGGTGGTTTCAAGCATGCAGTATTGATGACTCGTGGTATTAATCCCTTAGTATTATATGTAGTTAAAGCCTTGAAAAGGATTATGGATTTTATTTTGTAATGTGTCAGAGTTGAGAGGAAGGCTCATTAGGCTAAGGGCCAGGGTGTTGGTCATAATGGTTATTTTCAAGCCATAAGATAATAGGTCTATTATTAGGCTAATTTATCCCAATTGGGATTTTCTAGAGTATCATAGCCAAATGAAGGGCCAAAAAAGAGACACCACTACTTGGTGAAGACAGAACTATAATGTTTGGTCATGCAACAAAGGAGGCTAGTGTAGTGCATGGACTACCCTCTTGGAGAGGACATGAGATCACTAATTTAGAAGACAAATGCAAAGGCAAAAGACTAAAGTCAACATAGATGGAAACCAAATCAAGATGTTGATTGTGATGAAGAAGCATGGAGGGAGAACTTAGTGTGAGCGGGTGTGGAAGCAAGAGAATGACAACTTAAGTGCCAAGCTAACGACAATTTTTTTAAATTTTTTATTTTTTATTTTATTTTTTGTATGTAAAATACATGTATATGTGCATACCACTATAAAATTTGGTTATACATGTGTACCCCTATCTGTAAAGTCTTGATGTAGAGTCTAGACCTAGGTGATAAAGGAGGAAAACATACAAATTCTTCAAATAAGATCTCAAGAATTTCCAATCAATTTTAAGAGGGCGATTGTTTGGTAAACTTGACTTGATGAAAGAGTCAAAGTTGTTAGGTCAATAGTGGTGGTTTTGGGAACACTATATTGGTAACCTATGGATTTAACCCCGCAGTATTATATGTAGTTAAAGCCTTTAATAGGCTTAGGGATTCTCTGTTGTAATTGGCCATAGTTGAGAGATATACTCACCTAGCCAAAGATAGGGTGTTGGGTGGCTTCACTGCATTTAATTCAAGTATAATAATAAATCTATTAAAAATGGTTTTTCCTAGGTTGGGTTTTTAGAGTACATGAATTATTTGTGTTGTTTTATAATCATTTTTCTTCTCACATCCTTTTGATTATTAACCAATCTATATTCATCTTAACTCTAGATCTCTCAAGGACATACATGGATCAAATCTCTTTTAAATTTAAAATAGGTTTGCACCCAAAAAGATTTGGAATGGTTTTTCCTAGGCTGGGTTTTTAGAGTACATGCTTTATTTGTGTTGTTTTATAATCATTTTTCTTCTCACATCCTTTTGATTATTAAACAATCTAGATTCATCTTAACTCTAGATCTCTCAAGGGCATACAGGTATCAAATCTCTTTTAAATTTAAAATAGGTTTGCACCCAAAGAGATTTGATCCACCTTAACCCTTGGTAAATCTAGAATTAAAATGGATTTAGGATGATTTATTTATTAATTATAATTATAAAATAATTATAAATATATTATTTTATTTTATTTATTTTTATTTTTATGTAATTTGACCAAAGATAAAGAAAAACATTACACTAAACTAGAGAGTGCCTATTAACACAATAAAATAAAAAGTTAATTTTCACTAACATGATAATTCATGTTAATTTTTGTCTAATCAATTCAAGAAAATATAATATATAATTTGTACCCAATCACAAAGAGTTGGCATGTGGATGTATGGGCATGTTCACAATGGTTGGTTGGAAATTTGGGGTTCTCAATTAGATGTGCAACAAAGACTGTGCCGGCTCAAGTATCGGATGGATTGTACCTACAAGAGAGTTAACCACAAGTTGGAATGAGTTAAGAGTTGGCTCGATAAATTGAAGGGTTATGAGCCGGGGTAAAATTTAAAAAGAAGGATTATATTTCAATTTGAAGGGTTAATTTGGATTTTTAAGATGGTCAAATTAAAATAAAATATTATTATTCTATAAAATGAAAAATATTTGAAGTAAAACATTATCATATAAAATAAAAAATATTTAAAATAAAACATTGTTATCATATAAAATGAAAAATATTGAATATTATCATACACAAAGTTGTAGTAAAGCACTCTGAAATCCTACTGGAGATTATTGAAAAGGCAAAGGAAGAAATTGATCGATAGGGTATCGATTCTGGCCAGAAAGCTTGTAGAAATGTAACTCTTTACCTCCAGAGAGGAGGATAACCTATTTGATACCATTCCGTTAAATTCTTTGTGTAGATAAACATCTTCTTCTTTTTTTGTTATATTTATTAGTAACAATTTTACTACAATTCCATGCGTTTATAGCTCTAAGTTCGTCAATAAAATTTTCACAAACCATATTATCCTTTTTATTTTAAAATACAATACTTTTCTGTTTTATAAATTATTATAAAAGAATTGATCGACTTGTTCAAACCATTATAATAAGATTTTTTTAATAAAAATATTATATTAATTTATAGATATCTAATAAAAACAAAAACAAAAATAAAAATTATTTAAAATCTTAACCATACAATTTTGAATAATTACATTGTTGGTCATATGGATGCAGATGTCATATCTTATTTTACAATACAGTTGTGTACTTATTGCAGAAAATAATTTCACTAGTCATGATTTGGGTGTTTTTTTTTACACGGTGGGAAAACCTATCAGCTGTGGTCGGTAAGGAGGCAGGCTTTCACTCCTGCCGGATGCCTCTGGGTCTTGGGTCATTAACCTGTTTCCTTAAGTCTGAGAAAGACGAGCTCTTAACCAAGCAGAAACAGTTTTAAAACATACTCCAAACCCAATCATAATTTGAGTGTTCCCTATTAATATTATTACAAGTAAAAATACTGGATTAAGACATTCCGTTGAACACTTACAAAATTGTGAGAAAGAGATAGTCCAGGTTATATACAACCAATTGATCACACCATTAATTAAACAGATGTGGATGCCACAACGGCATCTTTTAACTTGCAACTCTGCCCTTTCTGCAAATTATGTAGCTTCGTAACACTAATCTTCCTCATAGATTGTCCTGAGCCTTACAATTTTTGATAACACGGTTCTCTACCTTTCGTACAGGTACACCCCTCCTCACATACATTACTCGCATTACTCTGCTGTGTTTTTCGGAGTCGTTACAGAAGAGAAGAGGCAATCGCTGTTGCGGTGTTTGGCTAAGAGTTGTTCATGGTCGACAATATAATATTTCATAGAATGGGATAATGGCCAATATAAATTTTTTTCCCTTCATCTGATTGAGGGGGATAATGGCCATATAAAAAAAAAAATTCCTTCATCTGATTGAGGGGTATAATGACCAATATAATTTCTTTTAAGGATATCTCAGATTCAGCAACTCTCTTTCTGATCATTTTTAGATTTTCCTCTCATCTGAATGAATGTGGATATCTCAGATTCAACAACTCTCTGATCATTTTCAGATTCAACAACTCCAGAGTTTTTCTCTCTGATCACTTTTCAGCGCATCTATAAAAATCTAATTTGGTTGCAAATTCACTGTCCAACAAATAACTCCCTTATGATGTTATTATATGCATTCTATTCACTTGGAGAATGACATAACCAGAGATGAAGGCTCTATCCCCCTCTCCCTAGCTTTTTATTTTCTTTACTTGTCTTTTTGGGTATAATGTCATTTTGATAAGACTGTAATATGGATGTATTTTGGATTGGTAGTGAGTTTAGCATATTTTCGAGTTGATAAAGATACTCTGTTTCAATGTATATATTTCTCTACTAATTTTCATTAGGAGATTGGTTTAATATATATATTTTCATTAGGAGATTGGTTTAATATATATATTTCTTCACTAACTTATATTAAAGATCATATATGAAAATGTAAGCAATATTTGAAGCATATTTTCTAAAAGATATAGTAGTACATCATATAAACAAAATTTTTTTTTTCTCAAAAACATTTACATGTTATAGCTTTTATTAGGAAATAATATATGAAAATGTAAGCCATATTTGAAGCATATTTTCTCAAAAATATACTAATATATTATATAAACAATTTTTTTTTCCTTATTTTCCTTCCAAGGAAGATTTACATGTTCTATTAAGGGGTTTTCATCATCATTTTTTAATTATTAATAAATAAATATAAAATGAATCAATAAATAAATATAAAATGAATCTCTGCAATTAATTTCCAGTAACATAGCTTTTTTAAATAAAGAAAGAAAGAAAATATTTTTAATCATAATTTTTTTTAATAAAGAAAGAAATATTTTTAATCATAATTTAAAATGAGCAAAACAAAACAAAACAAAATCACCAGTAACATAGCTTTTTTGAATAAAGAAAGAAAGAAAATATTTTTAATCATAATTTTTTTTAATAAAGAAAGAAATATTTTTAATCATAATTTAAGATGAGCAAAACAAAACAAAATCACCACTGGTTTCGGAATAAAATTTCTGGCCAAAAAAATCCCAGATTATCAGAAAACAAATTTAATAAACAAATTCAATATAATGTTGAGAAATTCTGAAAAACCATGTAGATTTTCCAAAAATTCTCATTATATCTATAACATATTCTCCAAAAATTCTCATTATATCAATGACATTTACATATTCCAAAAATTCTCATTATATCTATAACATATTCTCCAAAAATTCTCATTATATCAATGAAATTTACATATTTATGGCTGTGAAAATGTCCATTCACTAAAACAAATTCAATTCACCACACACCAACAAATTCAAACAATAAAATATACCTATTTAATCCTTTTAAACCATTAAGAGACTGAGTTGTTTAAAAATGGGAAGGAAAAATAAATCCACATTGAAAAGTTCACAAAAATTTTTAATACAAGATGCAGAATGAAAAAGTATTGTAATAACCCATGCCAAAGAGTACACTGCATCAAACCAGTTTAGCCTAATTATCCTCCCAAGCTTTTGCATTTGCATAACCCCCAACGCTATGAAACCCTCGCCCTCACTTTGCAGAAACATCAATATTTTTTACATCGCTAGCGGAGACGGCGTCTGGTTTAATCTTTGGGGCTTTGACAGTCAGGACACCGCTCTCCAATTTGGCCGATATGCCGTCTGCATTCACATTTTCCGGCAGCCGGAATTGCCTCATGAATCTCCCGCTTGAACGCTCTACCCGGTGCCACTGGTCGGTGTCCTGAACATTCTCCTTGTGCCTTTCCCCACTAATTCGCAGACTGCCGTTATCAACTACTTCTATCTTTAACTCTTCCTTTTTCAGCCCTGAAAACATTCAACAGAGAAGCACGTTACTCAATCTGTGGACTGCAAATCGAAAAGCAGAGCACTTAGACTCAAAAGAAAAAGAAGGGCCGCAACTTACCAGGCAAATCCGCGGTATAAACGTGAGCTTCAGGGGTTTCTTTCCAGTCAAGACTTGTGTTGGCGATGGCCTGCGCGTCCCGTGAGAAAGAAAAGGCCGGGGTGTCCAGTGCAGTGTTGAAATCAAAGGCGTCCCATACTCGTGACAGGGGAAGCCACGACTCCAATAGGCTACTCCGGTCCCGTGGATCCCACAGGCTGCCGCCGGTAGATCGACCGAAGAAAGGAGTCATTGCCATTTTTTCTTCGAACAGAGCTTAATAAGCAAAACAAAATACTAAACGCTTGCGTTGATATGAAGCAAACAAACTTGGCCAGACAATCGTTGAGAGAAAATGGGGGAGAGAGTAAATTATTTTTAGGCCTGACAACTTGGTGGAATCGTGAAAGATGATGGTTCCAGAGACTGTAGCTAAAATAAAAGTTTCCAGAATTGCCTCTTCTCGGATGATTTTCTGGTTCCAGACTGGAGCAAGGATAGAAGTTTCCAGAAGCGAACGGCCTCTTCCAGGATGATTTTATTTATTTTTATTGTATCTTTTACCTCATTTTATTGGTGGTAAAACTGCAATTTCACCACACAACGAAATTAAGAGGTGTGGGAATGCAATGCAAAGTAAAACAATAATAAAAAATAATAGCATCGACAATGTACATCATTTTCAGATAGTTTGCATTGGAAAATAATGTTGGGATAAATTTTAAAATTTAGCTTTTCCTATATATTTTTTTATAAAAATTTAGATTAAATTTTTATTTGGTTAATTATTAATTTAGATATTTAAATAATGAAATTAATTGAGATTAGTAAAAAAATAATTAATAAATTTAAACAATGTTATCAAGAGTTTAGTTTGAAGTCATTGGAGGAAAATTTGACCATTTAAGTGGATATTGCTAAAATTTTATTGTAAAATCTATTAATAGATAGGTTGAGAGAAACATATCTAAGTACTAAATTGTTGTTAGGTGAAATCCTCTTTCCCGGTTAAATTGTTTAGTGTAAAACCTACTAACACATGGGTTGATAGAAACAACAACCAAGTAAATTAGGAGCAATTAGGTTTGTTTTTAATGTCAAAATCTTATCACAAATGTGTGGGAATTGGAATCTCTAAATAAAAGGGACTTTCTTTTTAATTATATGCAATATCTTTCACCTCATAGGATAAGTGATGTGCTTGTGTAAACTAGATAATAGATTGCAGGTTCAAATCACAACAAATTTGTTCCATTGTATATTTATAGAAAAAAAAAATACAAAATATAAATTATATTATGGGTTGTCTATTAAATGTGACACATTGATAAAGTCTCTTGGAGATTGGAGTGGAGGTCTCAAGCTTGAACCTTATTGCTAAGCTTTTTACAGCAATGTAATTTTGATCCACCAACTAACCTTGCCACATAGGTTTTTTTGAAAATCAATGTTGAAGCCTCCAACTGGTCCATGTGGTAACTTGCACATGGCATCCTCCAATTGGTCCATGTGGCAGTGTGCAATTGGTACATGTTGTAGCCAAATGTCAACATTTCATTGTTGCTTGACTAGTTTGCTGATATGTTGGTGCCGAGTACTCCATGTGTCAATTTTGCCACCTTATCTTGCCATGTGTCAACATTTGAGTGTGCTATGTGCTAGTCCTACACCTATGTGCCAATCCTACACCTCATGGTAATCTAGCCATTGCTTTTGCTTGCCTAATTAACTCCTTTAAGCTAGGGAGAAGGAAAAATGATTTAAGAGACCAAATGAAATTTACCCAATTTTGATATTATTAAATAAAAGTGGTAAATTATAATTAATAAAAAGGGGAAAAAGTATTTTTACTAGAAGGAGCAAAAATTCACTTAGGAAGAAAAAGTGTCTTCATCAATAAAATAATATAAAAGGAAGGTCTAGAAGCTTGGAGAAAAATCAATAATTTTTTTTATAAAAGGAGGGTGGAGCTCATTTGTTAACCATTCTATCTCACAATTTCTCATTGTTATTGAAGAGAATCTCAAGCAAGTTTTAGTCCAAGGTGTCAAGTGAGATCCTCACACTAGTTTCAGTGTATTTCATTGTCACCCTAGCTAGTCACTATCCAATTTCAGTGTACTCCCTTTGCCACTCTAGTTGGAGATTTAATTGTTGGGTTTATTGCTAATCATTGTTGTAGGGGTTTGAAAGAATTCTATTTTGCAGGAGGATTAAAATTCAGGTGATCAAGTTACATCAAGAAGGTTGAATTTCCCTTCCACCAGTAAGGCCAAATTTCTAGTCAAGTCCCTAGAAGGCCAAGTTAATCATCTTGATCCCATTCACTCATATTGAAGGAAAAATTGCAAGATAATTTCGAGAATTTGTTTTGCCAAAAAAAGGGATCAAATTCTTCACTAAAAGAGGATTGAAATTTTCATCACAAATGGAGGTCACATTCATAATACTTTTTTAGCAGAAGGACCCTAGTTCTAAGCGTATTATTCCAAGAAAATATTGATTGTTCTTACATTTCCAGGAGACTCCACATTAGTACCGAATCCAAGACCAAATTCCCTTATTTGTAGTTGATCTCATCTCCATTGGAAACCAAAGAGAAGAGGTTGAATTCTTACTATAGTTTGCATTGTCATAAGAGAGACACCAAGGCCAAGTTGGATTCTACATTATCATTCTCTTAATTGAAATTCTTAGAAGTTTATTTTAGGGATTTCTGTCATGAGATTAGATCAATTTCTTGCATAACAAACATCTATGAAGTTGGGTTTCAATTAGTAAAAGGATCGTGAGTGCTCCTTACGGAGGCTCGAATTAATTCAGGAGGATTGTCAAAGTTATATGATCATTTCCAAGAATTATTGCTATAGGTCAAGTTGTTCAACAAGAGACTACAATAAAGAACAAATGCATTGATGGGTTGGAGTTTGTATTGGCCATAAGTAACCAACATTCCCTTGACAAATACAAGTGTTGTAGTTCATATTTCTATGGGAGGATGACTTGTTTGTTGAGAAGATCTAGTTGTGAGTTGAAGCAATGTAATTCCAGAGAATTAATTAAATTTTGTTTCCATTCTTATCAGTGGAGGAGAAAATTCCAGGTGCCATCCTCAAGTTATGTATTGTAATTCATTAAATAATCTTCCTCAAATAAAGCTTAAATTTTCCTTCAATTTTGGGTTGATGTCCATGAAATGTTTGACAAAAGTTTAAATCATCTTTGTTGAAGGTGTTTTTGGAATTTGCATGCTAACTATTTGTAGAAAGGTGCGAAAGCGAAGGTTTAAAATTCATGGAAACAAATGCTTGAGTTTTTTATTGGTACATTACACTCATCTTGCCATGTGTCATTGTTTCAGTGTGTCATGCGTCATCCCTGCCACCTCATCTTGCCACATGTAAGTGTTTGAATGTGCCACATGTTAACCCTCATTGTGCATCTTACCACGTGTCAGCGTCCAAGTGGGTCATTTGTTAGCCTCTTGTATGTCATGAATCAACTTTGCTACTTCATCTTCCTACGTGTTAGCATCTAAGTGTTCCATGCATTAACCTTACCACCTCATATTGCCACCTGTCACTATGTGAGTGTGCCACATCTCAATCCTACCACTTAATCTTGTCACCTGTCAACATCTTGAGTGTGCCACATGTCATTCCCGCCACTTCATCTTGCCACATGTCATTTTTAGATTGGGCCATGTGTTAAATCCATAAAGACCCTCATCCCTAAATTTTTGTTGATAATCCATTAGACAAATCACCACAACTGATCTTATAAAATTATTCTTCAAATCTACTATTTTTTTTTAATGAGATTTTATTTCTCAGTTTTTTGGATCTGGAAACAATTGTTTATTATGCATGGATGAAAATTATATTTATGCAGGAGCTAGGGTTCGAAACCCTGCGGATTTCCATGGCGGCGGCCCTAACTTTATTCACTGGTTCTGGTGCCTCGGTACCTGCATTTTTGTCTGATTTCCGACCCACTTGGGGTTACTAGATGATGAACTAGTATCTGCGGTTTTATCTGCTGTCTCTAGACCAATCATCGAGCTTTTGAGGTATTTTCTATTCATACTGGCTCCATCTTGCTCCCCACTGTGGACTGCTGTGTGGCTGGGCGTATTATTCTGGGACGGCCAACTATTTGTTTGTCTGTTGGTCTTCTACTGGCTGTGGATCAGCATTATCAGGACAGACTGCAGGCCCGAATCGACCCTGCATTACCGGACTTTTGCCCTCTATTTTTATCGTTTATCTACTTGTTGTGTTGTGGGTATGCGACATTTGTTTTGTTTAACCTGATCATTTTTCTTCATCCCCTACCGGCGCTCACTCATTCCGACTACATGAGTGCCTACAAGGAGCTCGTTGATTACTTCGAAGACCCACTGGACAGTGTTGACATCTAGGGCCTCAAGCATGAGGCAGATGCTGATATGGAACTAAATGCACCAGCCGAGGTATCTGTGGAACCTGCCCGGACTGACCCCATGGGGTCTATTGGTTCCCCCTGTGGTGACACATCTGTTGTCAATTGTTTTGCTACTCCCTCCCCGATGTATGATGGTCTCTGGGGCCTTTCCCCGTTGGGCTCGGCTGGTTTTCAGGAGGCGGTATCGGGACTCTCTGTACCATTTACAAGGGCGGATTTGGTTGATATCAATGCCACCACCCAGACTCTTGAACAGTTGAATATTGGTGGTCTTGGACACTGCCATGTGGTTGAGATTAGTGGCCCGGTAGCGGCATCCGGGGTCTTTACCAATATTCAGGTGGATGCTCATACTACATACGCTACGCACCCATCATCAGAGTCAGAGGGTTCAAGTGCCCAGCACCTGGGGCGTCCTGAAAAGGGTAAGAAGCCCAAAATTACCAAAAACAAGCTCTGCAGGAACTTGATCTTCGGACAAGATAAAGGCATGGTGGATTTGGAGCACACTGTGGCCACTATTATTGTGGGTAGAGTTCGTGGCCGAAAATACTCATCTACGCGACTTATTCAATGGACTCGGGAGATTTGGGGCGAGATACTTGAGCCACTTCCGGAGGTTCTCCTACTTGCCCGGGGTTGGTTCTTACTCTCCTTCGCCTCTGCTGACCAGATTACTTGGGTCCTTAACCAGTATTGGCATATTGAGATGCATCCCGTGCACTCAAGCGATGGACGTCGCTGTTTGATCCAAACAAAGAAAATGAGGGGGCAGGGCCCATTTGGATGCGTCTCCCTGGCCTTCCTCTCCAATTCTGGACTGAAACTACCTTTTGCAACATTGGGGAGGACTTTGGTCATTACCTTGACCATGACCGCTCCTACTTGACCACGCACAACAAAGTTGTAGCCCGTATCCTGGTCTTTCTGGATACCAGGGACGATCTTCATGACACTTACAACATGTTCTTTGAAGGGATGATATGGCAACAAACTTTGGACTACGAGGGCGTGCCATTCAGGTGTAGGAAATGTCGGGAGGTGGGGCACCTATACAAGGATTGTCCAAAGTTGGGTTTCTCTATTCCGATTCAAACTAAAACTATCTCATTGACCACTCAGACAGAGCCTATAGTTTGCACTTGTATGTTTGCATAGGGGACATCTGGAAATGAGCCGACTACATCGATCGATATTTTGCGGGAGATGCCTCTCTGCCTCTCTGTGTTCCTACCTGGCCTATCACTCAAGCATGGACCCATGCTTAGTCGGCACCTCATACTTTGCACTGCTCTACAGTTCCGGGTACTTCTCCTAACCCCGACTCTCCACATTTCATTTCATCATTTTTAACTTCTTCCGTTATATCTCCATGTTTATCCACTACCACTCTTCACTCAGGTATATCTCTACCCAACCTAAAATGCACCATTACTCGAGCTCCCCCTACTATAACACCTACCATTCCTCACACATCGGTTGTTTCCACTAGCCAATCTCCTCAGCAAACAGACTCCTCTACCTCCAGACATTCCTACTACCTTCGATCCTTAACCCTCCCTCCCTCTAGTGATTCTCTTGGGATTGGTCTTGGAGCTCACTGTCCCACTACAAAGACCAGGGGTCGACCTTCTGATTTGGAAAAAGCCATTAAACGTGCTAATTATGAAGTTGTGGCTGGCACTCAATCTTCCATTCTGCGGGTTCTTAGAGCAAGGCGACCCATTATTGGGGTTACATCATGATTTGCTTGACATTCAATTGCAGGGGTCTAGCCAACCCCGATAAGAGATTGGCCCTCAAGGAACTATTTTCTCATAAACAGATTGATATTCTATTCCTACAAGAAACACTGGGAGATGGAATATTTGTTAATTCACTGTTACTTACACTACTACCAAATTGGTCATTTTTTACACTCGACGCCCGGGGTAGATCGGGCGGCTGTGTCATTGGTATCAACAATAGGACCACTAGGGTGCTCAATTGTTGGAGCAGACATAATACTCTTGGGATCGACATAAACTATGGCAACGATGGTCTCACCTATACCCTTATTAATGTCTATGGGCCTTGTTCTAATAGAGAAGATTTTTGGCACGCTTTGTTGAACTGCTCTTTGATCAATAATCCTCTCACTATATTGGGTGGTGATTTGAATTTTTCTATGGGTATATCTGAATCGTGGGGACCAAATGCTATACCTGACCCGCTTGCTGGTTAATTCTGCTCTGCTTTGGAGTCAGCTGACTTTATTGAAATTCAGATGAACAAAATCCAACCAACTTGGAGAAACCGCAGGACGGGGGCTGCGGCTTTGGCTCGTCGACTGGACCGATTTCTGATCAAATAGCCACTACATCAGTTGTTGGATCTTGTTCTTCAATGGGTGGGTCACGAGGGACTATCTGACCACTCACTTGTCTTTTTGGAATTGGCCTTTAGACCTCACAGAGCCCGTCCACCTTTCAAATTTAATTCCAGATGGCTTCTAGACCCAACATTTCACAATCTGGTTGTCCAAGAGTGGCATCATTGTGCCCTTCAACATGATTTGGAACCAACCAGAATTATTAATGATAATCTTAATCGGATTAAGGGCAGGACCATTGATTGGGTGCGGGAGAAAAGAAGGCAGGAGTGTGCGGAGCTAAACAGAATTGAACTGGAGATCGCACAGCTAAATGACCTGGATCTGCTTGGATTTAGAACTAGCACCTCAAAGGATCACCTCATATCACTCGAGACTTCAAGAACTAGACTACTTCGCCAGAAGGAAGCTGATTGGAGGCTCAAAAGCCGGGCTATATATCTCCAGGCGGGTGATGAGAATACAAAATTCTTCCAACAGCATGCAAATGGCCGGAAAAATGGCAACAGAATTTGGGAACTTATTGACCATCATGGATTTGTGGCTCGTACTCATACTCAACTTGTTGATTTGGGTATCCAACATTTTTCCAATCTATATCGGGCCCCTCTCCAATATGATCTTCCTGACATTATGAGGATTTCCAGATCCTTCAACAGATTTGTGGACCTGGAACAATCGGAGGATCTCAACAGTTTGGTCTCCATGGGTGAGATTGAGGGCGTTCTTAAATGGTTCAAAAAGGATAAAAGCCCTGGACCAGATGGCTGGCCCATTGAATTCTTCATTCATTTCTTCGACCTCATTAGATGTGATATCTTACTTGCTATTGAAGACATCCATGTTAAGGGACGCATTTATGATGGTTTCAATACATCCTTCATCGCCCTTATCCCAAAGACTAAAAACCCTAACAGTTTCAGGATTACAGACCCATATCTCTTTGTAATTGTATCTATAAAATCATTTCTAAAATTATTGCTAATCACATCAAACTGTTTTTATCCGAACACATTGCCAAAGAACAATTTGCCTTCTTACACCATAAGTAGATTCATGAAGCTATTGGTACGGCTCAAGAAGCCCTACACTCTATCAAAACAAAAAAAAGCTCAAGTCCACCATTCTTAAGATCGACCTTGCAAAGGCTTTTGATCAGGTTAAATGGAGCTATATACACCTTATCCTCCTTCACACTGGCTTTCCCCCCACTTTCATCAACTGGATCATGGGTTGTATTAGCTATGCAACCTTCAGTATCCCCCTTAGTGGCACCACAACAGATTTTTTTCATGCGGGCCGAGGTCTGAGACAGGGCTGCCCACTTTAACCCCTACTTTTTGTCCTTGTTATGGAAGGGCTATCTGTACTTATCAAAAAGGCCAAAGAGGATGGGGATATACATGGACTCTAAATTAATGAGATTATGTCTCTCACTCACCTATTATTTTTTGATGATGTGCTTATATTTCTTGATGGCTCTGGACAGGATTATATTCAATTTGAGAAAATTCTTCAAAGCTTTTGCAGAGCAACTGGTATGAACCCAAACAGAAATAAATCAACCATCATCATGACACGATGCACTATTCGGGATCAGGGTATCACCTCGGCTTTATTCGACTATGTTCCAAACAATATTGAGGTGGGATTGAAATACTTGGGGTTCCATCTTAAACCCAATGACTATCAGATCAAAGATTGGAACTGGCTCATCACAAAAGTGGAGCGCCGCATCAATGTCTGGTATCATCGTTGGTTGTCTCGGGCTGGACGTCTGACCCCCATCAAATCTATTCTCGAAGCCATTCCTATCTACTGGATGTCTCTGGCCTGGATACCTATTAGTGTGACTAACCGAGTCAAAAACACTTGCAGGAAATTCATTTGGAGGAAGCAGGAAAAGGACAAAACTTTTACATGGATCGCTTAGGATCGAATCAGCATTCCGAAAAAGTGGGGTGGCTGGGGCATCAAAGACCTTCACCTATTCTCAAAAGCTCTGACTGCTAAATTGTGTTGGCACTTGCTTACAGGTTGCAGTCTATGGAGGGAGGTCACTACTACCAAGTACATTGCCCCTATTAACACTCTTGATTGGATTAGGGATCATATTGTTCACTCGCCTGGTGCCTCCATTATCTGGAAAGCCATCACAAAGGTTGCTACATTAATACAAAGTGTACTCTCCTGGCAAATAGGCTCGGGTGAATCTGTTCGGGTGGGTTCGGACTCTTGGTCAGGCAGCGAAAATTACTACAAACTACCCGATTTGATTATGGCGCATTTGGATAATTTGGGCATCTCGCACCTTACACAGATTGTTGATCAGGCCCACACAAATTGGCACTCCCAAGCTTGGCTATCTGCGGTGGACCTGGATATTCCACGTGTTGGTCATCTGGGTTGGGCGAATTACATCAGGGCATTACAAGCATCACACATTCGTCTGATAGCACATGAGGATCAGCTGATATGGGCCATATCAAATTCGGGTATATACACCCCAAAGGAGGGTTACTTGACACTCTGCAGACCCAAGGAACCACATGTAAAAATTTGGTGGTGGCGGCCTCTTTGGAAATTAAATGCACCACATAAATTTAGACTGCTATTCTGGTGCATACTTCAAAATTGTGCCCCCACGATGGATCTACTCCATCGCCGAGAAATACAGGGACCCTCACGCTGTTGTTTCTGCCTACAGCATGAGGAGGACGCTCTGCACATATTTCTTGATTGCCATATCACTCAATCTATCTGGAACTTGGTCATTCACGGTTTGGGATGCTCTACACACTGGAACAGAATTACACTTCTAGCAGCCTGGACTTCTTGGTAACAATTGACTGCAAATATCACTAAGTTGTGTATCCTCCCTTTGATTATTGCTTGGCACCTATGGATTTCTCGCAACAAATGCATATTTGAACAACAACAGGTGCAAGCAGAGCGCATATCTGATGCGATTCTTGCCACATATTGCATGATCCCGCATGATGTCCGACAACAAACTGATCGGATGGAAACCCCCAAAATTATTGATCACACTCAGCCCTGGGCTTATTTTGATGGTGCATCCAATCTACAGGGATGTGGTGGGGGGGCTACTCTATATCTATCTGCGCTGCACTACTTCCACATCAAGATGGGTCTTAGACCCGGATCGAACAATTTCGCAGAACTACAAACCTTGAGACTTCTCCTGATCTTTGCCAAGGAAAAAAACTGCAATTCTATTCAGATATTTGGGGACTCCCTAAATTTGATTAACTAGTTAAATGCTCAAGCCCATTGTTACACACACACACTGATTTCTCTTCTTAGGGAAGTTCATGTCCTCAAACTACATTTTGACTTCATTTCTGTCAATCATATTTACAGGACTCGGAATAAAGTGGCAGAAAAACTATCCAAAGAAGCCTCGGAGCTAATATGGGGTACCTAGCACATTACGGAATTTAATGGCGACCAGATTTACAGGTTTTTTCACAAGCCATTCATTGAAGACCCATAGGCTATTGATGCGGTTGGTTCATGACAGCAGTTTTTTGATCCATCTCATATGGAGATCCTTTTTGTATGCTTTTTTATTATTCGGCAGATACATATGTACATATTATATATTTGCTTTACTTTCATATAGACTCATTCAGATCCAATAAGTTATGCACCGAACTTATTCGTGGATTCTGAATTACTTATATGTAAATTTCAGCACATACCTGTCTTGATATATGCAATAGATGCTACTAGACAATATCAGTAAAATGTAACATGTAATTTTTCTTCTTAATGAAAGATTACGAATTTTTCCTTTGTGAAAAGAAAATTATATTTATGCAGAAAAAACAAAACAATGAAATAAAATTCACAAACCAGACATTAACACATGATATTCCCTAGGAAACATTTTCGAGAGAAAACCTCATTGTAACATTAGGCCACTTTTCTCGCTTTCTCTGAATGCAAGTAAAAAGAAGTCAGGCCTCTGGCTTGTGGGCTACTATAGTGCACAAATTTTCTATGTTTTCTCTCTCTCTATCCACTCTTGGCTTCTCTATTCATCTATGGAACAAAATGATCTCGAATAACATGGAGCCCATTTTCCTACTAGTGGCCTGGTAATAACACAACATGATAGCCTACTAGTGGGTGGGTTTGACTCCTTCAACTCTTAACTATAATTAAAATATTGACTCTTTTGTAGTATTCTTCATCATGATCACATGGCTAGGACCTTTTCAATGAATAATGGGGTTGACATGGCATCCTCTTGAGTTATGGTGGTCAAAACAAAGTCAAATTTCAAGTAGCATAACTTTTTCATGCATACTTTGATTGAGGTGATTCTCATGTTGTTGCAAATGTCTTTGTGTGCCGAATAGCACAAAAAATTGTTGCACTTAGGTGACAAATATTTACCTCTAAAAAATTTGTGTTTGATGCCTCAAACTACCTTTAAAAGGCTTCAAACCCCAATTTTTCAAACTGGTTCCTGTTGGTAAAAATTATCCTGTGAGTTGATTCCTCCACATTTTCCCACTATGAAAGCATCAATATAGATTCCAAACAATATGATGATCCAATCTGTATCATGCCTCCTCATTTTTGGATGCTTTTGGTCCCAAAAAGCTTCTAGGAATGAAGGAAGGAAAATTTTCCTCCACCTTCTCTCAGGTGTACCATTTAGCTTTGCCTAAAATTTATCCTTTCAACTCAATTTTCCAAAGGTCATGTTGCCATTGTATTATAGTTTTGTTTATGAAAAATTGTATCTTCTTTCAATCCTTCCTAAGCATCTTGTGCCAAATCCTCTATAGAAGGAAGGACTTATTCGTCTCCCTAATCTAGCATGGAAGGCTCATAGGGTTTTAGATTCTCTACATTCACCACTAAGTAAATGCATAAGTGTGGAGGTAGGTTGAGTATATAAGTGTTATCTCCAACCATTATCATTATATCAAAGGGACCATACTGCAAAGCTTTTATTTTATTACTATACCCTATAGTCTCTCCTTACTATATTTTAACTATACTCTGATGTCCACCTTGAAGGACTTATTTGTTATGAGTTAATCATGCCTTGCCTTATATTTTTTATATGAATTCTACGGAGTATGTTGTACCTATATATGGATCTACCTAATCTTCTCAAGCTTATATGAAATATCCAAAAGGTGAAGGTGGAAAATATCCAAAACAAGTTTCAAATGGGGACCTTCTAGTAGAAGTGATATGATATGATATTACTTGAGGATAAGGTTAAAATTTGCAAGTGATTGATTAGGGTTTTTAAGCCTCTTATGTGAAATTATCAAACACATAAACATGAATAAATAGTTCATTTTTTGCATAAAACAAGAGACAACATCACCATGACAACAAACTCAATACAACAAATGATGAAGGAGTCCACCCCTCTTGGGCTACATCTTCTGGTCGAGCTTCCAATGCTTGGGCCTCTTTCATTATTCTCAAAAAATGGTGTTTACATCAAGTTACAATGCTTAAATGGCTTCAACAATAGCTCCAATGGCTTCAAAACTATCAACTCATGTCTAGCCTCTTTCTTCTCCAAAAAAGGCCAAAAACTACAAAAGTTATGCTCTCCCCAAGTTTCTGTACTATATTTGCTACAAATCGCACCTTCTGCAATCTGCCCTACAATTTTGGGCTTTTTCAGCCACGTAGGGGAACAAATTTTCCCCGCGCTGATAGGATTCCCATCGCGTCAAGTGAAAATTGTTGCTTGGTTAATCGAGTCGGTGAACCCTGTCCTCGCAAAAAAATTTGCCACGTCGCAGTTTTCCACTGTTGATTTCAGGCACAAGGTATTGTTTTCCCATCGTTGTTGTTGAAATGACTGTAGTTGTGGTGGTGACTTGATTTTGAAGTCAGTTGGGCTAGCGGTTACGAATCCGCAACATATCATGTAACCGTCACATGTGCATACTCCGACGAACCGTTAACATACAAGTTTACAATCCCTGCTCTAGACCTGGCATCAAATGTGAATACAAAGCATTCACATATGGACATTGCCTCTATTGTGGTTAACTATTCCGAATTAGCCTGACACTAGCATAACCTTGGCACTAACTTTCATACTCGCCATGTGACCTGTTCTGATGAACCATTAATATTCCACATGACCGTCGTTTATTGTTATAACGTTGAACTTTATGTTTGTGGGTTTTTGGTTATGTAATGGGTTTGTTGTATTATACACCACCGATTCGAATGCCGTGAAAATTTGGTTATACCATTTACATCATATATATGAATTCTGGGTCGGGTTTAGCCCTTGAAAATGGTCTATGGAATGGGGTTGGGGGTTAACCTCGGTCCCAACCCCCCCCAAGCCAAAACAATAAAGTTTAATTAGATTTGGAGCCCTATATGGGTTAAGAAACATGTGTGGTGTAGTGGAATATGTCCTCACTACTTGGTGATAGGTCATGCATTAGACTCACAGGGCTACTTCTCGGCCCTTAATAAAATTTTAGTGGTCACCGGAAGGCCACGTGGCAGCCTCTGGTTGGCCCACGTGGTGCCTCCTAGTTGGTCCACTTCATCAACCAGAAAACCAATAGAAATTAACCAATTCCGAAGCCAATAGAATTGTGAAAAATGGAAATATATGATAGGCCGGAGGGACATAGTCACCATGTATGGTCAGGGTCCAGTTAGCAGTGCAGACTGCTAACTGCACTGCCCTGTACCCAAAAACTAAAAAAAAAATATTGTTTCCCCAAATGAACAAAACTTGATTACAGGAGCATAGAACGTCGAGTTTTCGCGAAACAAGTTGTACCAGATTCATAATGACAAGATCTATGCGGTCATTCAAGGTCCAATCCATTCAAGCAACTTTAAATTTTGAACATAAAATTGATCCACCGGATCATTCCTCCCCACTAGAATATTTTGGACCTCCAAAATATCTTTATTAGTCAATAAATAGATGAGGGTACAACTACCTCACCCTTCAAAACTCAATCCACTGAAAATTTCTTGAATGCGACATTTTGAGATTTTCATGAAAACTGGTCATTTTCCCTGACTTTGAAGACCTTGACTTGTTGTTGTAGATACCATCTTGCTGCAATTTCTGAGAATGTGCAGAACAAATTTTGGCTTGAGGGGTCCTTACCCAAGTTCAGATTTAAGGGTTGCCAACAAACCCCTATACTACTGGCCCTTTCGGCAATGACATACTTTCGTAGGCCAAGGTCTCACCCGAAGTAGTATGGGTGGGTGTTGGAACCAGGTTTCTGCACCCGTGGAGAGAATGGGTAATTAAGGCAGATCTTGTTGAGTTATATTAGGTTCGCATAGGAACAAGATTATTATCGAGCCCTTAGCATGTAAACATAAACAAAGCTACTAGTATTAAGCAGATCTTATCAACACATTCGCATCCACATTCGCATCAGCAATTATCATCATAGAGTAACACAATCGCAGCTAATTCATATATCACAGGTGCAATCACAGCTAATTCATATATCACAAACATAATCGCAGCTAATTCAATTACAACAAAGGTCCTTCAGTTGTAAATACAACCAGTTCAAATAACATAGATATACTTCAACAGATTCTGTGTTCACTAAAGTCCAAAACCCAGTTACAAACTCAAATCACAGCCCGTGCACACAACCAGCGGGGTCCGCACACAGTGGGACTAAGGATCTCCGCACACATAGCCAGCAGGAGTTCTTACCCAAAACTACCCAAAAAAAATCTCAACAGTTCGTACGTAGCATCAATCTTACTTGCTTCTAGTCTCAAACTAACTATTTATTTATATTATCATATCCTACGCTATCCTATGGTCTGCAAACCATGGTTTACGAACTCTAGGTCTACCCTTTGACCCATTACAATACATTGGGGGGCTTTGACCAGCCCCAAAGCCCCTGCGCTAGACTAATTACTACAAAAATATATCAAAAATGCAACTAGGGGACCCTGTTCCAATAGGCCTCCAACACAATCTTATGACTCGTCCTAAGTCACATCGGCCGTGGGGTTTGCATCTTTGCCTGGAGTTGTTTGATTGCATCGACCAGAGGGGAAAACACTCCTTCTCTCTACGCGGAAGCGTTCTGCGCAGTACCTCATCATCTCCTAGCTTATACAAGTGGCCCGCGATGATGGTAAAGTCAGTTGTGCGGGTCACCAACTCTTTCTTTTGTTGTACCGAATATTCTGCAGGTGCCCTCCCCGTAGTTAAGAATTGAATAATATCAACAAAGTGCTCATCAACCACCTTAATAGCAAATAGTTGCGCATCGGGCAATCCTTCCTCTAGGTTGGTTGGTTCTTCACCACTGTCGATTCGAGATAAGTGGTCTGGTCCAACATTTAATTTCCCTGGCTTCACAATTATCTCAAAGTCATATTCTCGAAATAGCAGTAATGATCGGCAAATATTCCCCCCCCCCCCCAACACAGGCTTATTGACTAGGTACTTAAAACCTGAGTGATCCGTGAACATCTTGAAGTGCCCTCCTAGCAGATAATTCTGGTATTTCTGCAGGGCATACACCATTTATAGCCCCTCGCGTTCAGTAGTGGAGTAGTTACACTCTGCGCTAGAGAGTTTTATACTAGCAAACGCAACTGGATGGTCAATGTCCCCCTCCCCGGGCTGCGTAAGGAAAACTCCCATGGTGATTCCTGAAGCATCCACATGGACATGGAACAACTTTGCCCAATCAGGAAATATAAAGATAGGTGCAGAGACCATCTTTTCTTTGAGTAGCTCAAAACTCTTCTGACACTCCGCATCCCGAAAAAATGAAATGTCCTTCTTTAGTAACTTCTCCATGGGTGTGGTGATCAATGTGTACCCTTGAATAAACTTCCTATAGTAGCCCGTGTGCCCGAGGATGGAGCGCAATTGTTTCTCAATTGTAGGGATTGCTAAGTTGATGATAACTAGCACCTTGGCTGGGTCAACCATCAGTCCCTGCCGACAGACTATGTGGCCTAACAAGATCCTGAAAGGTACATAGTATATGCACTTCTTAATATTTAGGGAAATCTGGTACTTTCTATAGGCGTCTGACATCATGCGCAGGTTCGAGACGCGCGTCTTTACCAATCCAAATAATGTCCAATCATCAAAGTATACCTCCAAGAACTTGTGAATGAACTCCTTGAATATTGTGACTACTACCCGCAAAAATATGGCAGGGGAATTTTTGAGGCCAAACGGCATGACGATGTACTGGAAGGATCTCCATTCGGTGGTGAACGTAGTTTTGTTGCGATCTTCAGGTGCGATCCTGATCTGATGGTAGCTTGAAAACCCGTCAGTAAACGAGTATGTTTCCTGCCCTCCCACACTATCGAGGATTTCATCAGAGAATGGTGTATGGAAAGGATCATGTACACAGGCATCATTCACCTTATGCAGGTCGACGCAAATTCTTATTTTTCCTTTAGTCTTTTTCTCTTGGACTACCATAGGGCTTACCTAATCTAACTGTTATACTAGTTCGATGATACATGTGACTAGCATTTTATCAATTTCTTCCCTGATTTTCTGCTTATACTTGGGGTTCAATCGGTAAGGGTGTTTCTTGACAGGTCATTCATCCAGATTTAAAGTGATTCCCATAACCCCCAAGTCCCCTATAATACCTTTGAGTTCTGAGAATTTCGTCGAATACAGGTCCTGGTATTCCATGAGAAGTTCAGTGACTTTCCCAACGGTATCTTCATCCCAGTAGTCCCCAATCCTAGCTAGCTTAGGTTTTTCTTCTATTCCAATGTTGACTTCCCTTAGCTTAAGAGGCTTGGTCACATCGACAGTCTGCAGTGGGGGTCCATCAACTGCTCGTTCACCCTCCAATTCTGGGATAGTGATATTTCGTGGGTCTTCATCACATTCCTCCATTTACAGATTGCGACAGTTAGCAATATCCTGCATCTGTGTGTCCCAAGCTGGTGCCCTATACTCCACACAAGGGCGTGATTCATCAAAGACTAGGGCATCTATGTCCTGTAGGGCTTTGTCTAATTCCTTGGTTCCACTTATCAACCCGAACGTCCCCACAAACTCGTCCTTCATGGTCTCCCAATGGCGAGTGCATTGATGTAGCTCTCCCTCCAAATACCATGCAGTGGGGATTGGCCCCAAGGCATGAATGAACAGGTGGACCCATTTGTCCCTGGTCCTTCCACACCACACCTCCATCCACGCGGACAAGTGCTTGCGCGGGTCCCCATGGCCAAGGAAAGTCTCCATGCGTAGGTGAACCAGGGGTTCAAATCATAGGATCATCATCTTGCAACATTCCTCCCAATCCTGACAAGTCCCCTTATGAGTTTCCCACCACCGTGCAAGGGTCGCACGCATGGCTAGGTTAAGTGCCCACATTCTTTGCTCCCTTGGGATTTCCGATTTGAATGCTCTAAGAAAATCCCTAATACTATCAGAACCATTAGAGTAAGGCAGCTCTCTTACCTCTGAGGAGATACACTAGAAGCTCTTTGTGATCCTAAGACACCGTAGCACAACTACGTCATGTAACTGATTCTGCCAAGTTTCAATCTCCCCATCGGAGTCAGAGAGGCATTCACTGTATTTCTCCCAGCAAAGCACACCATCAGCCGTAGGATTAATCCAATCCTCGTCCCGGGAGGTTAGTTTATAGATATGATCCACGGCATCTTCTTCGTGCACGGGTTCTATATACCGTTCTCCTTCTGCTAGGTCTAGAGGGACTATTAATCTCGTACCCTCATTCTCAAAAACCATGCTCCTTTTCTTCAAGTTGATAATTCCTCCCATCTCTATAGCCCAATCCAATCCTAGGAGTGTAGGATAAGGGTCTGCATCCTCTACAATTTGAATTACCTAAAAATCTGTGTATACCTTAACCTCTGCGATATCTACCATAATCTTTGATAGTATCCCCAATGGTATGATCTTCTGTTGGTTAGCCATGTGCATCTGTATAGTAGACCATTCCAGCTTAGGTTCTCCCATCCTCTGCAATTTCTGTTTGGGCAGGACATTCGCATCGGATCCCAGATCTAGGATGACCTGATCCATTTCATAATCACCAATCTATGCAATTAGCCACATTTCCTGACCAGTGTGTTTCTTATGCTTCTAAAGTTTGTGAACATATTTAACCTCTGTTGGAGGGTCAGTTTTTTTTGCGCAGCTGTCTATCAGTGCTTGAAGATTTTCTACTGCGTTTTTTTTGTGTAGCAACTTCATACATGCATGTAGGAATGTTTTAACTTCACCGCTTGCTTTTAGGTTTGTTGGAGCCTTGGAAGTAGATGCCTCATCCTTGGTAAAGTCTTTGTGAGCTTCTATGAAGGTTTCTTTCTCCTTCTATAGGTCCAAGCTTTCCTTTTTGATAACGGCTTTTTCGAATAAGGGGTTCAGCCGCAGCACTTTCCTCAGCTCCTCCAGTAGTCATGCCGTTGCGTGTAATGACATTAATACTAGGTCCCTCATCATGCGGTTCTGCCTTAACCCTTTGCACATTCTGCATTGGCGTCTGTTGTTTTTCCTGCATCTTTGCTATCAGTACTGGACAATCTTCGATCACATGATCCAATTGTCTACAATATCTGCAAGATTGTAGTGCAGGGTGTTGTACCTTAAGAGACAATACCTTATTTGTATTAAGGAATCAGTGCTTAAGACATTTATACATATATGTCACATAATTTTAATATCATGGGTCTTTGCTTAAACACCTTCAGATGTAAATTAAACCCTCAAGAATCAAATGCAATAAATGCTTTGCAATGCCATTATTTGCTGATATTAAATGGAATGATGAGGAGAATATGAAGGAAGGAAGCCCAAATTGATATGTTGGTAAACAATATCTATCACTTTAAACTTCAGAAGTATTTTATGACAGAAGATTAGTTAAAATGAAGGAGCGCCCATTAAGGATTTTAACTCTTTTTCACATATGTAAAAAGAGATCTATAGCTTCATTTCTTCATTTTATTCAAGGACAGAAAATACACAATGTAAACTGGAAAACATATCAATATCAACAAATGCCAGAATCTTGCTTTTCATTCATTAATCATTTGAAAACTGAGTACAAAATTTGCAGTCTGAAGGTAAAAAACTTGAAACCCTTTTCTTTCTTGTCTATCTCTTTAAATACAATAGAAAGCAATTTGTAACTGCTGAAACTAATCCCAATTGTTTCAACTACTTAGGACTTCGTAAACTATCTATTACATGTCATCAAAATGTCTTATTACAATTACGTTCTCTTTAAAAGAGAAAAATAACATAAAATTTAAATCCTAATCTATTTGTTGAATGTGAATTGATGATGCTGCTGCTGCATTTCCTTGACTAGCTGGTTTATCTTTCTTTGAAGTAGAGGGATCCTTTGGTAGATCTATCATCCAGGCTCTACATTTCTTCCATACCTCAATGTTTGTCTTAGGTGAATGAACTAGCTTGTGATATTCCAATCTAAAGGCAGTGATTCTGTTGAATGTTGACTTCTATTTAAATAAAGTCTTCACTAACCATAATAGTTGAAAGTGTATTTGAAGGAAATTGATCATTGTTGCTCCTTTAAGAATCTGAGTCTTTTCATGAGTCTTGTCCACCTTTCTTTTTTCCAACACCAATAATGGTTCATAAGAATCCCATGATAAAAGAATGCCTCCAAGGCCCCAACATGATGGTAAACCTACCCTAGCTCTTTTGTCAAATAAATTATCAAACTTGTTCACTTATTCCTTAAGCTGTATCAACTTCTTCTCCACAGACTTCCTACAATCATTTTTAACAATCATCTTATTAATTTCCACAGCATATAAAATCTTGTCTTTAATTTCATTTTCTTCCAACTCTTGATCAATTTTGGAATCAATGAAATCAATGAATTTTCTTGCCCAAACATCTTTTTTAATTGTCTTTTGCTTGTCTACCATAACCTATTCCTCAAAATATCTAATGATATTTCTTTCTTCTACTACAACAGTCAGAAAACCCCAAATTGCTTTCATTTCTTCAATGATATCATTCCAGATGATGTCCTTAGCCTGTATTAGGGATACATTTCCCTTCAATTTTTCCTTGAGATTTTTAATCTCAGCATCAACAATTTGGCAATCTGATCTATACTTACTGACTTCCCCCTCTTTGGCTTTCATTATTTTCATTGTTGTCTCCAAATCAGTTTGTGCCCTTTTGCTATCTCTCTCTACCATCTTCAATTCAATGGTCAATTGAGATAATTGTGCTACTGGATCTTCATTACCAGATGGTAAAACAAAAGTACAAGTATGAGATTCAATGTGATTCTGCAATGATAATGCAGTTTCAATTTTGTGATTTCCTCTTCCTTCTACAAGAGCTTCTCAAGAAGTTTATCTTTCTCATTTTCTACTTCTGCAACCTCTGCATCCATAGAGTTCTCTCCTGTAGGCAACTTCAGCTTTTTCTTCAACATAGATATTTTTGATTCAGCACTTTGCAGCAGCTTATGTACAGCCAACCTGTCATTTGGATCTACCCCAATCTTTACAATAATCTTTTTGAGTTCTTCATTCTGGATTGTTAAAGCCTTGGAATTGGCTTTCTCTAACTTTAATTTCTTGATCACTTTTCCAAGCATGTTTTCAGCCTTGAGTGCCATTGCATTGGTTTTACTTAAGTCATTCACAATCAATTGACCTGTTTGCATATGTAGATTTACTTTGTCAAACAATGGAATTTTATTTACATCTATAGTTAGATTCACAGTATTAAAATTATTGGATGAACCTATAGACATATCAGAAGGATGTGAAAGGGTAATCTTAAATTGATCCTTTTCAAGATCCATTGCAGTCAGCAATCTTCTTTGATTTGGGGTTTTTGATACTCAACTTGAGCCTCCATGCTTGCCTTCATTTTTTGATTTCTTTCTACAATCTGAGCAAACACTTGTTTAATTAAGGGCACTTTTTCCTGGGTGTTTTCATGTCTTCTTGGTGAAGCCGAGACATTTTGCTCCTCTCCCAATTGTAGTGAGAAACCAGGTTGAACATCTACTGAGTCTTCACTGAGCTTTGTCCTCTTTTCAGTTCTCTGTTCTTCATCTTCTGAATCAATCACTGCTTCTTTACCTCTCTTATTTGGCTTCTCATATATGACAGGATTTTTTACATTTGAGCTCACAAAACCTGCAAAACCCTTATTTTCCATTTTTTCTATATCAGGTCTGCTCTCATGAATGAATGTTGAATACCCATTTTCAATTCTCCTATTAGAAATCACAATATGGGGGTCATAAGCCCACTTCTCTCCTAACAACAGATGCATTTCATATAACATCCTACTGACTTCATCAGTTGCCTGTCTCATATTGACTATAAAAGGACCAACAATAATTGGCAACTTAAACATATGACCTTTCTTCATAGGCACAAAATGTATTTGATCAACATTTAAACATTGCCTAATGAACTCCAAAGAAAATAATCTCATAGGAACAAATACAAGAAGCCTATAAGGTTCTACTCCAGCTCCATAGACCCTAATTTCAGAATAATCTTCAAAGACATACCAATCACCAAACCTACAACTTGTCCCCAGATGCAAGAACTCTTGAGCCTTCGATAGGAAGCATAGGGGACAGATTCCATTCAAAATTCTATATGCAGTAGACATAAAATGACTTGCAAAATCACACAGACCCACCTCATTTTGTTCTTTCCTTACTATGTCCCTCCAAAACACTACTGACTATATATTTGTATTCATATCCATAATATTCAAACCCAGATGCATGAATTCCTCTACATTTTGATATAGAAGATATAATAACAAGAGAGGGGAACTTGAATGAACCCGTCAATGATAGGCTCATGAGCTGAGAATTGACAACTTCTTGCCAATAATAAGGAATATCCAGCAGCACCCCTGGCTTCATCATCAAATAAAATGTTACTAGAACTGATTTGTCTATTATGCTGTCATCTTCTTTCCCCAATATCTTCGAAATGCATCTCAGTACCGGGCGGATTTCTTCATCAAAAATATCCATGGAAAATTCTTTACTGTCAGGTACAAACTAGTTCTTATCTAGCTTCAAGAAGAAGATGAATTGATTGAACTATTGACTTGTAAGGCTATCATAATATGCTATCAATGAATCATCAGTAAATTGGACATAGGATTTTGACTCAGGGTAACACAGAGCTTGACGAATTAGTAGAGTGGAGACCTCTAAGACATTTTCTCCTTGAAAATTCATCACGAAACACTTGCCTGGGTACATGACATACACGAGCCAATATATAAACACAGGAAAAAGGTGTGTTCTTGGAATACATGCAAACAACATGCCTGTCTTGACCATGGCGATAAAAATTGGAGAAGATTTATCGTTTAAACAGACCTATTGATAGAACTAGAGGTGGTCTAAACAATAGAATGTGTCTTTAATATCCCTCTCAGTTTCCATGAGAGAAATATGACTGGAAGAACCCGAAAGGGACGGATGCTTGGCTATAATTCAGCTCATGTTGGCAAACAATCGACAAGGTGGAAGATAGCAAGGAAAGACACAGCATAAAAAACTTCAGATACAAACTAACAACAATGACCTTATAAAAATGAGAATATATCTTAAATAGGTGGCACGAGCTTAAGACTTAAATGCTGAAATGACGCGCCAAAATACCATTATAAGTACCTTTACGTGGTCGATAGTTGTCGCCAACTGGCTACCCACATCACTGCGGGAGGTCTCACAGTACTGAGGGCTCGTCGGTTTCATGCCCCCACAGTTAATCTTAGTCGCAGATCTAGATCGGCCCCGCAGTCAACATGGTCAACTGTGGAGGCACTCTCCTTGTAACCCGCGCACTGAAAGTGCCCATAGGTTGTCACTTTGATTTCCTGTCAGACGAATCAGCGGATCCCGCCTTTGAACCTGCTTGTTAATTAATGGAATAATAGGACCTGCCTTCATGCAAGTTTTAAAGTATTAAAATTTAAACTTACTCAAAAATAATATTACATCTTTTATGCTAAAGTATATGAAACTTTATACTTTAACATACATTTTAACCATTTTCTATTTTTTTGTATTTTTTGAAAAATTAAAAATAAAGGATATTGCGAATGAGGCACAACACAGGGTTCAGACAGTCCCTTGCGAAGTGCCCTACTTCTCCACAATTATAACAGATCAATTGCCCTCTTCCTCGACCTGCGCTTCCACCTCTACCCCCGACCTCTGGCAGGGGAGCCTCTTCATCCAGAGGGAGATAGTGGTGAAGAAGGGTAAACCTGTACCCTATACAAGTTTCTTCATTTTATCATTAAGTCATATGTCTGGCAGTTGGGTTCATCATGTCCCACAAACGAGCAGAATCGACACCATTGTTGCTTCAACTTTGGAACCTAGGCACCAAGACAGTGGCATTGGTTGGTATTATGTAGTCCAGCTACGCGGCAGTCAACACACCATAACGTGGAAGCGCTTGGTCCCACAACCTCTTTAGGGCACAATGGGTTGGGCCCTCTAGCCTTCATGTAGTCCACCAGCACAGGGCACTCATCCTTGGTGTGGCCTGACACCCTGCATCTTATGCACCATACGTCTGGGATAGCTTCTTTTCCTCGCTCTTTCCGCAAATTCTAGATTTCTAGGTGCATTGCCTCCATTTGTCCCTGGATTTGTTGTACCCAAAACTAGGCATCGTCTCTTGGCGTAATTTCTAGCTTCATATCAATCTCCAAGGCTTTCTCTTGTGTCTCAATCGCTTGCTAACCCATAGGCACGCGCAGGTGAGGTAATAGCATGGCAATGAACCATTCCTTGTGTTGTCTATCCTCATACTTAAATTCCCCATCTCTGATAACCTTCTTTAGTCGTTGATCAGCCTCCCATACCTACTCCGTGGGTCCTTGTTTAAATTCTTTCAATTCAACCACCAGTTGAGCGTAGGACGTAGGCTTCCGAAACTATTTTTTTAAAGCATTCTTAATCTCTTGTATTGATGGATCTGCATGTTGGCCTATGTACCCCATGAACCAATCTAGGGCCCTTCCTTCAAAGGCGAGGGATAGTTGTGCCCTTTTTACAACATCGCTAGCAACATTCTGTGCAGTCCATATTGATTCCGCTACGAACCAAAATCAATCCATGTCCTTGTCTCCTACACCCTTGAAGGTGGTCAACTTCATGTGTGTGGCCATATCTTCTTCCGATAGTGGCAGAGGTGTAGGGGAGTTCTTGCCCTTATGTTGACTCGACGATGGTGTAGCCGAAGGGCTAGTTCCTGTGTGCGAGGCTGACTCTCTTAATGGGTTGAAGACGGATCTATCCCCTTCTCGGTTAACTCGGTAGTACTTACCACTTTGTGTTGTACTCTCACTCTGATCAGAGGTCATTCATTCGGTGTGGCTACAAAAAATTCCTTTTTCGCATAGTAATATTTTAATTAGTAGCAAAAATGTTCGCAAGAACTTACCTTAGAATCCTTTTAAGAACCTTTGCTCCTTTAGGATATAAACTGATCGACTGTGAATTCTGTTACAAATCCTCCTAGCATACTATCCACCCAATGATCTACAGTTCAGGTGATTGTGTTGTCAACCTTCTCCAACTGTTGAATCAATTCTGGAGTCCACTGCGTAACATGATCGTATTTCCAACACGTCTGGAATTATACTAGCCTCGCTAGCCACTCCTGGAGCTCGTGCACAAAATTTACAAAGAAAATTTCATATACTTCTTTGAAAATATAGTTGTTCTTCCACTTCTCAGCTATTAGCTTTGTGTTACGATTCTCTTTTAAAAAAAATTCTTGAATTTGTTTTTCGAACCAGTCTTCGAGCTCCAATTTCTCAAGTCTCCAATGGCCTCGTGGCATTACCCGATATCTCCCTCAAAATGCTCTTGGTCCCGGAAACGAAACCATTTTTAGGCTTAAGGGGTCCTAACCCAAGTTCAGATTTAAGGGTTGCCAATAAACCCCTATACTACTGGCCCTTTCGGTAATGACTTACTTTCGTAGGCCAAGGTCTCACCCGAAGTAGTATGGGTGGGTGTTGGAACCAGGTTTCCGCACCCTGGGAGAGAGTGGGTAATTAAGGCATATCTTGTTGAGTTCTATCAGGTTTGCATAGGAACAAGCTTATTATCGAGCCCTTAGCATGTAAACATAAAAAAAGCTACTAGTATTAAGCAGATCTTATCAACACCTTCACATCCACGTGCGCATCAGCAATTATCATCATAGAGTAACACAATCGTAGCTAATTCATTTATCACAGACACAATCACAGCTAATTCATATATCATAGACACAATCACAACTAATTCAATTACAGCAGAGGTCCTTCAGTAGTAAATACAACCAATTCAGATAACATAGATATACTTCAATAGATTTCGTGTTCATTAACGTCCAAAACCCAAGTCACACCCCACACACACAGCCAGCGGGGTCCACACATAGCAGGACTAAGGATCTCTATGCACACAACCAGCAGGAGTCCTTACCCAAAACTACCCAAAACATATCTCAACAGTTCATACGTAGCATCAATCTTACTTGCTTCTAGACTCAAACTATCTATCTATTTATATCATCATAGTCTTCGCTATCCTATGGTCCGCAAACCATGGTTTGCAGACTCTAGGTCTACCCTTTGACCCATTACAATACATTGGGGGCTTTGACCTGCCCCAATGCCCTGCGCTAGACTAATTACTACAAAAATATATCAAAAACGCAGCTAGGGGACCCCGTTCCAACAACAACCAACTGTCCTTGAAGGAACAAACACATTCACCCCTCGGTAGTCAATCAAAGGAAACTTAAAATACTTCAAATTCTTCTCACCTTGAACATTGTCGACATGACGATACCTGAAAAGTCTAGTCTTGCACTTGGATCGATATTTGACCAAATGTGATCGCCATTACCGTGCAACATCCCATTTCAAAGACAACACTTTGTGAAACCCACAAGAAGAAATTTTGAACCTAATGCCCTCTTTGTCAAATTGCTTTGGAACTTGATCTTTGACCCTTGCACTCTCTTGCACTGGCATCTTGTTCACATCACTGTCCAACAATGATGCTTGATGCTGCCATTTTACCTCATCTTGTTTACCTCTTTTAGGAGGCAACATGTTAGACTCTTGAAATATATTATCACAACTATTAGCAACCTCAATGAAATCAGATTTTTCATTTGATGCATTTTCTTGAAAGGCCTCATTCACAAAGTCTTCCTGCTTGAACATCAACAAATCATAATTTTGACTAGCATCCACAATTCTCTTCATCTCTCCAACATTCATAAGAGACAAACTCATCTTCTTACTATGCGCTCTAACAATGTACTCAAATCCATTCTTGAACAAGTGATACTTGTTCTCATGGCGATGAAATATTTCTCTCCTATCATAAAGATATGGGCTTCCCAAAACTATACCACAAATATCAAGCGGAATTACATCAAGTTCAACTTCATCAAGAAAGTTTTCAATGATTGCAAATCTAAGGATGCACCTCCTTGTAACCAAAATTTTTCATTCTTACATACCCAGCCTAGAGGATAGGGTCTAAGATATGGAATGGTCCCTAAGTTTAACTTCTTGACAATGTTCTCTGAAATAAGATTTTCTTGTGAACCACTATCAAACAGTGTGTCAATCTTGGTATGTTTTGAAATAACTCTAATATGGAAAATCTCAATCCTTCTTTCTTCATCTAGAGTATCATTTAGACAACTTGAAGAACTAGTACTTCCTATGTTCTTACCTTTCCAACCCATTTTTGCGATAATTGTTTCATCTCCAAAATCAGAACCTAAATCATGTTGTATTTTTGCAGTTGTCTTCTCCTTCTCCTAGTTTTTCAATTTATTGGGTCTCATTTATGGATGAAGTTTCCAGCAATGATCTCATCATTTCCATCTTTGAACAATGTTTGCATGTGAGTTTTTCTTTCTCCAACTTGATGGATGCATTCTTATTACCTTTTCCCTTGTACTTCCCCTTTCCTTTGTAGGTTTTAACCATGAACATAGATTATCTACACATGAATCTTATAACAGAAAATAAGCAATAGCGAGAGCATAAAACATAAAACAAATAAACACAGAGATTTTCCCCTGGATCCCAAATCGAGACGACCAACTTGATTTTTCATTATATTCCTTTTAGTGTTACAACACATATATATACATGTCGAAGCATACGTAAACCCCAATCCATTAACCCAAGATTAGAACATAATCGTAGTTCCCTTGACCGGATCTACAAAAATACCAGGGGCTGAAAACCATCGTACCCCAAAACCATGTGCAAAACCATGCACAAAACCATGGGCATGGAACGCCCACCGGAAATTAAGAACCAAAAAATTTTCGCCGGGGCGCTGCCCCAAACCTCGACAAGGGGGGCTACCGCCCCCCCTGTGACCCCCCTGTTGCGCCCAACGCAAGGGGGGGCTATCGCCCCCCCTCTTACCCCCCTGCGCATGATTAGTCGTGGAAAGAATATAACACATACCCGACATCCTTTTTCTCCAGACTCAAATGTATTCTCACTTATCTCATTTGAAGCATGTTTCTTTCTTACCTCTACATGTGTGGCATGTACACAAACTCCATTTAAACTTGAAGGATTAAACATGAAAATTGTATGTCTTAGGTAGCTATGTAAGCCTCCAGTGTATTTTAACGAAGTTTCTTGAGATGTCAAATCTACACTCAATATTAGTGCTCTTCTCCTAAATTCTTAGAGTATAGGTTTGCACACTTTGTCATTTACCTTGTATAAATTTTTTCGTATCCATTATAGCCTTCTGCATGTATTCTAATGGATAAAATTTTCTTTTCAAGGCAGCAATAAAATCATTCCAAGAGGTTAAGACCTTACCACGTTTCTTCATGTCTCTCGAGTTTTGGCTTCCCACCAAATAAGTGCAACACTTTCCAATATTAGTGAAGCAAGTTGAATCTTGGTGTCATCATCCTTGATTCTTTGTATCATGCAATACAATTTAAGTTGACGTACCCAATTATCTAATCTTTCAGCATCTACCTCTCCATCATACATAGGAAAATCAAACTTTATGTCAAGCTTTAGAAATGGAGTTTTACCATGATCTTTTGGAGAATGTGGAGGTGTTTGTGAAGGGATTGTTGTGGAAGAAGATGATTGTGAATATGGTGGTGAGGATGGAGGTGAAAAGAATGGTGGTGTCAAAGGTAGTTTTTCACCATTCCCCTTACCTTTTGGAGTCTTATCTCCATCTCCTCCATCTCCTTTTGATTACTTATCTCCCTTTGGAGGATTGGAGCTCTCACCTTGCAAACTTGTGTTTCTCTCCTCATAGAGAACTTTCACATTTGTGTCATATCAAAGAATGATTTTCTGAAATCCTTTTCATCTTCTGAAATATTGTCAAGCTCTCCTTTGTATGCCATACTTGTTGAAGCTCCAGCTATAATTTAAGGTGGAGATTGTGGAAAACTTGCTCTCCTTTTCGTTGACCTAACTTGAGGAGTTGCAACCACAAGCTTTCCTTCTCCTCTCTTGAGCTTCAACCTTGTAAGAATTAGAAACACTTGCAAACAATTAAACCCTCACAACAACAAAGAAAACCTAAGCTATGATACCAAACTGATATGTATATGATATTTCTTGAGGATTATGTTAAACTTTACAAGTGATTAATTAGGGTTTTTAAGCCTCTTATGTGAATTTCTTAAACAAATAAACATGAATAAATAGTTTAGCTTTTGCAGAAAATAAGAGACAACATCACCATTATAGCAAACACAATACAACAAATGATAAAGGAGTTCACCCCTCCTGGGCTACATCTCCTGGTCCAACTTCCAATGGTTGGGTATCTTTCATATGCTCAAAAAATGGTGTCTACATCAATTTCAAGTGCTAAAATGGCTTCAAAATTAGCTCCAATGGCTTCAGAACTGTCAAAAACCCATCTCTAGCCTCTTTCTGCTCCCAAAAAGGCCAAAAAATGCAACATTTATGCTCTCCCAAAGTTTCTGCACTAATTTTCCTACAAATCCACCTTCTGCAATATTTCCTACAATTCCGAGCTTTGTTGGCCACGTGGGGCTACAAATTTTCCCTGTGCCGACGGGATTCCCACCAGGCTAGGTGAAAATTTTCGCCTGGTTAATCGGGCTGGTGAGCCCCGTACCCGGCGAAATTTTTTCCACATCCCAACTTTTCCACCATTGATTTCAGGCACGTGGTGTTGTTTTCCCACTGTGGTTGTTGACTTGACCGTAGTTGTGGCGATGACCTGAGTTTGAAATCAATTGGGTTAGTGGCTACAGACCCACAACATATCATGTAACCGTCGGATGTGCATGCTCTGACAAACCGTTAACATACCAATTTCCAATCCCCGCTCCAGACCTGGAATCAAATGTGATTACGAAGTGTTCACATGTGGATGTTGCCTCCATCATGGTTAATTGTTCTAAATTGGCTTGACCACCGGCATAACCTTGGCACTAAATGTCATACCCACCATGTGAAATGTTTTGATGAACCATTAATATTTCGCCTGATCGTCAATTTAATGTTATGATGGTGAACTTTAGGTTTGTGGGTTTTTGGTTATGTAACAGGTTTGGTGTATTATACACCAACAATTCGACTGCCATGAAACTTTTGTTATAACATTTACATCATATATATAAATTGCATTTACATCATATATATGAATTATGGTTCAGGGTTAGCCCCTAACCCTAGTCTACGGACCAGGGTCGGGGGTTAACCCCGGTCCCAACCCCCACAAGCCAAAACAATAAAGTTTAAATAGATGTGGAGCCCTATATGGGTTAAGAAGCATGCACGGTGCAGTAGTATATGTCCTGGCTGCTTGGTGATATGTCATGCATTTGACTCCCAAGGTTGTTGCTTGGCCTTTAATAAAATTTTGGTTTCCATTAGGAGGCCACATGGCAGCCTCTAGTTAGCCCACGTGGTGCCTCCTAGTTTATCCACTTCATCAACCAGAAAACAAATAGAAATTAACCAATTTTGGAGCCAATAGAATTGTGACAAATGGAAATATATGATAGATCAGACGAACATAGTCACCATGTACAATCAGGGTCCAGTCATTAGTACACACTTCTGATTGTGCAACCCTGTACCTAAAAACTATTTTTTTTTTAATTTCCCCAAACGAACATAAATTTATTAGAAGAGGATCTGACGTAATTTTTTTTCGAAATGAGTTGCGCCAGATTCAGAACGACGAGATCTATGCAATCAAGTATCTTCCTCATCCAAATGGCCTCGCATGTTTCCTGACTGGCCACTGAGTGCAAATGATCTATGTTTCCTGTTGTACCAAGAAACTGTTGTTGATCCTATGCTTAATATGCCTCCTAATGTGCTCTTCATGTCGGATGGACTCCCTTCCCAATCTGCGTCAGTGAAGCCTTGAAGCTTCATCGATCCATACTTTGTAGTGCCTCTGAGATATCTCAACACATGCTTGCCTTCCTTCCAAAATAGCTTGGTAGGCTTAACCATAGTTTGTCTCAGCTAGTTAACTGCGTAGCAAATGTCGGGTCATATGTTCACTAAATACATTAGTGAACCCGCAAGCCGCCTATAAATAGTAGCATCCAATACTTCGCCCAAAGTAGCATCCTCCTTCCTCAATTTTCCTACTCGAGGAGTCTCCATGGGTTTTTTGCCCTCCATGTGGAACTTCCTCAGAATCTCCTTGGCATAATTTCCCTGAGATACAAATACTCCCCATATCTTTTCCGTATTTCCAATCCAAGGAAACAGTGCAAGAGCCCCATTTCCTTCATCTCAAATTCTCTTGCAAAATCCTCTTTGCAAGACTTTATGAGTTGCTCATCACCTGTCAATATTAGGTCATCGACATAAAGTACAATAATCAAAAGCTTTCCATCAACCACAATATGATATAGGTTCACATCCGCTTCACTCTTGGTGAAGCCCAACTTGGTGAAATAGTTTTCAATCCTGGTGTACCATGTACGAGGTGCATGCTTCAGTCCATACAATTCTCTCTTGAGTCTGCACACATGTGACTCCATGTCTAAGGTCTCAAAACCTTATTGTTGCTCAATGTACACTTCTTCCTCAATAACGCCATTGAGAAAGGTTGTCTCTACATCCATATGATGTATCTTCCATCCCATCTGCGCTGAGAATGCAAGGATGGATCTAATAGATGAGTACCTTATGACTGGTGCAAACGTCTCATCATAGTCAATCCCCTCCACCTAAGAGAACCCTCTAGCCACAAATCTAGCCTTGTGTTTCTCCACACTCCCATATGTTTCTTGTGTCACCTTGTAGGCCCACTTGGATCCTACAACTGACTTCCCCGTTGGGCTTGGGACAATTTCCCATGCACTATTTATGATAATGGAGTCATACTCCTCAACTGTGGCATCAACCCACAATGGTTTCTGCATTTCTTCCTCGAAAGTGGATGGTTCTATCTCAATACATTTGCTCATAATAGCCATGTATCCAGTGTCCTGCTCTGTGGACCTTCTCTTCCTGCGCTGTGATGTGGGTGCTCCCACATTATCTCTCGCATCCAACAATAATATGTCAACCCCTTTGGTGTGCTTCCTTCTATATTTGGTAGAGGCCTCTACATGAGTGGTTTCTACCACTCTCTGTTCCTCCGCTTATGGTTGCTCTGCATCCTTAGGTTCATCATTTGGATCCAAGAGCTCCTCAACTGCATGCAACTCGAGCTCCCTCTCAAGGGAAAACCACATGGCTTTGTCTTCATCGAATTTCACATCTCTTCTAACCAATAGCATCTTTTGTGCTGGCAAGTACACCCAATATTTGTGACGTGTATCAGTGTACCCCATAAATATCCCCAAATCTATTGTTGGCTTAGCTTCTTCTTGACATCTTTGGTTATGTTAGCCACTGATAAATTATGTTATACCAAGAGGTGGCTAATTTTGTTCTTCAAAAACTCTAAGAGATAATTCCCCTTTGAGAACCTATCATCCTTGAAGTTTTTATGAAGATAACTAATTCTTTAGTTAATCTTCACTACTGTTTCCCTTATGAACCTAAAAAATCTGTTGTTTTCTTGAAGAAAAGACTGCTAAAAAACCCCATTTGCCATCATTTTTACCCCTTTCACTCATAAATTAACCTCCATTTTTCATCCCCCTTTCCTCATGAATTTCCTCTATTTCCCTCATTTTCCTTCTTTCCCATCATAAATTGCCTTCAATGAGGTTTAAAACTCCTTTTTAAACCTTATCGGAACCCCCAAAAATCCTCTCAAAATCCCAAAAAACAGTGTTTTGCACTAAGGGCTTAAGCCCCTTTCGGCTAAGCCCCTAACCCTTTCTCCGCATATGACCCACGCCCGAGACTAGGCGCTAAAGCCCCGGGCGCTAATCGCAATCGGAGCCTCTCGGTTGTGCCTTTTCCTTTGTTTTTTATAAATTTCCGATGCCAGAGTCTTTTGTTATATCGGCTTCCGCCGCGATCTCCACTGTTGATCTCTTTGATGATCCAACGGCCTGCGTTGGCTCGCATCACCGCCAATCACAAGAATTTTTAAGTGCCACCATGTTTTTCCCCCAATTGGCGATCTCCGATCCAATCCCGACCATCGATCTCACCTTGATCCGATGGTCTGCGCGTAATCGCATCGCAATTTTTGGTGGGTGCTTTCCTTTCTCCTCCTCCAATTGATGCTCCTACGATCAGATCTGGGCTATCCATACACCAAGATCTGGTGGTCCAGATTAAACCTGACTTCCCTTTATTATTTCATAAACCTCGCAATGTAAATCCTTCGGTAAATACCCACCGTTGATCTCTGCAGATCAATGGCCCATGTTGCACCTGACGTCTGCCCAAACCCCCGTCTCATTTTTCTTTCATTGATCCATCTTTCAATCTGGGTTGTTTATTCTGAACATCTAACGATCCTTATTAAACCCGATAGGCCCAACTCCTTTGGGACCTACCTCCCCCATCAATAGATCTCAACTGTTCATCACTGAGATCCGACGGTCCAGATCAAAACCGCCTTGATCCCGCCCACCTTCTTTCGCTCGCGCAACTTGTCTTATCACACTCTCATCTCCATCGTTGGATTTGCCCGCCTTTCATCCAACGACCAAGACTTCATATCGCGTAATTCTGAGTCCGAGAATTAATTCCTAAAAATTACGCGATATGGGAGGTTTCTAAATAACACGTGTTGGCTGGAAACCTATATCGCATTTATTTAGAGGAATTTTGAAAACCGCCTCTAAGTCGTGCGACACCAGTGTTTTTTACAACCGAAACCACTTTTCCCATTTGCATTACTTCTTATTTTAGATCTCCACCGTTGATCACTAAGATCTAACGGTCCCAGTTTAATTTCGTCGTTAGTTCATCGCCCTCCACCCATCCTCCAAAGGACTTGATCAATGAATCTCCGCCGTTGATCTCTGTTGGCTAAATCGATCCAACGGCCCAGAATCATTTCGCAACCCCAAATTTCATTAAACTCTTTTTTGTTGCCGATAAAGGTTTTGCCCCGTTTTCATTACATTTTCCCCCATTTTCATTATAATATGACCCCTCCACATTATAAATCTCGATTGATCTCGACCGTTGATCTTTGCAAATCAATGACCTGGACTTAATCTCCACCACCATTTATTCAACCGCCTCTCCTTTTGACCCCGGCAAGCAATCCTCTCTATTGGATGATTTCATCCAACGACCACGCTCTAACCTAAACTTCTGAAGCAGTTTTAACCCATCCACGCAGGATTTTATAATTTTCGCTTGTTTGTGCAGGTTTTTAAAGGTTTTCCATTTGTTTTAAAATGAAATCAAAGGTCAGGGATGATGATCCATCAAGCCATTATTCATAAGGAGGATCATTCTGTAGGTTTTCACATCGTGATTTTCACGTGCCTCATTAACACTGGCGACATTATAAAACCCTCTGTAATGCCTGCGCAGCAACAAAACACAGCAGACATTAATCAAACAAAGAAAATCAGTGTTAAAGGATAAAAGCACAGCAGAGTTGGAGTATTAAATATTATTAACACAGTTTTAAATGGATTATAGCCTAAATTCGACTATCAAAAGCCTAATCCACATAATTGAAGACAGATTAAAGGTGTTTAGGAAAAAACAAAGGAAAATATCAGTTCAAGGACACCTTAGAGCCACATCAAATAGGCTAATTAAATCCTCTCCAGCTACCAAAAGCCACCTGCAGCCTCAATAAATCGAAAAGAAGGTCTAGTTATTGCCAAAACAGAAGATATTTGTCTAAAGACATTTGAATAGTTATTTCAAACAAAAGAAGATATTTTAAACTGTCAGTGAAGTTATTGTAAAGGATAAATAGGCCTCGAAGTCAATCTTTTTAACCATTGAGCCTTAAAAAGCATAAACAAAGTAAATGAAACAGAGTTGTAATCCAATGCATTCCTGCCTTATGCCTTGCATGGTTTTCAAGGCAAGGAATTGCATTTAGTGTAGAATTTATTACACTTCAATTCTCAAACTCTTCCACCTCCTCATTTCTTCTATAAATAATTCTGAAGAAGATGAGATACAGGTTGATTTTTCACTAGTTGTAATATTGAAACTCTCTGAAATAATACATAGTCTGTCTAAATTTGAGGAAGAAATTGAAGTCTTGGAAACCTTATGATGATGTTGCATGCTTGTTCTTGAGAAGGCTCTATCATTGGATCCATGAGCTTGGCTGTTGGTGAAGTATTCTAAATTTTTTAATGTTTTCTCTTGTTTTCATTTTGTTCCATAAATTCTTACTCCAGTAGGATGAAATTTTTAGGCTAAGAAATGACTCCTAGAAGCACCTTAGACCTGTTCATCCTTCACTGTTTTATGTTTTCTTCTGCTAAGGTATTTTAGAGTCTTCAATCACTCTCTTTAGTCCTCATGCTTGTTTATTTCTATAATAGTTCAAAAAGTTGGTTTCATCATGATTTATGGTTTTCCTTGCTTGTCTGCTATCACTTGAAAGTTGTTATTGAAGTCTCCCTTTGAAGTACCATTGTCTTAAGTTAGCCAAGGAGGTCTGTTTTGATCATGCCCTTTGACCTTGCTTGAAAAATTGTTTTAAAGGTCTTTATATTTGTGATCATAGATGTTTTAGGTGTTCCCTATTCTATGTCTACAATTATCAGTGAATCTTTTACATTTTATAAGTCATTTGAAATAAAATCTTTGAAGAAATTGGATGTGCTCCCGAATCTTAGATTTCATTTTGAAAGTTGTCTTGAAGTCATTACTTTCTTGAAGCGTGTTTGTGGAATTTACGGTTAGCCCTGTATATCAAATACCTCTTTATTATTCAAGTTATGTTTTCAAGTTCCCTTTGTTGAGAATGCAATTTATCTTTCCAAATCATTGAATGTCCATCTCATTCACAAAACCAAAGGATCCTATGGCCAAGTTAGATTTGCCTTATGATATCCCATATCCATTGATGATTTTGTCATAAACCTCTTCTTGACTACATTGCCCAATGAATCTAACATTTCCCCTTTCTATCTATATCTCCTAGACCTTTCATGTTCTGCTATGTCATTCAACCAAACAAACAAACAAACTCTTGCACTTAATAACTATTCTAAAACCAATACTCAAAGCACACAAGATAAACCTTTACAAAACAAATAATTTGAGAGATCCCTCTCTGAGAACAAGAGGACTAGATCCTGGAACTCTAAAGATTGGTTCTAATGTTGCCTTGTCTTTTGATTTGCCAATCTATCAAAACACAGGATCCCAACATAATGGTGATCACGGTGGGACAACTGAGTTCATAGTTGCCTAGAAAGTTCTTATAGACTCATTAGTCTTTCAAACAACCATAGAAACTCAGAAAAACCCAAAAATATTTCAGATTGGCTTCCTAATAAACATGGTGGTGGAACCATTCAATATTTTACCTTCATAAAAGCTAAAAAGTTTCCACCTGGCGACTCCACTAGCCCCAATAGGCCTATTACCCATCTAGCACTCCAAATTTCCTTAAGATTGTGTTAACCAGCCTCGAGGAAGTTTATACGCCTAGTCCCATACTAGATAAGACATTGTGAGAGGCAAAATTTTCAAAAACAATCCCTAAAAACTTTAGCCTTTCTCATTTTTGAAAAGAAGTCTGGCTTCACATAAGATCAACACTATATCCCATCTAGACCCTAATCCTCCTACAAGAGTTGACAATCCAGAAATAATTTTGTGGCAGACTTCTAAATCTAGAAAATCAATTGCTGATAGGAGCCTCTTAAGAACAAAATTTGTCCCTGAACACCTTGTTGTCTTAGAGGATTTACACTTTGACTTACATCACACAAAGAACATCTTTAGAACTAGATCTCAAGGTGATTTAAACCAAACTGATCTTGACATTGCAGGTTTGCAACAGAGCTTTAGTAGAGAAGCCTCACCTTCCACTCCTCCTGATTCCCAGCTTCTTCACAAATTTATACTTTTTTATAACAAATCCGCTCAAAACCAGTTTGCTGGCCCAAGTTTTTCTTCCACTCCAATCCATACTACCACTATTCAAAACACTCCATTTCAGCCCACTTTCCCTCTTGTAAATCCACCTTTCTTTCCAGCTATGGCAACATGGTATGCCCCATTACTGTTACCACAACCTCTGGTTCCCTTACCAAATTATTATCAATCAAAAATTCCCCATTTCACTGCCAATGAACCTACTACTGCCCAGCAGCATATAGACAAAATGAATGATGCATTTGATTACATGGAGATAGAAGATGAGACCATACAGATGAGAATCTTTGCTCAAAGTTTAGGAGGAGAAGTAAAAAAATGGTTTAAAAGCCTAGCTCCTAACAGCATCAATGATATCCCTGCTTTGCATCAAACATTCGTAAACAGTTGGGAAATCATAAGGAATCCTCTCCAAATATTAGCAGAGTATAGCAGTCTTAAAAGAAATCAAGGGGAGAGTGTTCATGATTACTCCACCAGGTTTAATAGTATCTATAATGCTCTTCCACCTCACATGAAACCTCCCCAAGGGATGGCCTTAGTAAGATATCCTGAAGGTTTTGATGCTGAAATGGCCTATCAACTAAGGGAGAGAGATTATTTAACTCTAGAAGACATGCAGAAAGGAGCTGTGAGTGTAGAAGTAAACATAATTGAGAAAAGAAATAGGTTGAGATCAGAGAAGAGGGTAACTTATAAAGATGATATTTCACCTTCAACCTCATCTTCTGACACCAAAATTGACAACCTAGTGAAAGTGATGGAGAAGTTGCTTGAAAAGATCAAGTTGAATGATAGAGTGCCACCAAGAGAACCTCAAAAAAACCAAAATAGAAATAGAAATCAGAATTATAGAAGAGAAAACAATCAAGATAGGCAAAAAGAAAATTACCAACAGATTAGACCTCCCTTCCAACAAAACTATGTAGATCAATATGAGGAAGATAGGGAGATTGAAAGGTTAGGAGAAGGTCATGTAAACTTGATTGGATCAGACAGTGGGGATGATTGAAAAATACAATCATGGAGGTGCACAAACAATATGATCTTAGAATCAAAGGGAGCATAGACAATTCAAAAGACAAAAACACCAACAATGCTGTTAAGAAAAATGCAGAAAATTAGCCTAATAAAACAGCAGACAAACCCAACATTTTGGCTAAGAAAATAGATTCAAACAAAGAGAAAATTAGCCAGTGTAATGTTGAGAAAAATATCCCCAGCACTTCAGCTAGTGGACCTAATAAAACTGTCCCAATCACCAGTCCCAACAAAGTTCAGCAAATCAAAATTGTTGAAAGGAACTCAATTGAAAAAACATATGTAAATATGACCAAATCAATAGTTCCTTTCAGCCTTGAGGGAGAGATTGCAAAGATAAAAATTACTATACCTCTAGTTGAACTAGTAACCCAAGAAGTGTACAAAAACCAAGTTTTAAAAGCTTTGAACTTAGGAAGTGATACTGAAACCTTAAACTTGACCGATGACAAGCCTGATTTGTTGTTTGGTCCAGAAGTTGAAAGAAAATACCAAGAAGGGGTTATCCCTCCCTTCTATGTTAGTTTGAACATACATGAGAAAATATTACACAATGCCATGTTAGACTCTGGAGCTTCACATAATCTTATGCCAAAAGTAGTAATGGAAAGCTTAGGCTTAGAGATTACTAAACCATACATAGATTTGTATTCCTTCAACTCTAGCAGAGTCAAATGCTTGGTTTTAATCAAAGATTTGTGTGTTAATTTGTCTCAAATCCCCCAAGAGTCTAGTAATGACATAGTTATAGTTGACATTCTAAGTATGGCATGCTTTTATCAAGATCACGAGCCAAACTTTAGGGAAGCTCTTCAAATGGACAGTCTTAAAGCACCATCCATATTTTTTTAACCAAAACAGAAGATTATACAAGGAATCCACATAAATACATATGATAGAAATAGATAAAATCAAACAAATCTCCAATATATTCTATTCAATCAGTTAGATTCTTTTATCTTAGGAAGCAACTAAGATGAAATCACTCTTAACAAGACAAGAAAAATATAGACCCAATTAACATTTTAACAATCCAAAACTCTCTCAAACTGAAAAGGCAAAATAACTAACAACAACAAGAAAATGAAAATGAGGCAAATATATTTGGACAATAAACTGATGGATTCCAATAAAAGAAGTGGAAAGGTGTGTAGATTCAAAATACAAATAAAAGTTTTTCATATGTTTTAGATTTCTCCATGCACCAACACTATTGCTGAGTATGTATATCTTCTTCCTAGGTCAACAATTGCTTAAACAATTAGAAGTTCAAAAGATATCAATCTTGAGGATATTATGGTGAACTTATCATAAGACAAATCCAAAGGAGAACACTAACTAGAAATCCAAGGTTTAGAACATTTAATTATTCTATCATTGTCTCTTTAAAAGTATGTGAACTCATTTTCATTCAGAAGAGCATTTAAATTATCTGGCAAATGAACCCAAGCCAATGCCAATGAATCGCCAAATACTCCGTACAAATGAAGCTTAGGTGTGTTGGTGTAAAACAACAAAGCCCAAAGTGGCCTGTTAACGAAGATCATCGGCAAGTTTTGACTTGACAACATCGATTATTTCTTAAAATTAGAAAATGATTTTTCCATACCAAGAATGAAGTGTTTGCAGAAAATCGTTTGTATATTGAACAATCCTGGTTAAATAACACATTTCCGTTGATATAAATCACTGTGAGAATCCTTGGAAGTGAATTAATTAACAAATGAACACTAGAAGATTTGGAAGTTTTAACACCAAAAGAGTTAAGAGAATTCAAGAGGTCCCACCTTGAGAAATAATTCTTTCTACTTTAACATGTAGCTAAAGAACTTAGAATGGAGCCTATGGAAACATATGTAGAAGAACATAACATAGGCACTTGTTGCAACTAATATGACCAAACGATTCAACATTCTCACTTCACAAAATTTAAACAAGAAGTAGGAGTTTTTTCAAAGAAAGTTTAAAGATGTTTTTGCTTTGGGCTACAAAGATTTGAACTAAGACATTGCAGACTACCTAAAGAAGATCTCTTTGAAGGAGAAAATAAAACTCTTCAAACAAAAAACTCCAGGAGAATAAACCTGTTTTGCTACTCTTAGCTACAGAATGAAAATGTATGATGCTGGGATCATAGTACCAATTAGATATTCCGTAATGGAACAAACTTAGTTTCAAGTAGGAAAAAGACTAGAGAAATCAGGCTCGTACTGACTTTAGAAATTTAAATAGATCCTCTTCTAAAAGACAACTACGCCTGCCCAAGATGGACCATATACTTCAAAGGTAGTTGGGTCAAAAAAGATATCACTCTTAGATGGTTCTCAACAGTAATCTGTGTGTTAGTGTTCCCATGTGATCAACTCAAGACTACTTTTTACTACACCTTGGGGCACCTTATGTATGTCAAAAAGCCATTCGGTTTGATGAATACAGGGGCCACCTCCAAAGGGCCATGGACATAGCCTTCGAAGACATTGGCTATTTCATAATCATTTACCTTTGATGACATAACTGCTTTCCTCAAACCGATGAAGAACATTTGATTCATTTGAGAAATTTTGAGAAGTGTAGGAAATTTATTATCTTTTGAATTCCAAAAATACACTCTTTGGTCTTCAGAAGGTAAAATTCTTGGTCACATAATTTCTAGAAGAGGAATCGTAAATAGAGATCCTAAAAAGGATAGATGGAATATTGCAAATTAGCTATCCAAGAAGCCTCAAGAATTACAATCTTTCATTGGAAAGATTAATTTTTTGAGGAGGGTTTATCTCAACCTTACTCGTAGCTATGTACTTAATATTACAAACATGCTTAAGAAAGATGAAAAGAAAAGGACTTTACCAGCTAAAATAATCATTTGAATTGGTTAAACAAGCTTCCACTAAACACCAGCCTTGATTAGTCCGCATTTACCAAAGACTTTATATCTTTTCTTTGCATTTGCCACAAAGCAATAGCCGTAGTTTTACTTCAAAATAATGACTTGTGCAAGAAAAACCAATATCCTTCTTTAGTAGGGCCTTAAGAGATGCTCCTCTCAAATATAACATCATGGAGAAGCAAGCTTAGCATTAATGAAAGCATTAAAAGACTTTAGAGTCTACATTTTACACTCTCACATAATTGCTTTTTCTTCCACATATCGTTGTCAAAGATATTCTAAGTCAAGACCCTGATGGTAAAAGATGAAATGGATTGCAACTATTCTTGAATATGACTTAGAAATCGTGCCCACCAAACTAATTAAAGGACAGGGATTAGCAAAATCGATGGCTGAATTGAACTTCCAAGCACTAGATATGAACATGGTAGTATATATTGGAAGAAGTAGAAGAATTTATTGCCCTCTCTATCAAGAAACATTTCTGAATTCTCCTTGTATAAATATATTATTTATGTTCTTTTATATTTAAATGCCCTCCTTCTTTGTCTAAAACTAAAGCTAGATTTTTGAAACAAAAAGTTTTGAGTTATTGGCATCTTAGATGGGGTGTTATATTGGAAAAATGTCACTGAATTTTTTCTTAAATGTTTACTTGAAGATGACAGAAAAATCATGCATGAGCCGCATGAAGGAGAATGTAGCACACTTCTATTGGAAGACCATTACAAAAAGTCCTTAGATCTGGTCACTATTGGCCCACCCTTTTCGTATATTAAAAGTTAGTCGTCTTGCCACAAGTGTCAAATTTTTGATGCCAAAAGAAAACTCCTTCCTTACTATTACATCCACTGTATGTTGAGGCACTCTTCAACAATGGGGGCTCTCGACTTCATTGGGGAAATTCACTCCATCTTCATCAAGCAACATAAGTGGATCCTAACTGCCACTGATCTTTGTACTAAGTGGATAGTAGCTATAACCTCTAGGAATTTTAATGACTCGCTAATATCAAGTCTCTTGAAATAAATATCCCATCCGCATTTGGTTGTCCCAAAAATCATAACATATAATGTTGCTACCTTTTAAATCTAAGAAATGCTGATTTTTGGTCACAAATACATTACCTTTGGGCCATTCTACTGCCTACTATCCCCAAGGAAATGCATTAGCCGAATCTTCCAATAAGAGCCCAACAATATCATCAAAAAGCTATTGGAGTAGAATCGAAGTCATGGCATAGTAAATTGGTTCATGCCTTATGGCCGATAGATTAACTACAAAGAAGTCAATAAATATGTCCCCCTATCACCGGTATATGGCATGGATGCAATTTTTCCCACTTCATTAGGAGTTCCACTATGAACTCCTTCAAGAAGTGCATTGAAGAGAATGATACAAAGAAGAATCAACTCAAATAATTCATTTACAATGTAGTAGAGAAGAAGTTTATGAAAGAACACAAGCTTAGTCCAAGAAAATATCAAGAAGCTATTTGACAAGAGGACTAAGGCAAACAGCTTCCAAGTTGGAAGTTGTTCTTTAATGGGATTCAAGAAGGAAGAGAAGGGAAAACATGACAAGTTTGAGTATTGTGGAAAGGACCCTATATTATTCATGCCGAGAAGGATCACAATGCATTTTTCCCGAAAGAATTGAATGGAGAAGACCTATATGAGTGTCCTCACAATGGCAATATGCTCAAGCATTACTTCGCCAAGAGTAATGAGTTCTAAAGCATTTTTATTTTTCCATTGTAAATATCATTGTTAAACATTGCATTCAAAGTTAGGAAAATCAAAATCCAAAAAATAAGAGAAAAATAAAAAGAGAGCAACATTGTAAAAATAAGAAAGGTACATCCCCATACCAAAGAAGAGAAATAAAGAATAAAGTGTGCAAGCTCAAATGCCACCTAAAAAAACACACTCCTAGTTAGTCATACACCAAACATGACAAATTAGTTTTAAATTTATTGCTAATAGGTTAGTGAAGTAGATTTTCTCAAACAACTTAATCTTGGCTTATCATTAGTAGATTAGATAGAAAAAATAAAGGTTCAAACAAGCTAAAAAAATATGAACCTAAGATTCCAAAGAAAGAAGGGTTCTAACAAGCATTTCAAATTCTGATGTCAAGGATAGAAGTAAACTCGGTTCTTATATGCCTGCAAACTTGAACCAATTAACAAACAAAGACATCTCAAACAAATTTAAAAACAGAGTTGAAGAAACAATGAAGGAGGTTTTTAAATTTTTCAGATCTTAAGCTCTCTACTATTTTTGCTTTACTTTTTCTTCAAATAATAATCTATGTGTAGCTTCTTTTTTATGCCATAGATCACAAAGCAAGTCAAACAACTTAATCTTGGCTTGTCTCGCTTAAATTTCTTGTTTTAGAAATTAGAGAATAAAAATCATAGACATTCTCGATCCTAACAGATGGTAGTTAGGTAGAGAAGCTTATGAAATCAACTATTAAAATCAAGCCTATGGAGGAATAAGATTAGACTTAGATTAGTTTTTCTTTTCAAAGGAATAAATTATTATTGAAGAGAGTTTGCCAATCTAAATTCACTCAAAAGAAGAAAAAATGTTAGGATCATTAGGAATGGGTAGGTAGACTTGTTGTTTTGACATAATTCCATTGTTATAAATCGATGCAAAGATCATCAAAAGAGGAAAGGTTGTTTCAATGGATTAAGGCAATCGGTTTAATGAAAGCCAGATTTGCAATGAGGTTATAAACACCTAAAGAACCACTTGTCTTCCTCAAGTGGAGCCACCGTTAGCCACCGATAAATTCTGCTATACCAAGAGGTGGCTAATTTTGTTCTTCAAAACTCTATAATTCCCTTGAGAGATCCTATCATCCTTGAAGTTTTTTATGAAGGTAACTAAAACTTTAGTTAATCTTCATCGTTGTTTCCTTTTATACCCGAAATTCTGCTATTTCCCGAAGATAAAGATCAAGAAAACCCCATTTTCCATCATTTTACTCCTTTTTTCACTCTAAATATCCTTCATTTTTTCATCCCATTCTCTCATAAAATTCTCCATTTCCCTCATTTTCCTTCCTTTCCTTCATAAATCCCCCTTAATAAGGTTTAAAACTCCTTTTTAACCTTATCGAACTCCCAAAACTTTGAAAATCATTCAAAAATCAGAAAATAGTCTTTGCACTAAGGTCTTAAGCTCTCATTAAGCCCTAACCCCTTCTCCACATACTCCTTACGCCTACACCAGCGCTAAAGCCCTCGGGTGCTCAATGCGAGAATCTTTGTTCTATCGCCCTCCGCCGTAATCTCCACCGTTGATCTCTTTGATACGACGGTCTACGCTAGCTTGCATCGCCAACAATCGCAAAGAATTTTTAAGTGCCACCATGTTTCCCCCGATCGCGATACCCAATCCAATCCCGATCGCCGATCTCACCTGATCCGACAGCTTAGCGCATAATCGCATTGCAACATTTCTTCATTGTGTTCCCTTCCTCCTTCAATTGAGACCTTGCGATCCAATTTGACCATCGAATCTACAAGAACTGGTCGTCCGCATTAATCGTAACTTGCCCATTTTTCTCCACGTTGATCCCTTTAGGATTAAATCCCCAACCGTCGACCTCCGATCCGACGGTCGAACAGGGACCAGATTCGCAAAATTTCTTATGTGCCTTCCTCTCTCCTTCGCTCGATTGACAATCCCGCGATTGGATTTGTGCCATCCATTCCATAGGATTCGATGGTCCAAATTAATACCCGATTTTCCTTTTGTTATTTGATAGCCCGACAAAGGTAAATTTCGCTGAATATCCACTCGTTGATCTCTGCATCAACGACCCACATTCATCCTCTTTCCGCTCTTATACAAAATAGTGGGCCCTCTTTCTTTGTGTTCCTCCTCGCCATTTTCTTTGAAACCTTACCATTCCTTTATAAATCTTGTTTTCGATAGAAGGTTTTAAAGGTAAATCCCGACCGTCGATCTTCCTCGTATCTAAGGTCACTGCATCCATCTTTCCACCCTTTACATTTTATTCATATTTCCCCCTTTATCCCAATTATAACATTTATCAAAGAAAATAATGGCTCTACAGTCTTTAATTCTCACCCATTATGGCCAATGAGCTTGCTGATGTCACTTGACCTTCAATTTATTCTATTATCCCTAAATTTCTTTCATCACGCTCGTCGCACCGCGGATCCGAATCATCCAACTAAATGGCCTATAATCCATATCGCGTGAATTTTGAGCTCATTCCACACAAAGTGCAACTTTTACACGATATAGGCGGTTTTAAAAATCCACGTGTCAAACGCAGACTCATGTCGCATTCCAAAAGCTAAAACCACATTACCGCTTTCGTAGCCAAAGAAACCATTGCTCTGCTCCACCAAACCACTATCCCCACACCGTTATTTTTGCTTTTAATCCTAACCGTTGATTATCCTAATCTAATGGTTTATATTATAACGCTACCCCTTCGCTTTACCTTCCATCTTTCCTCAATACATTTTACCTATAATTTCCATCGTTTCATCTTTTTTGATCAACGACCCCACTTAATCTGACCCTCATTTCATCCAACCGCCTCCCATCAACCCATTCCTTCATGGATTTTCTTAACTTTTCTGTTTTGTGTAGGTTTTCAAGGTTTCTCCATAAGTTTTAAATCAAAGGCCCTGGGATGACGAGCCCTGTGCCATTATTAGCAAAGAACATGAATATATTGTGGTTCAAACAATTATTTTTTACCATGTCTCATGAACATCGGGTAATATTATGAAAAACCCTTCGTGCAATCTCGCAACACAAATACAAGAGACAAATGTGAGACCATTCATTAAAGAAAATCAGCATCAAGACAAGAGATTTAAAGAGTATCAAAGGTTTAAAGTTCAAATCAAAGTTTTTAAGAGGATTAAGCCATAAGACTTAAAAATCGATGCCCGATCCATGCGAAGCCTAGTATGAAGACCCAAAGAAAGGGATTAAACCAGATTAGGCCTAAAACATAGAACTAAAGTAAATTAAAGGTGTTTTAGGATAAAACAAGGAAATCTATCAACCGAGAAGCCTCACCGCCACATCAAGAGGCTAATTAAATCTTCCTCAATACCAAAAGCCACCGTAGCCCTCATAATAAATCGAAACAAGGTCTACTTATTTCTAGAACAAGATATTTGTCTAACTAACCGAATAGTTATTATTTCAAACAAGAAGATATTTTAAACTGTCATGAAGTTATTGTAAAGGATAAATAGGCCTCAAAGTCAATCTTTTACCCATTAAGCCTGAAATACAAATGGTAGTAAATGAAACAAAGTTGTGATTTGATGCATTTCCTTTAGGCCTTGCATGGTTTTCATGTGAGTTGCATTTAGTGTAGAATTTATTACACTTCAATCCTAAAAACACTCCACCTCCTCATTCTTCTATAAATACTTCGAGGAAGATGAGGAGTTGTTGGTTGATTGCTCACTAGTTGTAATACCAAAACTTCTCTTAAATAATACATAGTCCTGTCCGGTTGAAGAAGAAATGAAGTCTTGGAAGCTTCGATGATGTTGTTTCATGCTGTTCTTGAGAGGCTTCATCACCTGGATCCATGAGCTTGGTCACATAAGTATTCTAATTGAGCATGTTTTCTCCCCGTTTTCATTTTGTTCCATCAAGCGTAGGATGAAATTTTTTAGGCTAAGAAATGACTCCTAAGACCTTAGACCCGTTCATCCTTCACCGTTTTATGTTTTCTTCTCGTCGAGGTATTTTAGAGTCTTCAATCTCTCTCTCTTTTAGTCGTCATGCTCATTTATTTCTATAATATCTCAAATATTTGGTTTTAGTAGATGATGAGGAGCTTCCTGCTGGTTCTATCATTTGAAAGCTTCATTAGTTTCTTGAAGTACCATTGTCTTAAGTTAGCCAAGGAGGTCTGCTTTGATCATGCCTTTTGTCCTTGATTGAACAATTGTTTTGAAGGTCTTTATAGTTGTGATCATAGATGTTTTTAGGTGTCTTCTTCTATGACTCGTAATTATTAGTGAATCTTTTTATGTTTTTTCTAAAAGTCATTTGAAATAAAATATTTGAGGAAATAGGATGTGCTCCCAAATCTTAGATTTCATTTTAAAAAGTTGTTTCTTAAGTCATCATTTTCTTAAAGTGTGGTTTGTAGAATTTATGGTTAGCCCGGCTCTATCAAATACCTCTTTATTGTTCAAATTCCCTTTGCTGAGAATTCAAACTCTCTTTCCCAAACCATTAATGTCCATCTTATTCCAAAAATCAGTGATCCTTCAGGCCAAGTTAGATTTGCCCGCTAATATCCCATATCCATTGATAAATTTGTAATAACCTCTTCTTTATCTCCATTGCCCAATGAATCTAGCATTCCTTTCTATCTATCTTTCTCAGACCTACATTTTTTCTTATGTCTTTCAACCAATCAAACAAAAAACACTTGCACTTAATAACTAGTCTAAAATCAATACCCAAAGCAAACAACAAGATAAAACCTTGAAAAACAAACATTTGAGAGATCCCTCTCTCGAGAATAGGAGTACTAGATCCAGAACTCTAAAGATTGGTTTGATGTTGCCTTGTTCTTGATTTTTCCAAACTATCAAAACATAGGGCCCCAATAGAAGGTACCACTAATCATATTTGTACCACTCTTCAAAGAAGCCTTTCTCACTGACCCACTCACCCCATTACCTAGAAACTATCTCAATATCCATAGAAACCAGGGATTTTTCGAATAGGTACTAATATCTAGTATCTTACTTCTTTATGAATAAAAAATCACTATGGGTACAAAATTAGGATCTATCCCATCACATCTCGGGATTCCTTTGGAGACTATGTGAGGAGTTGCACCCACCGACTCAAGTGTACCCACTTTATTTCAAGCAAAACTTGACGTTGTTAATGGAAAGCTCAATAAAATAAATGTAGCATAGATTATCTCACTCAATGCATGGCAATGTATAATTGATTTAAGCAAAAATCATCCCAATTATAGGGAGTTGAATAATCGAATCCCATGGACCTAACTCTCACAAATTCGTTTCTTATTTAAGATTCCATAAAGATATATAAACACCAATGGTCATTATCACATAGGGCAAGTCACTTAGATGTAACACTATTTTTGCCTATATGGCATCATCTATAACTTAATGATAGAGATTTTTTTAGTGACTATATCTAGATCGTATGTTCTAACAATGGTGGCAATGGAATAAGAACTCTCATAGGGGTTATCTTGATTGGAATCAATTTGTCACCTATATTATGAATGTTTTAATAACAATATTATTTAGATGCTTAACCAAGAAGAAACAATATGGAAATATTGAAAAATTCATCTCTACATTTTGAGAAATTTACTTTCCACGCTAAGTAAGAATGTCAAATACCGTCTTTAGTGAATGCTTTATCTCGTGGTATGAAGGAAGATATATATTCCAATTCATGACTTTCCTACTGCATGGCTATATAAGGAATCCCAAAATGTCATGAGTGCCCAAATCATAAAACAATCGTATATTCCTATTATACTAAATGTCACTTCTATCGACAAAAGTGAATTCCCTTGATCTAGTGCTTTGATCTAGAAAAATAGAGGAAAGAATCAATGCTTTCCTTAAAGAGATTGGAATATTGAAAAGGAAACTCATAATTAGAGTAGGAAGCCCTATTGTCTTCGTGTCAGAATTCCAATCCTAGCTCTACGCACTATAAATGGAACTCGTAATAAGGACTAAAACAAGCAAAGAAGCTACAACATCCACATAACATAGTCCAATATTTTCATTCAATGAGTCAACATTCCATTAATGAAAGAGCAAGATAATAACACAATTATAGGGAAAGTCGTATATTCCTTGTATTAATAAATAAAGGAGAGAATTACAACCATCAATAATGTGGTTGACTTTGTGTATGTCTCCCCAAATTACTGGCTTCTTTTTGCAAAGAACACCTTCACACTCAACCCTTATTCAAATGGAAGATGTTTCCTTAAATTAACAACAACAACATGAGGGCACTAAAATCTCTAAAATCCAAACCCTAGATCTACCTGAGGTGTTAAAGGAAATTTATATGGTAAACATGGGAGTCTAGACACACTAATCTAGGCTTCGAGATCCACTTACGAGGGAAGATAATTTCAAGGTATAAGACATAAGGTATCTAAGATAGAGATTAGAAAGGAGTTCGAGATCTATATATGTGGTAAATAGTTAAAATCATCTAGAAGCTTCTAGAGGGAGAAGATTTGAAATTATTTTTTATTTTTCTCGAATTTATAGAATCAACGTACATGTAGAAGGGGAGCAACTTGTAGTGATAAACACTAATGCTCAAGTATGAAACTTTCACCTAACACCGATGGACATGAAGACAATAGGTTTTGGCCCTAAAAATATGGTTTTTGAGCAACATAAACCCTGGTAAGTCAATTTTTGGAGAACTCATGCTTAGGGCTTTAAGGGCAAAGGGATTATGACAAAGTGTTCAGTGGAGGCGATTGATTTGGTTTTTCAAGTATGTTGAGTGGATGTGAATAAATGACCCGTAATATATTCCCGCTTCTAAAGTACAAATTTAGGCCGTGTTGAGGACTCAAGTGTTTTTACCTTGTGTGACAAATCGATAAAAATAATTGGTTAATATCATCATTTGTTACAATACAGACATCATCATGATATCATCGCTTAGGGAGGCATAACCATGCTTAGCATATAAGCTACCATTACATTTACAATGATCAAGAAGTATCTTCCTTAATGATGACAAAGTGTGGACCCATGCTTGGATGAATGTTTGAATGACCATATCCATCATACTATAATATTGTATTTAATATTGTAACCACAACGTAGATGGATGGAATGAGATCCGGTGGTCTTATATCTCATTTATCAATTGCTTGATATAAGAGTTCAACTGCTAATAAATTAGCGAAGTTAAACATGATAGACACCATATCATTACCACCAATGATGTAAGTCGAATAAATTTGAGATAAACTACCGCTCGGTGTTAATGATTTCAAGATATCATAAAACAACCTATGCATTGTAGCACACTTTAAGTCAAACACAACACAAAATATTATGGCCTAAGGCCAATGATGAGGGCTCCACACTAAGAGCAAGGATACTTGTTATTTACATATAATATCCAAGGTGTTAGCGTAAATTATTAAGGATATTTTCAAAAGAGCCTACTTTAGTTGTGTGTGAAAAAAATCCCTAACAAAAGAAATGGATGCTTAACTCTTTAGATTTGTAATCGAGAAGAAAAAATGCTACAAAAAAACTAGATCTATGCAAAGAAATTAGTTAAAGAGTAAAAATAAATAGCACCATCCAACAGACAAGACGATATTTAAAGAATGTTTTATATAATATTACACCGAGTGAAGGGAACAAATAAGTGTTACCAATCCCCTCAATGGATGGGTTATTGTTTTTCCTCAACACTTAAGTTCTAGAAGTTTCTCTCTCACAATGGTGCAAAATAAAACCCAAAATGTGTTGAACTCTATGGGATCTCAAGAGGCAAAAGAAAATAGTAGCGACAACGAGAATGATAAAAGCCAATAATGAAGTGATCAAAGCATTGATATAATGGAAAACCTCTTCTATTTATAACAAAAATATTGAATTATCCTGATAATGGAAATAATAAACATTATTAACCAAGATCTAGATCTAGCCGTTTGGAATATTTTATTATATTTTGTTGGAGAGAAAAGACATTTAAACTAGTTAATAGCTTATTTAGAAATAATAAACAAATAAGTGATTTATTTATCATTTCAAGAATGAAGGTTAAAGAATAATAAATAATTAATAATTTATTTAATTATTCCTAGGCGTATTTAATAAATTTAGCAAGGAATACCAACTAAATAGATTTAATTAATTATTCCTAGAGAAAAAATAAGAAAAAAATGATTTATATAATTATTTCTCATAATTGGAGTAGATATGACCAGGAATATTATCTAAACATGGTTTAATAAATTATTCTTAGAGGGAAAACTCAAATAAATAAGGATTTATTTAATTATTCGTCATGGGGTTTCTTGTTTAAACCAAAATACCTTAATAAAATATGGTTTATTAAATTATTTCTTATAGAAAAAGAAATTTAAATATGATAAAATTGGTTCTATATGAAAATTTCGATCCATCTAATTATAAATGGATAGATGACCAAATTTCATGTATAATAGATTGCCCTCTCAATGTGTAAGCGTTCGAAAGCTAATCGTATGAATGAAGTATGTTGTAATAACACAATCACTAGACACCGAAGGGGGATTCGTAGAGTAGAGAGAGAGGACAATGAATAAGGGGGGAAAGACCAAAACAGATTAGTGTCCTTTGACTTTGGGGTACCCGTTTCAACAAGAGGAATGAATACATATGCTCGCCGAGATGACAAAGTACAAAGAATGATAAATCTGACTAAGAAATATGAGACTAAGAAATAAAGTACATGATAAATGGTACATGACATACTAGCATAAAATGGCGAGACTATGGATCCCACATACACCGTGCTCCAGAGAACACTACAAGAAAAAGCAGCATTGGTGAGGGGCGAAATGAATACCATAAGCTCATCGGTGAGGGTCAAAAGAGCCTTCGTCACCAAACCGAACGTTTACCAAAGGTGGTTACGAAAAGTATATGGGTGTTGTGGGCATACAAGGTCCATCACCAATAACGATTTATAAGGACGAATAGTGACCGTCACCATTTCATATGAGCAATGGTGACGAACAATAGCTTCCGTCGCTCAAAAACCGAACATCACCAAAGGTGGCGTCAGCCGAAAGTATAGGTGTTAGGTATATCTCAAGGTCCATCACTCACAATGATTTATAGTGATTGATAGTGACCGTCACTCATTTCATACGAGCAATGGTGACAGCATAGCCTCCATTACCAAAAACCGAACGTCACCAAAGGTGGCGCGCCGAAATTATGTGTTGTGGTGACATTCAAGGTCCGTCACGAATATTGGGATTATAATGACGATGCTGACCGTCACCATTTCATATGAATAGCAACGAATTTTTGTGATGGACCTTTCATGGCCGTCACTATTGGTGCATATATATGGTGACGTTCATTGACCGTCACCATAAACTCATTGGTGATATCAAGGTCTCACACGAATAATTACTATAATGACAAACATTGACCCTCACTCATTTCATATCAACAACAATTTACTATGGTGACGGACCTTTAATGGTCGTCGTTATTGATGTGTATATGGTGGCGTTTGTTGGACCACAATATTTCATATTTTGGTGAGGGTCGAAAAATGTCACCATAAGCTCATTGGTGATGGTCAAAAGAGCATTCGTCACCAAAAAACTAATCTTCGTCATTCCCTATATATGAATATCAAGGCACGATGGAATCTAATCACCAACATCCTCGCTTGTAAAGGTGTGCTCTTCCATTGAGCTAGCACCCTTTAAAGAATTAGACTTTAAACTAGCAATTTCCCTCAAAGGTGCAAAGATACACCAAAGTTGGAATAAGAACCAGAAGATTGAAAGAATCTGTCCTCGCCCTATTTTTATTCTATGAAACTCTATGCAAAATATGATCTTGATCATGACGTATTTGAGCCGAGTGGTTCTAATTTAATAGTAAATGTTATATTCAAATAAAAATAAATGAATAATTGAGAGGCCTTACTTGGGCTAATTTTTAATCCTTACACCAAAATCTCTTAATATTCAAGTCTATGGAACAACTCTGCTCAAAGTTCAAACTCGAAGTAGATTTAAATGGAAAGCCTAAAAACCAATTAAGTAGTTTACAAGTTAACATTTTGGATATAACTTTTGTTCAATTTATATGACAAGTTATGCCATAACCTTTGAAATCCGTTTAGTTAAAAGACTTTCTAAGTCAACAATGACAAAGAAAGATAGTCATGGCAAGAAAATTCTCTTGTTTTTTCTAATGAGGGTGCATGTAACTTGATAAAGGTTGTATGAGAGTATCAACCATAAACAGCTTCACTAAAACAGAAATGATAAAGTCTTGTTAAGGCAACAAAATTTAGTTGAATATATAAAAGCATCGAGCTAAATGATATAATTAAACGAAAGTAACTCGTAAAAAATGAAATTGCCATCATATACCATCTGGTTTGGTTAATTCTTCTAAAGAGAAAGTGCAATTGCATGATCCTACTCCTCATCTTGATTATGTAATGGACCAATCCCGAACAAAAATGTCCACATACAACAATCAATGTTATTGTATTGGTAAGACTTTTGTTATAATCTATCAAAGCATACTAGAGTAATGGAATCGTAGTTGAATTACTTTCGCTTCACATGTACTACCTTTGGTAGTTGAATTACTTGGAAATAAAAATCCTTATTAGAAGATAACACAAAGAAAAGGAGCCTTTGAATATGGATGGCCATCTTGATTTTATAAAGTTATAATTGAATACTAAAGGACTAGGAATGTTGCAACGAAATAGATGGATGGAGTGTAATAAAAAGAATTTGGATAATTTAGGTTGCCATATTCTTAAATGGAACCACTTTTTTTCCTTTTGGGATTCCCGCCATATGCAAATAAAAATTTCGATTCAACCAAAGAGCACAATATTTTGAAGTCTTAGCTATTCGAAACAGGTAAGGACAACATTTGGAAACAGATGACTTTTGAAATGACCACTTTCAAAACCTTTGGAAACAAAACAGCAACAAGCACTTCCACACACGGTCCAAAAGCTCATGACTTAGGAGCATGAGCACACCTAATTCAGGGATGATTAAATATGAAACGAATTGGGTTGCAATTATACTCAATTAAACATAAAGCAATGATTAAAATCTATATAAATTACTTCTTAGAAGTCAAACATTATGAACTTGGAATATGGCAGAATGTTGGCATAAAAACTTTGTTCATTATACATTCTCTTTGTTCGCTTGATGCTTTACTCAAAATTAGGTGTTTTCTTTGTTGGAGATAGCACCAGAGCATCTAGGCTCTAACCATTAATGATGCCCACAATGAAGGGGCATGTAGTTCGCAGTACAACAAAGACAATCGGCTAAGGGAAAATCGGGGGTAAATCTTAGTATGTATAATTTTCAAACGAGGATAGAGCTAGTTTTGCTTTGAGGTTAGCAAAGGACCTTAGCCAAAGTGTGGCCCTATAGGTGTTAAATAGGAATACACACATCTATGTTGAACCCTTAAGGGCGTCCCTCATGAAGGGGCAAGTGGCTCATGGTTAGAGCAATCCCACCAAACCCAAGGACTTAAAAGTTTCTGTAAATGTTTCAAGTAACAAGCATTGTTAATTAGCCTATTGTGCTAGACCAAACTGGTGGACAAACCTACATTAGAAAGTGTTTGGCATGGGCCAAGTGGCTCAGCATTTGATTAATCCAACCAACCAAGGACTTAAAAGTTTCATAAATGTTTCAAGTAAATAAAATTGTTAATTAGCCTATTGTGCTGGGGCCAAAACGGTGGACGACTTGCATTGGAAAGTGTTTGTCGACCAATATTGAAGCCCCGCCAGTTCAAACCCGCTTAACCCACATCATGAAAGGCAAGCAGCTCAGTTGTTAGAGCAATCCAATCAGCCGGTGGACTTTAAAGTTTTAGAAATGTTTCAAGTAATAGACAATAGTTAATTATACAAAGGATATGTGGTTTAACAGTAGCCCACCTCCGGGTGAAACTAACGAGACCGCTGGCTCAAATCTCTATCGAGTATATGGCCCGCAGATCTCACCTCAAGGAGTAGACTCCCCATTTCCTAGAGTCTCCGCCTTGCTAAATCATAAGATCCGGTATATCCGGCTTATATCTCGCTTTACGGTGCTGCCGGATATACTCTGGTGTGATAAGGCAACACAAAGGTTGATCCCGGACCTCCCCGCATTAGTCCAAGGAAGAAAGTTTTTGCCGAGCAAATATCAAGGCCTCACCCAGGTTTGAAACTCGCTTAACACACCTAGCGTGTTTGTGGGCAAATGCATAATGTATTAGGTTCGAGTATAGGGCCGGGCCTCGACATGACCCCGGGCCTCCTCAAAGACAAAAGTATGTAGGAATTCTCCTAATACCCAAAAAATAAAAAAAATAAAAATAAAGGAAAAAGAAAGAAATTCTCCTAATAATTTAAAAAAAGGAAAAAAGAAATAGAAAGAAAAATGACAAATAGTTAATTATTGATTCTCGTGATAGAAACGAAAGAAAACAGATAATAGTGAATTAGTAGTTTCCAAATTTTCACTAGCATGTCCTAACATTTTTTTGATGTATATGCGCAGTAAAAGACTTTTGACTTCGTGATGACTCAGGGTTGCTTTGTCAAAGCCATTTGCATGCCAAAAACTCGTTTCGATGTCAACCGACATGAATAAAACATGATCATAAAGAGACAAAATCGATAAAACTTCAACAAAAAGCATGGATGAAGTTCACCGACAACAAGAATGATGTGGGGAAGAAACATCAAAGAAACTTTAAAGGTTCCATCTTTCCACTCCTTAATGATATGTTTAATAAAATAATCAGTTCTTAATGAAGGTGCTACCTCCCTGTTAAGTTATAATCTTTTGTTCCCACATTTTAAGAGTAAAAGATAGCATCTCAAGGCACTGGGGCTGTTATAAGTGAAATTGTAAGTAGATAGATTGTGATGTTCAGAATTTCTAAGTGACTGGTGTGGACTTCTTAAGCCATGGGTGGTTATTAAGCATGGAGTTAAGCTTGAACCTTAGGGTTTTCCAGTTCATAATTAAGATAAAATCTATTCAATGGTCAGAAATTGAAAATTCAGAAGTTGCATGAGGAGAAACACAGAAGAAGCACCTGGAAAATAGTCTTGGAGAAGAAAGTGTACCCGCAACAGAATGAGCATCGACTCATGCTCAATTTCCAAAGGCCAAAATTATAACCAGTATGTATGGTAGAAGCTGGGAGAACCTGATAAGACTGACCATCCTGGGCAGAAGATGGTTTAGGAGACACCTTGGAGAAGCCAATTGAAGAACCAATAGGAGAATAGGACGTCTTTATCTTATACAGGTTTGCAACAGGATATGTATTCCCTGATCCTTTCTCTGAATCATGGCTCTTCACCTGAGAACAACTTGTGGGTATTGACCTAGAGGTAGAATGAAATCAGTGTGTCAAGCTTCTGGGAATAAATATATTGAGAAGAAACGGTTTAGTATTTTCTCCCTTACTCTTGCTTGACCCATTTATATAGCTTCCACTTGTCTTCCTCTTGTCCTGCTTTCCTGAACTCCTCTCCTCTGATTTATGTTTTTCTGTTTGCACTTCCTCATTTGATCTCTTCTGCATGGCAGCCTTCTGCTCCACCAGATCACTCAGGGACAATTCATAAGCTAATTCAGGCATTCCTTCAAACATTTTCATGACTAGCTAAGATAACACAAGTAACAAGAAGTCAACAAACATTCACAATTAATTATCAAGTTAAGAGAAATCTACCTTAATCTACAAGCATCTTGATTTCTCAACATGGTATCGGAGCTAGGTTGAAGGAAAGGCAGATTGAAGATAACAGTTTGTTGGCTTATTTGCTTATCCCTGTGGCACCTTAAGCAGAGTATCATACAAATTCCGTGACATCCTTTCCTTAAAATATGAATTGAAAGAGGCACAGTACCTCTGTGATTCAAGTTGAAGAAAGACATCAATATTCCTGTGAACCGAGCTCATCAATAAAGGAAGGACCGAAATACTTAATGGCTAGAAAAAGAGACCTATAATACATGCAAAGACTCTATGGCATTATCTTTGTAAATCAAGGATGAAATTCATATCTCTGTTGTCGACAAAATATTTGGCATAGGTACACATATTTGAGTCTCTATGTTGATTTATGAAGTAAGTTTCCTGTACTAATGTTAATTTCAGAGGCACCTTCTCCTATGATAAGCATACAATTCATTATCTTTATAATCTACAAAGTACTCAAAGAAAAAGCAAATGGCTTATATGAAATCAGTTAAAAGAAGACAACCTATTGTGACAATACTTTCAGTGGCAATCTGAGCATGACTGTGCGCTCCTTTCTGAATCAAAAATACCAAGTGTATTCATGATATTTGTATAGTTTGAGTAACCAAAATACTGTAGCTGACATCTATTACTGCTGAGTTCAAAGGCTAGTCTGAGAGTATGAACAAGTCCAAAATTGCCATAATGATTGAAGCAAGTTTGTTTGGGAAAAAACGAATATCTGAGGTACTGTTCTTCGATCAATACAAAAAGGTTCTGTGACACTTCTATGAGGTATCTGAAGCTTACTATAGCAACAAATATTTGAATATTCAAGGCATCAATGATGACACCAACATGAAACGATACAAGGTCTATCTAACACTATATAAGGCAGCTCGACTCATTTGGGAGACTATCCATCTTTGACATCTAAAAATACCATCATCTTCGTAATCAATGCAAATCTGTGGCACTGTGAGACGAAGGATAGAAGTGTATTGTGATCTAAAGTTAAAAGAAACCAAAACCATGTGGATCGTCTCTGAGGCATTTAAATGTACAAATGATGAACTTAAAGACATGCAAAACAAGTCTTATCTGTGACATAAAGGACTGAGCATCTCTATACCTTTGTGCAAAATGAATCAAAAGTCTGCGATCTACTCTATGCTACAGGACCAAAAGACTAAGGTACATAGTCTATAGAAGGGACCAAAATCATCACTGTGAATAAAAGCCAAGATTTTGATCAATTCCAAGTCTGAAGCTGCACTTAATGACATAATTTACATTTGTGAAAATTCTGAGCATCTCTATGACAAGTAGAACATGTATATTTGTGATCTAAACCATACAAAGACATACAAAACTTTTTGAATCATCAAGAATCAGAGTTTAGTGGCATCTTATGCGAAAACCTGAGGGATGCTACTTCGTGACAAAATTTATTATGATGATATAAGGCCCATCTCTGTGACACTAGAATATGTAGCAGCATTATATCTCTTCATAAGGACTTTGAGGGTATAGGGAATCCATGATTTATAATTTTATAGCAGGAGGAAAAAGGGCATATCCAATTAAGGTCAAGAAGAACCATCTCCTCCTCCTGAGAAAAGTCAAAGTGAAGTTCCTAAGAGAATTCAGAGTACTACAGAAACATCAACTTTGAAAAGTTCAGATTATGGTATTTCATGCTAGACAACAATTGTGAACGTTCCAATGCCTTTGGTTGAACTTGTGAAGTTTCCAACATGCAAGAAACAAATTGGATAGACATTATGATTTGAAGTTAAAAAATCTCAAAGATCGAAATTATATGGGAAAGAGGATCCTCATACTATCCTCGCGTCAACCTATTGAAGATCAAATATGAACTCTTTGCATGAGCCCTCTTCATTTCATTGGTGGTAATAGTTTGGATTTTGCACAACTGTAAGCTAGACTCTGAAGACGCCATGAATGTAATGGCACTCGAAGTTCCAAAGAAAATGGATTTGAAGACTTCAAGACCCTATCGAAATGTATGTGAATTTGATTCCCGAGAGATTCCTTCAGTGGGTTTGATCAAGAACCTCCAAGTCCATCCAACAACTTAGCCTAATGTCTTCATCATTATAGACATAGTAGTATTGGACATTCGTGCAACAAGGGAATGTTGTTGTCACGCAAATGGACATCAAATATGGACACATACAAATGAATTTCTCATATACTACCATCCTAACTCCTTTTGTTGAGACAATTATATTGTACAAAGAACCTTTCAGTGAAAACCATGTTGAAGCCCAAGGAAACTTGAGAACTATTTCACTTGTTTGGAGGAAAGCATGGGATCATACACTGTGCTTGCAGCAGAGCTAGCACCAAGGACAAAATTTACAGAATTTACATTTGTGAAAATTCTGAGCATCTCTATGACAAGTAGAACATGTATATTTGTGATATGAACTATACAAAGACATACAAAACTTTTTGAATCATCAAGAATCATAGTTTAGTGACATCCTGTGCGAAAACCTAAGGGATGCTACTTCGTGACAGAATTTATTATGATGATATAAGGCCCATCTTTGTGACACTAGAATATGTAGCAGAATTATATCTCTTCATAAGGACTGTGAGGGTATAGGGAATCCGTGATTTATAATTTTATGGCAGGAGGAAAAAGGGCACATCCAATTAAGGTCAAGAAGAACCATCTCCTCCTCCTGAGAAAAGTCAAAGTGAAGTTCCTAAGAGAATTCAGAGTACTACAGAGACATAAAATTTGAAAAGTTCAGATTATGGTATTTCATGCTAGACAACAATTGTGAACGTTCCAATGCCTTTGGTTGAACTTGTGAAGTTTCCAACATGCAAAAACAAATTGGATAGACATTATGATTTGAAGTTACAAAATCTGAAAGATCGAAATTATATGGGAAAGAGGATCCTCATATTATCCTCATGTCAACCTATTGAAGATCAAATATGAACCCTTTGCATGAGCCCTTCTTCATTTTCATTGGTGGTAACTCAGTGCTGCTAAGCAAAGAATTACAGAGCTAGAATTCCAGCAGCAAGGTGAACTAGACTCAGTTAAAGAGTTCAAAGGGAAATCACTTGAAATCCAAGAGGAACTGAGTACGGTTCAGAAATAATTCTACAGGAGCATTCAGGGCATCAAAGATAAAACTCCTAAGTTTGATGATTATATAAAGAGGATGGTGCCTGTCAAGGAAGAATTGGAGAATATTCTAAATATGCTAGATGACATCATTCAATGTCAAATACAGTATCCTGATGAGGGGGTAGGCATTCCTCAGCTCTGTGACTTGGAGAAAATAATCTGTTTTTCTTAAGCTTGTAAATGTCTCGACAGGGCTAGAGCCTTAGAGGAAAAGGCTGAGGAAGCTTTCAAAATTTGCTTCAAGTTTGGAGGAGAGGTTGATGCAGTCTTAAATAACTTCAAGTTGCTGATGTTCCAGTCAACCTTTGGTCCTGTACGTGTGGAGCACTGCATAGAATAAAAGGAGAGAGTGATAGGCAGCTGCAAGCAGGAGATCTAGGCATTAAAATTTATCACCAGGGACAACACAATTTATATGAAGATTTTCATAATACAATGCTGATCCAAATTAAAAGGAAGGTGTCTCTGTTTCTAACAAGGTTTGCATAGGTACGAGGCTATGGCAGTAAGCGAAGAATGTTGAGTAGTTAATCTAGGACCTGGGTTAATCTAACAATTTTTTTTTCCCTTTATCTCATATAATTTTATAAAAATAATTTCATATAATTTTATAAAAAAATTGGCCAGATGAGAAGTTTCTATTTCTCTCAAAGCCTAAAAGATATTAAATTTTTGGCACTGTGCTCAAATGGGTTTAAAATTCATAAGGTCGCAACTCCACTAACATTTACAAGCAACCTCGTAACATAAATAAGCAAAGAGAGACGGAATCAAAGAAAACCATCATATACATACTTAAGTGTCTTGTCGCAGCTTCCAGTTGCAAGCAAGTTCATTGCTGGAATCCATGCCATTTCCTTAATAGGTGCATCATGCATAGCTAGTCACTGGCTAGCCCCTAGTCAGCAATGGCCACATTTTTGGGGTTGTATTACAGTAATCCTAACACAACTCTAGCTGCTTTGAAAGACGAATATAATCAAAATTGATAGTTTTTCCAGAATGCAGAAAAAGAGTTCATCCTGCAATGGATTTTATATTGAAAACTCAACAAGCTAGAAATTGAACACAGCCCTACATTTGGCTAATGGGATGCTCTACCACCGCGTATTCATAATATATATCATTAATGGTTCAGTTTGAAGTTGTGGATTGGTAATTCCCCTTAATGGTTTGGTTTGAAGTTGTGGATTGATAATTTTCCCTTAATGGTTTGGTTTGAAGTTGTGGAATTGTAATTTCCCCTTAAGCCACTCTTTGGCTCAATCATCTTGACCAGGGGGTTGAACTCACAACAAAACCCCAACTGACATGCTGTTTTTGATCAATGTGAAAGTGTAACTTGCTACCTCCAATATTTTCTAGCTAGCAGTTGCTATGTACAGGATTGAAATAAAAGTGCTCAAAAAACTTTATGACTCACTTTAAGTGGGAACTTATGAATAGATGTCTCCTTAACCTGGGCATAGCTAGAAGCCAAAGTCATAAATAAACACAAAATAATGTTCATAGCTTCGCTCAAGAACTCTCTTTAACCTGGGCATAATTAGAAGCCAAAGTCGTAAATAACACAGGAATTTTCGCAGCTTCACTGAGGAGCTGTCTTTTAGCAGAAAGTTTATCAAATTACTAAATCTATATGAGTAAATGGTCGTCTGAGTTGAAGATAGTTATTGATTAATTAATTTGTATATATATTTTTTAATATTATACAGTGTGTTTTACCACCCCAATTTTTTTAATTTCATAAAGTTAATGAACTCTTTAATATCTTCCTATTTTGAAAATAGACACTATAAATTAATTTAGGTAAAAAAATCAACAAATACGTTTGATTAAAATTGGAATAAAAATAAAATAATATATTGCATAAGTAGCTCTTTGATAAGCACCAAAAGGTTCAATCAAAATGCATAGCATATAGATTAGGCACGTTCCCCTTTATACCCTAAATCATTCATGCATTTAACGTAAATTCAAATATATTTTCTCCTTTTTCACATGATTTATATTTAAAGTTTCACTTAAATTAAAATCTATAGAGAGAATTTAAAGGTCTTTTATTCCTGCACAGTTAAGACGGATGCATAAATTACAAATTCGTTCCCTTGTAATTAGTCACTGCTTGCAAAATAACACAGGAATTTTCGTAGCTTCACTGAGGAGCTGTCTTTTAGCAGGAAGTTTATCAAATTACTAAATCTATATGAGTAAATGGTTGTTTGAGTTGAAGGTAGTTATTGATTGATACAATTATGGGAAAAATTGCAGGTTTGGAAAAATGCCGCATGAGATACTTGAAGATAGTTATTGATAGAGTTATGGGAAGACTTACATGTTTGGATAAATGCTGCATGGGAGGCTTGTTCTAAAGAAAAGTTTAGGTGTTGGAATCTGATTCAGGTGTTTCATTTGGGTACTGAAAATAGCAAGCATGAGGTCTCTGTGGGAACCTTAAAAAGACACTCTTTGTGGCTCTCGAAGAAAATTAGATGTTATCCTGATTGATTAATCGACTGAAAAGAAGCACTTCCAAAGATTAGGGCTTACCAGAATCTCTGCTGCTATTCCCTACGGAAGTCAAAATTAAAGGCTTGGTCATATCAGAACCTTAAGAACATGAGCCATATATAGAGGATATTACAGAAATCCCTGTCAGTGCCTCAAGGGGGCACAATGGAGGAAATTTAAGGAAAACAACCACAATCAAGGTATTGAAAAAAAAAGGAGAACATAGTAGATGAAAGGGGAAGGGAGGCAATAAATATTGATCATGGCAGACGGATCTTCTCAGTCTAACTTTGGTTGAAATTTTAAGATTTTTTCCTCTATAGTACCATTTCAGTGCAATTGCTAGTATATAAAATTTTAAAGGTAAATATAGTGACCTCATTAACCAAGACTAGATCTTGTGGACTTACAATAATTCACCTTTTTGTGCGGGAAGGAAATACTTCCAAACATCACCAACTACAATAAAGTATATAAAAATGTTGCTGCAGTTTTATGCAATATAAAGGAAGCCCAGTTTCAATTAATAAAGCACACTATTCATAGGCAATGAGGGCATGGTGCTGGACAACTTCAGATTCCATTCCATTTTTTAATTTCCAAGATAACACCCCTATTTTTGTGTGCTGAAATGTTTAAGCAATCTCACAACCAGGCATGTCTTGAAAACTACCTAGTTAAATGAGTTTTAGTCCAAAATACAAATGCTTAGAAGGAAATACTCCCACATTTCACCAACTGAAATACAATATACAAACCAAAAATAGCAACAATGCCTCCACTTAGAATTCAACTAGGAACAACGCACATATCATTCATGTTTTTGAAGTATGTTAGTTATGGGGAAATTAGCTTGTTAATGAGCTTGCTCCAATTCATCTAATACGAAGTGAATACGTTCAGGTTAGCCATAAAATGAAGTATTGTTTATTGTTGAAAGTGCAGGGTTTGCTATAAAACACATGCAAGATAATAAGAAGGGAAACTAAGTTCAACATTATGTTTTGTGGTTACTCTGTTAACGCTGGTTTAACCAATTTGTTTTACTGTTTCAGTCTCTTTTGTTGGCAAGCATGGTTGTCTTTACTTAGTATACAAATATTTCTTGCTATTCTGCATTTGTAAATTTTAGTAGATGTTCTATGCTTGGAGCAACTTTACTTTTCTCACAGCAATCATACAAATAGTTAAGTAAAATGCAAATAGAACATATAAGTGGATCTTATAGAAGACAAATTAGAAACAAGAAAAATGTGGTGGTGCGTTACGGCGATCAACAGGATGCTTCAACCAGCAAAGTCTCCTTGGTCAGCCAACCCAGAATGTGTCACAACAGTCCTCCAATCAGCAAACGAGTCAACCCAAGTCAACTCCAAAAAATTCAACGCTGTCCAGAAAAAGTCAACGCAGGGCAGCAAGCTAAAAGTCAACGCAGCAGCAGATTGGTCAACCCTTTGACCTCGATTTCTGTGCCAAACAGTACGGCCTTCCAAAATCGAACTTCTCACCAAATTTCAGCCCATTCGAACCATGCGTTGACCAAAGTCAACGCTGGTCAAACTTCCAGCAAAACCCTAGCTGCAGCAACTCGTCCTTCAGCTCAGCCGTACAGAAATTCGTCCTTCTTCTTCACACGTGTGGGCTGGAAATGTCTTCTAAGGAGCTCGTACTACATCAGATGAAAGAAGAAGATGTGTGTTGTGTTGTGATGAAATGCTCTCCAACTTTGCCTGTATTTATATCCATCATTGGGGTGTGTGACACATCTGTTGGGGGTGTGAAACCTTAAGGCCGACCTGCACATATAATTTATTATGAATAATAAATTCAAAATAAATGTTCTCCTCATCGGATTAAGACATATTATATATGGATTTTACACCTCTCCGAAAGAGGATTCCAACAAAAATATTAGCCTCTTAATCTGAGCATCATAACATGGAGTTTGGACCTAGTTGTCCAAATTTAACACTCCCTCTCAACTAGGGAGAACTCCATCCATCGGTGCAATCAAACATCGTGCGTCATCCCGCCGTAACTTGCTTTGCTGGCCTCTTTATTTCAGAACAGAAGTGGGTCAGTCACAAAGACATCATCCCCCGACTGACATAATCAGTCGAGAGGTTCAAAACCTCTATCAAACTCATGAAGAGTATCCAACCAACCCAAAGTTGGTTCATCTGACCCGAAGTCAGGCAGAGGTCCCAGACCTCACTAAACTTGATCCCAGATCAAGTGGTTGGACCGTGCCATCCTAGATAGAGAGTACGGCAATCTCTGATGCGTCCATCGGTCTTTGCTAATAGTCTCTAGCTTTTCCCACCTCATTGGCCAAATGAGAGGTACTTCCCATGAGCCCTGAACTCAATGGGTAGGATGCATACGGGGCACAGATAAATGAGAGGCGAACCGGCTCAATAATCACAAGGGTGGGGCAGAAGCATTATGAGTGCTTATAGCTCCGAGAAGCTATCCCCAAAGCCCCCCAGAGCTCCCAGAGCTCATCGTCCAACAGGACCCACATCATAGGGTCTTTTCACGACACCAAGACTCTCACGGAAGGTTAGGAACTTGACCTTCCCCAGGGGCTTAGTGAGAATATCCGCGACCTGCTCATCAGTTCCTATATGATCGAGCCTTACGGCGCCTCGCTGTACCATATCCCGGATAAAGTGGTACCTGATATCAATATGCTTGGATCGGTCATGGAACACAGGATTCTCAGTCATAAGAATCCCACTCTGATTATCACAGAGTATCACAGTGGTATCTAGCACATGTCCAAACAGCTCACTAAAGAGCTTCCGCAACCAAACTGCTTCACAACAGGCCATACTAGCAGCAATGTATTCGGCCTCCATGGTGCTCAAAGCCACCGAATTATGCTTCTTGCTCATCCATGAGATCGAAGCAGAACCAAGATTGAAGCAGCATCCAGATGTGCTCTTACGATCCACCACACTGCCAGCCCAATCGGCATCAGTATATCCACGGAGTATCACACTCTCGGCAGTGTATCTCAGCCCATGGTTTATCGTGCCCCGAAGATATCTCAAAAGATTCTTGGCACCAACCCAGTGAAAATGATGAGGCTCAACCATCTGTTGACTCAAAGTGTTCACTGCAAAACATATATCCGGTCGGGTGTTCACTAAGAACATCAAAGCTCCTATGAGTTGACGATACTCGGTAGGATTGGCCAAGATAGGCCCAGCAGCGCTGCCACTCAACTTCTTAAAGTTGAGTTCCATCGGTGTCGACACGGACTTACAGTCCACCATTCCAAATCTTTCCAGAAGCTTCACAATGTATTTTCCTTGAGAAAGGAAAATCTCTCTAGGTCTCTGCCAGACCTCCAGGCCTAGGAAGTAGTGCATCAGTCCTAGGTCCTTCATCTCGAACTCAGCAGCGAGCTCCCTCTTACATTGATGAATGAGAGGGTCAGCACCTGTCAGGAAGAGGTCGTCCACATACGGCACTAGAATGAGAGGCTTCCCCTGCACAACCTTGAAGTAAAGGTTCGGATCAGCATTACTTCGAGTGAAGCCCAGCTTCATCAAGTAACTATCCATCCTCTCGTACCAAGCTTTGGGTGCTTGCTTTAACCCATAGAGGGCTTTCTTCAACCTGCAGACATGAGTGTCTCGATTCTGAACTTCAAATCCCAGAGGTTGTTCCACATACACCTCTTCCTTTATTGCACCATGCAGAAAAGCGGTCTTGACATCCATCTGATGAAGACTCCATCCTTGCGTAGCAGCAAGGGCTATGATTGATCGAATGGTGATATATCGTGCCACAGGTGCAAATATGTCATCATAGTCAATTCCTTCCTTTTGAGAGAAGCCACGGGCAACAAACCTTGCCTTGAACTTTTCAGCACTCCCATCAGATCCATGTTTGATCTTGTAGAGCCATTTTGCGGTGACAACAGATTTGTCCTTCGGTCTCGGGACCACATCCCAGACATCATTCTTCATTATGGACTCATATTCTTCGTACATAGCATCCTTCCAAACTTGATGCTTTACGGCTTCCTCAAAAGATCCAGGTTCAGATTGTACAATAGTACTCATGGCAGCTAGATACCCTTGGTATCTACACGGCTTCTTGCTTTCTCGGAATGTCCCCCTTGGGGCGGCATGACCCTCAGCATCTTCGAGGGTGTCCCTGAGCCATGATGGTCTCTTTCCTAGTGAAGGGGTTGGATCAATAGGGTCCATTGGCCCTTCAATATCAGGCATAGTCTCATCCTGGGGTTCTTCCAGATTTCCAGGTCTTTCTTCATGATTTTCTTCAGATCTAGGAAGATCTACTACTTTCTTCGGGGAAGCATCTTCGTCAAAAGTGACATCATGGCTTATCTCTACTTCCCTTTGACCAGGTACATAGACTCTATATGCCTTAGAAGTCTCACTGTAGCCCACAAACATTCCTTTCTTCCCAGTAGCATCCAGCTTACTTCTCTTTTCTTTCGGCACATGAAAATAGGCAGGACATCCAAAAATTCTAAAATGTGAGACATCAGGTTTCTTACCAAAGAAAACCTCTTCGGGAGTTTTGGAGTCCAGAGCGGAATGAGGGCATCGGTTTTGAATGTACACAGCAGTATTTGCAGCTTCTCCCCACAGAAACTTCGGTAAACCCTGGTCACATAGCATGGCACGGGCAGCTTCCACAATAGTCCTATTCTTGCGTTCAGCAACACCATTCTGCTCAGGAGTATATGCAGTGGTAGTCTCCCTCTTAATGCCAGCTTCTCTGCAAAAGTCTTTGAACTCATTTGACTCATATTCAGTGCCATTGTCGGTCCTCAAAATCTTGATCTTCTTTCCGGTCATATTTTCCACCAAGGCTTTGAAGGTATGGAACCACATGAAAGCCTCATCCTTCTTCTTCAAGAAGTATATCCAGGTTTTGCGAGAGAAGTCATCAGTGAATGTCATGTAGTAAGAACATCCCCCTAGGGATGTCACGGGCAACATACCGGATAGATCAGAATGGACCAATTGCAAAATATCAGATGTCTTTGTGACACTTGAGGGAAAAGGTCCCCTTGTATGTTTTCCTTCGGCACAGCCCTTACATACACCTTCATGATTATTTCCAAAGTCAGGCATCCCTGTCACCCCCTTCCTTGCTTCGGGAAGGGCCTTGTAATGAAAGTGTCCAAATCTTCGGTGCCATAGTTCGGTTTGTCGGATAGTATCACATGTCATTGCTCCCAGCAGACTCCCTCCAACCTGGTAGAGTGTGCCAACTCTAAAACCAATCGAGATAGCTTCCTTGAAGCTCTTCTTCCACATGAGCACCTTTCCATCAGAGAATGTTACATTGAATCCTTTGTCTTCCATGGCGGATACAGACACAAGGTTCTTCTTCAATTTAGGTACATAGAGTACATCTTGCAAACGTAGGACTTGTCCTTGAGACAAGTGGAGGGTCACAGTCCCTGTCCCTTTCACAGGATAAGTGGTATTATCCCCAAGGATAATTTCTAGATTAGTATCCCTTTCAACCATATCAGAAAGTGCTTCCTTGAATCCGGTGATGTGTCTTGAGGCACCACTATCGATTAGCCAGACATCCATAGTGTCGGGCGGAGATGCAGCTGAGAGAGCAGATACAAGAATATACTCATTTCTTTTATCAACAACATTAGACTCCTCATACTTGGTATTTCTGGACCTTTTAGAAGGTTGATTGTTTCCTCCAAAGTGAGCCTTCCTCTTTCCTTTGGATTTGTCATTTCTTCGATTCCCATTCCTTCGGTTTTTGTTGTTATCATCACTATCGGGAGAATCCTTCTTGAAGGGGCATTCTCTAGCATAGTGACCAGGCCTATGGCAGGTGAAACATTTACCCTTCTTCTCTTGAGTCCTCGTTCTTCCTTTGTCCTTAGAACCACCAGAGTTCTTCTTTCGAGAATGAGCACCATAGGCAGCATTTCTATCATTATCGAATTCCTTCATCCTTGTTTCTTCTTGCATACATCGAGACAGAAGCTCATCAAAGTTAGGAATGGTATTATTGTAGAGAATGGTAGTTGTGAATACTTGCCATTCATATGGGAGTCCTCCAAGTGCGGTGAGAACCATCTCGCGATCAGCTATTGCCTCCCCAATAGCCAGCAGATTGTTCCTTGTTTCGGTCAATTTCAGAAAGAAGGTTTGAATAGATTCATCCCGACCCTTCTTCATATTCTTCAACTTGTTCTTGAGGAATAGCACTTGGTTCACATTGTTTACCTTGAACATAAGGATAAATTTGTCATACATCTCCTTGGATGTGCCTAGTTCAGATATATAGGCAACCAGACTCTTATGTATGGATTCCCTGATCAACAGCTTTGCTCTGATTTCTCCCTTCTTATACTTGTTTCTAACAGCAGCGGTAGCATTGGATGGAGGTTCTTGAATCTTACCTGTCACATGATCCAAGAGATCATGATCTTCCAATTTGAGATCTAATATCATCTTCCAGGCATGGAAGTCATCCCTTCCAGTCAGCTTGTCATTTTCCTTGAATTCAAGACTAGTGGAACCCATTTCTTCCGGTGGTGATTGCTAAAGATAGAGTTTGTCTTCACCTCACCTCTGATACCATGTAAATTTTTGTAGATGTTCTATGCTTGAAGCAACTTTACTTTTCTTACAGCAATCACACAAATAGTTAAGTAAAATGCTGATAGAACATATAAGTGGATCTTATAGAAGACAAACCAGAAACAGAAAAAATGTGGTGGTGCGTTACGGCGGTCAACAGGATGCTTCAACCAGCAAAGTCTCCTTGGTCAGCCAACCCAGAATGTGTCACAACAGTCCTCCAATCAGCAACCGAGTCAACCCAAGTCAACTCCAAAAAAGTCAACGATGTCCAGAAAAGTCAACGCAGGGCAGCAAGCTAAAAGTCAACGCAGCAACAGTTTGGTCAACCCTTTGACCTCGATTTCTGTGCCAAACAGTACGGCCTTCCAAAATCGAACTTCCCAACAATTTTCAGCCCTTTCGGACCATGCGTTGACCAAAGTCAACAGCTAGTTAGCTTTTCTATAAACCCTAACTATGGAAATTCGTCCTTGACTCGGTAGTACAAAAATTCGTCCTTCTTCTTCACACGGTGTGGCCTGGAAATGTCTTCTAACCAAGGAGCTCGTACTATGTCAGATGAGAGAAAGAAAGATGTGTGTTGTGTTGTGGTGAAATGCTCTCCAACTTTACTTTTGTATTTATATCCATCATTGGGGTGTGTGACACATCTGCTTTGAAATTAATAATGAGAGCAAGGCCGACACCCTTTTATATAATTTATTATGAATAATAAATTAAAATATTATTCTTCTCATGGGATTAAGACATATTATATATGGATTTTACACCTCTCCGAAAGAGGAATCCAACAAAAATATTAGCCTCTTAATACGAGCATCATAACATGGAGTTTGGACCTAGTTGTCCAAATTTAACATACGTACGGGCATCATAGAAAAATCAACATCTTGGTATTTTGGCTGGAAATCATAGAATAGGTCCCCTATTTGTTTCAGACTTGGCAATAACCTTGCTGGAGTTGAAAGAACAGTGTTTGAGTTGTCCAGAGGAATCAATACACATATTGTGCAGTCTAACTTTCATGTCCAACAAAGCTCCATCATACCCAATATATGATACAAAGTATTTTTTTTTTACAACATTCTATTTCATCGGCAAGGCCAGTTGTGATTGTTCTCCTAATTCGAACAAGCCCAAACCTCTGCACAGGCCGGAAACTACTTCGCCCAGATTCAAACGCGAACGTTTGTGCTTAGCTCCCATATCATAACTAAGCATCATGGACATACCTGCAGAACTGGCTATCTCCCTTTTCTTACCAGTTTCATTGCAGTTACGAAAAAGAATTAAATAACGATATGGAATCGCTTATTTGATAAAATTTGTTGCAGGAGCCGCCGTTTTGAGGAGCAGAAAAATGGCGTGGCTGAAGAATTGTTTTGGTGAGGTGCGCTAAGCTAAAGAGTAATGTGATGGGGCTGCTAAGATTCGAGCTACGATTGCAAAGTTGAGGTGTAAGACTGGTGCGCAGGCTTGCAGAGCCTAAATCCTTCAGGTGGATATGACTCTTCATTGCTCAGGATACATTTCTCCACGCCCTGATTCATAATCTTCCTCCACCTCTCATTTTTCATGGCCATTCGGAATATTCACCGTTTTCCTTGGTGGATTCCCACTACTCTGGGTCTAGGGCTGCATCTTCCAGTATTTTATTCAGGAGGAGTGTTATTGAGCATATGATACATATTTTCAATTGATAATTCACCATTCCTACATAAATTAGGGTTGTAGATCAGCACTGTATCAATAGATGCTTCCTTTAAATATGGCAGTTAACATTCTCCATCAATATCTAAATATATCTAAATGTGAACTCTTCTTGTTCTACCTGCATCTTCTCTCACTCTCGCTACTGTTGTTGCTACTTCCACTTCTACTCGTGTTGTGCAGTGGATAATAAAAAGGATAATTTATCCCGAAATCGTCAGGAGGGTCCATTGCCATTCAAATTAAGTATGTTGTTCTGTGTGAGTATCTTATTCTATATGGCCAAGCTATTGATTTTCTCAGAGATCCATAAAAACAAGATATGTGACTTCTGATTCAATACATTCAACTCTTCCTATTAAATAATAAAAAACATGAATCCATAGAAAACTGGAACAAACAAAACACAATCCATAAAATACAAAACCCATATATTAACCCACAACAGAAACCCATCTTTGGATGGAAAATCTGTTTATCGAAAATTAGTCAAATTTTCTGCTATGTATTTTTTGCGGGTTTATGACCTGTGAGAACAACCAACAGAAAAAACCCTAGTTCAAGTTTCTATTATTAAATTTTATATCAGACCGTTTCCATTATGCATGTGCCTAGTTCATCAGCATGTTTTCTCAACCAACAGAAAAGGCCCTAGTTCAAGTTTCTATTATTGAATTTTAAATCAGATAGTCTCCATTATGCGTGTGACTAGTTCATCAACATGTGAGTGAAATTGGAGTGAGTATTACTTCATCTATTATGAGAACTCACCTAACCTCACAAAAAACCAGAGATTTGGCACGTGTTCACTCAAATCGTTGCTGTCTACCACAAGAATAGGACACACTCAAATCGTTGTTGTCTACCACGAGAATAGGACACACTCAAATCGTTGTTGTCTACCATGAGAATAGGCAGACTACCTTGTTGCACCCATTTGGATATGGGGTTATGAACATAGGGCAGTTCTCAGGATGATGAGCTGCCTTTAGTTAGGAGGTCACAATCACAATACTACCGATCCTGGTCAAAGCAGTCCCCATCAAAAGCGAGCACAAACAAGGAAGATTTCTCGGAAGAGTCCAACTGTTGGCTTAGATAGGTCATCCATGGACAATACAAAAAGTGTGCCAGAAAACAACCTTGAACTTCCAAGTGCTTCACCAAATGACATCACACATGATCCAGAGTTGGCCACATTCAATGGTAACACAGAACTCTTTGGAGGTGCAGAAGACATGGAGCAGTCAAATATGGATGAGGTTGGAGAAGACATCCAGATTGTGAAAAGGAGGCAGAATGATAACCAAAAAAGGCATTCTGGGATCCAAGTTGAGGACTTGATCAGCATGATAAAGGATGCAGAAAAAGATATTCTGCTACTCAACCAAGCACATGCCCGCGCTTTGAAAGAGCTTGATCAGGTTCATGCTGAGAAAGAATCTTTACAAGGGGAAATTGATCTCTTATCGATACGCTTAGCAGAATCAGATGCAAAACTAAAGTATGCTGCACAGGAAAAGATAAAAACTAAGCTTCTTGCAGATGAAGTTGAGATTTTGAAAAAAGAGATTGCTGAAAGAGAAAGCATTTGGAAAGATGGAAAAGATTTAAAGGTTAACAACACAACTATCAAGGAACATGTTAGTCAGTCCCCTATTATTGTTGGTGAGCTAAAGCCCTTAGAGGCTGAAAATGAGTCACTTAAGGAAGAGGTAAAAGTCTTAAAATCAAAACTAATTGAAATCAGCAAAAATGGTCAATATATTGCAGAGATGGAGAAAGACAGGTTAGCTCTGGAGGAAAGTACTAAACAATTACAGTCCAAGCTTGTGATTGCTAAGGCAAATGCAAGTGACCTTGCAAAAGTGAAGTCTGAGTGCCAGGTCTTACAGAGAAAGGTCGAACACTTACAAGCAGAGCTAGAGAAATTGACTGAGAGAATGCTTTTGCCAGATGATATTACAAGAAAAAACCAAGCTCTTTAGGAGAAGATTGACAGACTAGAAGAAGCTCTGGCTCAAGCTCAAGTGGATAAAAGTTTATTAGAACAGACACAGGAAGAAAATTTACTTTTAAATGAGTAGATTAAAATTCTAGAGCAGCGGCTTCTTGAATCAGACAATGATATAAAAGCACAGCTTCAAATATATCAAGAAGAAGTACAGGCATTTCAAAGGAGTCTTGAACAGCTGAAGCATGAAAACAACAAACGATTTTTAGATGGACCTTTTCAAGACTTTCCTTGGGATTTTTGGAGCAATCTACTTCTTTCTCTAGATGGCTGGATGCTTGAGAAGAAGATGGCTTTTGATGATGCAAAAATATTAAGGGATATGGCTTGGCGCAGGGAATCACGCATTCGGGACGCTTATGCACAGTGCAAGGATAAGAACGAGAAGGATATAATTGCCGACCTTCTGAAACTCATAAAAGCAAGTACAAGGCCAGGATTGCACGTGGTGCATATTGCAGTAGAAATGGCTCCTGTTGCCAAGGTCGGAGGCTTAGGAGATGTTGTGACTGGCCTTGGCAAAGCACTACAGAAAAAGGGGCATCTTGTGGAAATCATACTTCCAAAATATGATTGCATGAATTACAGCCGGGTAAAAAAATTAAAGGTTCTGGACATGCAGATTGATTCATATTTTGATGGTCAGTTGTTCAAAAGCAAAGTTTGGTTAGGGACAGTTGAAGGTCTTCCTGTGTACTTCATTGAGCCTCACCATCCAGCAAAGTTCTTTTGGCGAGGACAGTTCTATGGAGAGGGTGACGATTTCAGACGTTTTACATTCTTTAGTCGAGATGCATTGGAGTTTCTTCTACAATCTCGAAAGAAACCAGACATAATTCATTGCCACGATTGGCAAAATGCATTTGTTGCACCGATGTATTGGGATATCTATGCCCCTCAAGGTCTTAATTCAACAAGGATTGCTTTTACATGCCACAATTTCGAGTATCAAGGAACAGAATCTGCCACAGCTCTGGCATCCTGTGGTCTGGATGTTCAACAACTAAACAGACCAGACAGAATGCAGGACAATTTCAGGCATGACAGAGTAAATGCTGTTAAGGGGGGTATCGTTTTCTCAAATATTGTAACAACTGTATCGCCAACATTAAACCCAGGGTAAACTCTAATAACACATAAGGGAAGAAGAGAGTTTGACATTTCTCTAGAAAAAAATTGAAGAACAATAGCCTATCGGGCATCTCACCTAAGTATTACATTTTTTCAACAGACAGCAAGGGTTTAAGAGTGAAAAGGAATTTCTGTCAGCAAACTGAACCTTGAAAAGAATTATACCTCGGCCTCTTCGTTACCGGCGCCTTCCTTGAACTTCTTGGGAGACCCTCGATCAAATCTTTGGCCTCTGGTGAGCGAGTGGATAACCTTGATTACGGCAATTCAAGCGCTTGTCCAGAAGTATTATCAAGTTGCGAAGAGAGATGGAGGTTACGGATGGGCCAGTGCCCCCAGGCTGGGGAATATTGTTCAGATTCGTTCTGATGAAAGAAATCACCGCAATTGAGGCAGCCCTCCTCTTTCCCTGGACAAAGCAGCGGGAAATGAAAAAAAAAATGATATTTGAATTTTTTTTTATATTTTGACTCTCCAATAAAAGGGAAATGAAAAAATTGGATATTTGAAATATTTTGATATTTTGATATGGAATGCGTGTTTTTTTTTCTTTTTTTGGGGTCACAAAGAAGACATATATGAAGGATAGAATCCAACTTAGGGGTGAGTAGGAAGGCAGATCATTTTTTACAAAGTTTTAGTACGGAGAAAAATTCAATTTAAAAAAAAATATGAAATTATAGAAGTAAATATGTAAAAGGTTGAGTATATAAGGTTAAAGAGTCAGGGCATATGTTTTTTGCACCTAGTTTTCTAGATAATTTGCATATCTCTCTAAAGAAATAGACTTTTTGTAGTCTATTTGTGTGGTGAGTGGCTTATAGTTGGTAAATTCTCTATTATAATTTCGAGTTTTTTGAGGTCACTCTAGTTTCCTATATATGCAAGGTCTATAACATACATAAATATATTCAATATTAGGGAGAAGTTTTAATGGGGTTGCATTTGTTATTAGTTTTTGGTGTTCACTCTACATTAGAGTTAGGTAATACTATGCATGTTATTAGTATAATGGATTACTATTCTACCTATGTGTTTGTATTTGTACTATATTTGGGTGATCTATGTTAGTTTTTATTCTTAATGATGTTTGTTATAGTGGTTTAAATGGATGCTAATAATATCATAATGAATGTGATCCCCACTCAAATATTTAACATTTTGCACGTTACTTATTGGGAATTATTATATGTGTCTCAAGTGAGACCTTTTGGCCCCTATTAGGTGGAATATAATAGGACATTAGACAACAATAGGCCATATTTAGAAGCATTCCATTAACCTTGAGTCTATGGTAAATCCAACACTCAATAATGGGAAATAATCGTCTAAAATCTTTCAAATATGGTAGATGAGTTAAATTAGGGTTCAATTACCGAGGGTGTTCGGTTTAACCTACAAAATTTCTTCAAGCGACTTGATTGTTTTTAACCATGACCCTAAATTTCTCCTAAGCTTATTTAGGATGCAAGTTATCCTTGTAAATGCGTTGGGAAAGGTAGAAGGTGGCATTGGGAAGAGGTTCTTGAGGAAAAAAAGTCATTTATTGGCTCTTGGGAAAAATGGAAAAGAAATATTGCTTTTAGGACTTTGTTTTTTATGTTAATGTATAATTTCTATCTCGGGATAGATGAATTTGTGACTAAGGCATTATGGCAATTGGAGTAGTTAAATACTACTCAAGTATTATCTAAGTGGATAGAGGAGGATATGGTATATTTAGCCATATTCGGGTATTAAGCTCCCATTACTAAGCTTGACGTTTTATTTGGGATGAAGGTGGTGTTGTAAGCCAAAGAACTTACAATTACAAAAGTACTAGACTAAGTTTGATAGTAGAACAATTGATGACATTGTTGGGTAGAGTATAGTTCTTGAGTGAATCTTCAATGAGTTTAAATCGTGTGTTCTAATTGAGATAAATCATTTCTTGGAGGGCAAAGAATATTTGAAGGTGTACCTGGTAGGGATGAAATGCAGGTCTTTTGTGTGATTTTCCCCCGCAATATTCCATTCGTACAACAAAAACATTAATATGCCCTAGTCTTACATTGATCATTTCTTTAGGAGATGGAGATATGAACTAGATCCATCCTAATAGTGGATGGAAAAGGAATACACTAACAATTTTCCTTGTTGGCGCAAGGGATGTTGCTAAATGTATGTTTCTATGATTTCGTGTGGATTTGATTAGACAAATTGTGTGACAAGAAACAATCTAGAAAAAAGTGCTATGGAAACTATCTTTTTCTAGAGAATAACCATAACCATTTGACATTCATTATTTTAAGCATAGAAAATATTGTTTCTACTTCTTAGATGATTACAAAAACAATTAATTTCCTCATACATAAGTCCTCACCATAACCATTGAAATATTCAAAGCAATGTCTTACAATTTTTGTTGTAGCTAGAGCAACTTCTTCAATAAGGGACCCACTAGGACCTCAATGTTTAGTTCCTATTGCATCCCAAACTTGGAAAACGAAAGAAAGAAATGACCACTTGTTATTTAAAGATGAACTTTACTTTCAAAAAAAATATTTAAAAAGAATGAACTTAAGAAAAAATAAATGCATTTCCTCCACAATAAAAAAAAATGTCATTTCGAGCACAATAATTTTAATTTAGTCTAGGTTTTAATGATGTCAAGCCAGTGTATGGTTGCAATTCAATATGTAGACAAGTGCAGAGACCATTTCATGAATATATTTTATATTTTTGGTGGTGATTTTTTAAATCTCTATTAACATTCAACGTTTCTTGAACAATGAGATGAAAATTTGTATTTCCTTTATTTTCCAACTCTAATTGGATTAGGAAATTAACTATGGGCTACGTTACTATTTTGGTCACTGTCGAATCATCTAGGAAAGCATAGTTTGTTCTTAGAAGAACTATCTTGAAAGGTATGGCATCTGATCCTCGTAGAGGTATAGATATGCTCAATGTTAGAGTCATGTCTACATTATTTCGAAGGAATTTATCTTCTCTCGATTGAAGATGAGAAAAATAGATGAATTTCAAAAATGGTTTGTAGTCTTTTATTTTATTTTGTAATGCTTCTTTTTATATATGACCATTTTGCGCAATACAGGGTGCCTTGTGAATATTTCCTTCCACGTTAATGCGGGCTCAAGTACTTACTAGAGGAAGCTCCTTATTGAATACGAAAATGGAGATGCAACCTAAACTAGGTGGGTGCTTTACAAAGTTAATTAATTTCCCATTGTATAGACTACATTGATTACTACAATTATATTATGCAAGGGTTACAAGTTTATATAACAGGTTTGTGTTTCACATCTCTTTAGGGAAACCTCAATACATGGAAACCAATGCAACAAACATGGGGTGCAAATTGGGCTTTGAATAGTGGCCCTTTATGTGTTGTGTTTTAAATTTGCCTCAGAACCCTCTTAGCAAGGAAAATTCTCATTATAGATAACGTTATTCTAGAGAATTGGCACTGAAATTCTACATACAATACCAATGCCAACAATCAAACACTATAACTCTCTTTTCAAAGTCCTTTTCATCTTTTCCTCACAATACTTGTTCGTTATCAGTATCTTGTCCATATTTAGCCTTGGACTGAATTTACCACCCAATTAGGGTTACATTCCCAAACAACTTGACTCATCGACAGTGTCGCATGGTCTTGCTCTGATAGGTTAGTCACCCTATCAAGTTCCCCATTCAAAGAGACTTGGGCCTAGTATATTCAAAATAGGAGTTGATCACCCTACAAATGGCCCTTAGTCAATCTTCAAATGGGTTTGAAAAACTAATCTTATACTACATTACCCTTCACACAAACTAACAATTCCACCCATCCACCATGGATCCAACATCCTCGAAACCATACAAAGGCAAAGCCCCTACGAGGGAGCCGCATCGATCCCCAAAACAAGTTTTCGTTCAAATTTCCTCCCACTAAGGTGTTCTTGATCCAACATAATACTCATGTGTTACCAGGTGTGAAAACCAAGAAAACTAACAATCGACCACCCTATAATTGACCCATGACCAATTTTGAGGTGAACCCAACTTCTAGCTCATTATAGAGTCACACTCTTTTCACACACAACCAATTTCCATCACCATTGAAAAAATGTGGTTGTGACTATTCAAAAAATTCCAACTAATTTCCAACTAACAAAACCAAACTAGCAAGAAACTCGGGTGAAAAATCATCAAAACTGCATAGAGAGGAAGCACCTGCAAGGGAGATACAACAATCCCCCAAAAGGGGGTTCCTATTCAAAGTGTCTCCCACTAAAGTGGTGACCCAACATACCACGTCTCATGTGTTACCTTTTCCAAAATTTCATATTAGTGCTTATGTTAACTCCATCAAGTAAGATTTTTTTTTGGATTTATGAGGCTTGGTCTATGTTATTCTTCCTTCAGTAGACAAAAAAAAACTCTAAAATTTATGCTTCTTCCTTGATTTTTCATCAAATATAACTTAGATCATCATCATGGAGAGTCAGGTTGTTATTAGCTTGTATCATAATTCAGCTTACAATAACCTCGATCATATTGGCTTACATTCATATTTGTGCTCAGAATTGAGATTTTCCTAATCTCGACATGTTCTACGCTTGTAGTAATAAAACAAGACCCTTGGTCCTTCTATTATAATAGATATATTCCGACCCTAGTAGAATAGAGATAATTTTAGATGTGTTAGCAACAATGCTAACGAATGCTAGAGTGTTAGGGAGGCATGCGATCAGGATGTGCCAACGCGTGCAAGGAATGTTAACTAGGAGTTGCAAGGAAACACAAGGGATCACTACATCAAAATGCATGGAAATTAACAAATAAGAGTTTGTGATTGGAAGTGTCAGTGAGTTCCACATGTGCTAAGGAGGGAGTGACAAGGTATGCTAGGAAGTGTTAAGGCATGCTAGAGGCCAGGGCAACATGCCAAAATGTCTTAGGTGCTAGGGTGTACCAACACGTGCCAAGGAGTGTTAATGAATCTTATGGAAAGACAAGGGAGCACTATTTAAAAATGCATGGAAATTAATGAATAAGAGTTTTTTACTGGGAGTTTCAATGAGCTATAAGTGTGCTAAGGAGAGAGAGACAAGGTATGGTAGGTAGTTCCAAGGAATGATAGAGTGCTAGGGAGGCATGCCACGATGTTCCAAGTGTTAGGGTGTGCCAATGTGTGATAGGGAGTGTTAGGGAGTGTCAGGTAAACACAAGGTAGCACTAGATCAAAATGCATGCAAATAAATGAATAAGAGTGGGTGATAGGGAGTTTCAATGAGTTCTAGGTGTGTTAAGGAGGGAGTGACAAGGTTATATGCTATGAAATGCCAAGGTATGTTAAACTACCAAGGTGAGTCAAGAAGTGCTAGGCTGTGTTAGAGAGTGTAAAAGCATGTCAAGAAATGTAGGGGATGCTAACACATGCCACATAATGCCAAGGAATTTAAGACATGTCAGGTGTTATGGCATGTTAAGATGTAAACCATGTTGCTTAATTGTTTTACGACCACAGTTGGATGTGATGAGCCTTGTCTTGGTAACTTGTTAAGTGGGACCAGTTAATATTGGACATGAGTAGTCTAAGATGAGTTACATGTAGTTCTTAGGTGAACAACGCATATGTTGAATTTCCACGACACATGAGAATCTGGGTTTGGTCTTAGAATCTTTGATGAAAACACACTCATGTGCCACAACACATCTACTTTGCACAAAGAAATCTACAAACATGAGGGAATCAATTAGTTCAGATGAAATATTTTAAATTTTTCAAACCATTCTTCGTTAAATTACAAACTATAATAGAATAGGCTAGAGCTCTCGTACCCGGGATCATGGCCCTTTACAATCACACTGATACAAGGAATACAACTAGGGCTTGGTGTTACTCCTTTGACAACCAATCTACCTTGAACAAGACAACACTTAACCCACTTTTTGATGGTGGACACACATATCCCTTTCAATCCACATGTCTTGAACACATCTGGAAGGTCCTCCTGGCCTCCATTATGCAACTCCTCAATCTTCCTCTACCAATGAACTCAACTCCTTTAGGTTACTGAACTCAATCTTCCTCTACCAATGGTGCGTTCATTTTTTTATTCTCCTAAAGGAACTATTTCTAGACATGCACCTCATCAAACATAAATCATCGAGTGAAAATGAATGAATAAGAGGGTGTGTTGGGGGTGTCAGCGAGTGTCAAGCGTGCCAAAGGGGGAGTGACAAGGCATGCTAGGGAATTCTATGGAATTTAAACAAGTTCCAGGGTGTGCTGATACGTGCCAGGTAGTGTCAATAAATGCCAGGCATGCCAAGACATGCCATGTGTTAAGGCATGACGAAATGTGCCATGTGTTAGGGTATGCGAACACGTGTCAAGGAGTTTCAGGTGACAAAAGGGAATACCAAGTTGAAATGAAAAGAAGTGAACACATATGAGGGTTAGTAATTCAAGACCTTACCTTTTCAAGAGGGGAATGCTAGGCATACCAACACTAGTGCCAATACATGCCAAGGGCCATATTTTAGCTTGTATTAAGTGCCAAATCATCCTCTATTACTTCTCTCTTAATTGTGAATAATTGATCTCAAATAAATTTTATCTTTAACCATGCCAAGGAATTCCAAGGCATCCAAACACATGCCAATAGTTTTTAAGTGCCAAGAGCCAATATGTGCCAGTGAGTTATAGGGAATTATATGGAGTTCCAAGTTTTCTAAGGAGGGACTGAAAAGATATGTTAGATATTTCCAAGGCATTCTAGAGTGCTAGGGAAGCATACCAAGATGTGCCAAGTGCCAATGTGTGTTGAGTGTTAGCTAGTTCCAGGGAAACACAAGGGAGCATTACGTAAAAATGCATGGAAATGAATGAATAAGAGTGTGTGACATGGAGTGTCAGCGAGTTCCAGGTATTCTGAGGAGGGAGTGACATTGTGTGCTAGGTAGCATTAATTCATGCTAGTGTGCCAGAGTGGCATGTGGCCAACATGTGCTAGGTGCCATGGTGTGCCAACACATGCTAGGAAGCGTTAGGTAGTCCTAGAGACACACAAGGGAGCACTAGGTGAAAATAATGCATTGAAATGAACAATTACGAGATTATGATAGGACGTGTGAGTGAGTTATAGGTGATCTAAGGAGCACACACCTGCCTTTCTACCAATCTTGTTGTCCTTCACAAGAACAAGAGTTAGGGCTCTTCTATGACAGTCACCTAACAACCCTCCAACTGTACTTGGACTACCATCAATCTGGCCAACCACAATAAATTCTTTTTACTGATCTAGGGCCCACAATATTGTCTTCATCCAAGGCTCTTCAAATCTGCCACTTAACAATGGTTTGAGTCCTCTCAAAGTCATTGTTCTTGTGTATCGATAATTTGATCTTTTTTGTCAAATCTATGAAAAAATATGAACTACTCCTATTATCATCCTTCTAACAATCTGTTGATGACTGAACTAGGGTCACAAATAAACCACTAACAATCCAATGGATACTTTTTTATAGGTTGCTTCAGATCTTTGTCTAAAACTCTATGGACAATCCACCAAAATCAAGTCCTTTGCATATCAATCCATTATTCATATGGCACATTTCTTCTGCATGCTTAATCTTCTGCTTAGGTTCCACCCTCCTTTGGATCTGTTGTCTCCACACATACTGAATTTGCAAACCATCTTCCAGATTTGCGGTCTGTATTGCAGAAATAAACCTCGCTCTAAGGGTCATAACACGTCTTCTTCTACACAAATTTGTCACAACCTTAAGGGCATACCTTATGAACTAAACATGCTAGGAAATTGTCCTAACTAGGGCATTAAACTTATGTACTTCTAATTGTTGTAGAAAAAACCATATCCAACCTTAGAAAAAACACGACTCTTTCCTCCATAAGGGACTCGACCTAACTCATATGGATCCATAGATTATGGGCATTTCTTTGACTGAATCTTGACATGAACTTCAGATTTCAATGTCAACCCTCAAAATAGGGTTAACTCAGTTAATATTACGCCTACGTCGACTTCTGTTATGGCTCTAAATTACAGTGCAAGCCCTCCTCCATTTATGTTGGTATTTATCACAGACCTTGTGGCCTACTAACCACCACAAGGAAAGATGGTATCAACCATCTCTTCTATTTCATGTAGAAAATCTAACCAATGGGATTCAATCTGATCTTGTAATGTACTAAAACAAGATACTGAATCCTTCCTACAATTTGTGGAAACAAAACACGATCGCACATGAATCACATGTAAGTATGAGAAACAAGTTATCAATCGCACAACGCAAGATGTATCTAGGGAAGCAACTACTCAAAACCCTCTGTCTCTATTTTTTATTAAGTCAAGGAATCACGAAACAATACAATGCTTAATCTCTCTTGAGATTCTCCAACACTCTGCCAATTGTCTCCTCCTAATCTAGGCAAAATCGGTCTAGTACTTAGCCAATTCTCAGCCTTCCTTCAGCCTGCCTTGCTCACACAATTCCTATGGAATTATCTCCATATTAATTAGGAAAATTGACCTTCCTTGAATGCGCAATCCATCATGGCATCCTAATGACTTCATAATTGAACATGGGAAATTTTCTATAAATACAACTGATAGTTATGTTCCTCTAAACTGCGTTACAATAAGGATCGGGGGCCTTTTGATTATTTAAAATAAGAGAAAACCCTAAACAACCAAAACCCTAACCCGAGGAGATGTAACACCAAGGGTTTATGGCCCCGTTGGGGTTAGTTGGGCAGCCAACTTCCCGAGGTCGTAACTTGGTCATATGATCTTCATTTGACGCACATGATACCTCGTTAGAAATATCTCTCCGAGGAATAAAACTGCTAATGCGATTTCTATGAAATAGCTAAACCTTTCATGCCCAAAAAATGTCGTTTAGGGCCTCAAAATGGCTTCGAAAGTTTAGGACCCGAAAAATTGACAAAAATAGTAAATTGTGCTATAAATAAGGAAACTGAAAAACTGAAAGAGACAATGGCGGGGGCCCAAGTGGAATAGGTGGGTGGCCACCAATATCCACCTCGATCACCTTAAATTGAATTTCTTGAGCTAACTCAATCATCATGACTTGGTTAACTAACACAAGTTGTTATGAGATGAAATTACAATTTATTGTCCAATTTATTTAAGGGAAAAATAAATTAGACGCCTCACATTCCTCACTCCTGGTACATCAAAATTCCTCACCAATGTGGGTGCATTTTCTTTTGTCCTTTCTAGTTTCCAATTTCACTATTTCTTGTTGCAAATTTCAACACTCCCTCTCAACAAGAAATGAATTCAATCTATCCCCATCCGGTACCTTTGGAATTTTCTGCATGCTACACTTGTCTAGTGTTGTTTGCACCTACAAATCCTGAAACTGAATAGCCTCCGAACAACTGAATCAGTCTAATGCATCTGTCATCAGATTCTTTTGACTGTTGCTAGCTACTGCACCTGTCTAGTATTGGATTCTCTGTGCTGCTACTGACATCTGCATCCGTGCCCTTTGAACTGTTGCTAACTCTGATTTCTGCTCTAGTATTTGACATATTTCACTCTAATTTCTATCTTGCTGACATCTGACTACCTCAATCTAATTGATCCTTCCTACTACTGTTGTACTTTGGTCTCCTCATAGCCAGGTTCGATCCATGAGACACGCCATCTCAATGGACCTTGCCCAAATTTCTACAAATCACCCCACCTTACACCTCGAGGTATGGCTGCTCCCTCTTCCCATCTGGCTCGAAATTCCCCCCTCATGTAGGTCTCTGCTTGAGTGGACGCTTCCACTCGGTATCCTCTCTACTTCTCCAATTGTGGCAGCTACTCCACAACCTTCTGAGACTGCTTCTCATGAGGATGCATGTTGAGAGGTAATGTATGCTCCCTCTAAACCACCAAGTCTATAACTTCTGCCTTTCTCTTCAAAGCTTTGCATGCATATAGGTTCTTGACTCGTGCACATTGTAATTGTCCTGACATTACAAAAAGTTTCTAAAAAAGATTTAATTTTAAATCAATGATATCTCCCTCATCCAGGCTCTGATTCGACCGGTTTTTTTTTCTTCCATTTGGGTAGATTTTCGCAAGGAATCCAAATATTCTATTTGGGTACATGTCAAGTGGCATTGTGTGCCAAGTGTTAATGTATGTCAATGCATTCAACCAAGGTGTTCCAGGGCATGCTAGGGACTATATGCAGCATGCCAACACATGCTAGGAGAGTTCCATGTTGTGCTAGTGCATGCCACCATGTGCTTGGGCGCCAGTGTCATCACAAGATGTTCTAGGTACAAAGATGTTCCAAGACATGTGGGGTGCTAGGAAATGTTAGTGTGTGCCAAAGCATTAATTTAAGGTGTGCCCAGATTGTTGAGGAGTGTTAGGTCTTTCTCATTAATAGAATTGTTAGAGCTTGATTATGTATTAAATAATATATTTCCTACACACAATAGTGGAAATTTATCTAAAGGGAATTTTCTAGATAATAAACATAATAGATATGAATCATGTGTTGACTCATAGGAAATCTCTATTTGACTAGTCATTACTTGAGGGAAATAATACACACTAATTACTTCTTAAAAAATTGATTGACCTTAACCACTATGGCCTTGGACATATTATAAAAAATACTCCACAATAATGGCATTAAATCGTTATCTTTTGACAAAAACTATATTAACAGGCACATAGCGTCATCAAAATCTCATTGGAATGATCAATGATGACAAACATTTTTTGATCGTCACCAAAAGTAACAAAAAGAGCATTCGTGAGGGTCATTAAAAGTTCGTCACTAGAAGTTTCACCCAAGAGAGAATTAGTGATGAGACTTTAATGACCCTCACCAAAAGTGTCATTGAAAATGTCTTTGGTGACGGACCATAAAGGACCATCACTATATACACTTACAGTGATGGTTTTTTAATTATCAATGATGACGGACATTTTTTTACCGTCACCAAAAGTAACAAAAAGAGCATTGGTGAGGGTCATTAAAAGTTCGTCACTAGAAGTGTCACCAAAGGGAGAATTAGTGATGGGCCTTTAACGACCCTCACCAAAAGTGTCATTGAAAATGTCTTTGGTGACGGACCATAAAGGACCATCACTATATACATTTACAGTGACGGTTTTTTAAGGACCGTCACCATATGTGACATTGGTGATGGACCTTAAAGGTCCGTCACAAGCATGACCCTCACCAATGTGGTTTTTTCTTGTAGTGTGCATGAATCATGTCAGAGTGAGAAATGATGCTATAACAAATATATGGTTGCAACACCTCAATTTTGAGGGTTTTCTTCATGTAAAGTCTTCTATTTTCTGTTCTATATCTCTTGGGCCTCAATATAACTCTGATTTGTTGTTTTAAATGCACATATTGAGCCTCCATATTGGCCTCCTGCTCTTACTTTGCTGAACTGCGTTATTTCTGTGCAATATTGTTTAGTATTGTTGCTTGTTCCCTTTTGGGGATATTACATGTGGTTTGTTGACTTTGCTTCTTTGGTTGTGCGCGTTCATTTCTTTTAGTTATTCATAGAATACTTGACTCGTTTCATGACTTTACCCATGCTCACGAATTGACCCAACGTGCACGATTTGACCCAAAGTGCATGATTTTGCCTTTGTTGTTTTTCTACCTTAACTTCTTCTCTGCTGCCCTTGCTTCGTTTGATTATAATTTTACTCCTCTCTGCTCCTTTACTTTTGCTAATGTTATAATGATGCTCCTTTTTTGACTTACCAACAACATTTTCCCCTTCTACTGAATTGAAAGGCATAATGGATTCTTTTGAAGCTCTTAACAGTCAGGATTTCCCCTTTTCTTGGAAAAAAATGATAGCCATGGAATATTATTTCTAGTATGGAAATCTAAGCAATAATCAGTCACCTGGTGATACTGTGAAATACAGGAGTCTAATAGTGGCTCCAGCTAGGGATGGCAGCTTCTTTAAGAGGTGTCAAGAACACCGTAGACTAGTGGCCTGCTCCATTGGGCCGATCCCATCCTGTAACCTAATATGCTACCATCTCTATGGCTGAAAACCTTCAACCTGAAATCAACACTCTATGCAAACTGAATTCTAGAACACACTTGATCTAAAAATTGAAAGGTAACCTGAAACTGAAAACTAGAAAAATTCCCAAAGTATTGAGCTCATTTGCACACCTACTTACCTAATCTACAATTCTAATCATTTTTCTTCCTTTTAGGGTGCATTTAGACTTGCGTACCCTAACATCATTTTTTCTTTTGAATTTCTAACCTATCACCTATCCCTTATTTCTCCTATTGGTTTAGATTAGGCTGTTGAACCAATGTCATTTTATACCTATCTACTGATAAGCCAAGATTAAATGGTTTGGAAAATCTTCATTTTCTAACTTATCAACAGAAAATTCAAAATTGTACAATCATGCTTAAATTGTATGACTGCACAAAACCTTTTTCAATAGTAGTGGAATTTTTATTTGCAACACTTTCAGAAATATTTATTTTTTTTTTGGGGCTTTCTTTTTGCTTATCATACTGGGCGTATGGCCTTCACTTCGGGCTTCAACCTTGTCCAACGGATTATTGAAAATTATAAGGCTATGGTATTGACAATGATGAAAGTTTAATCTGAGTTTTTAACAGAAATAATGTTTTAGCATCCTGCCATTGACAGGACCCCCAAACAGCTCTGTTCCATCCATCTCTTGTAAGAAAAATGCATTATCTCCTCTAAAAGAATTAATAATGTATGGGAATTTCCATAGGTTGTCAAATTTGCCATGCTTACCTTTATCTTCTCTTCTAGAATCCCATTTCAGCACTTTATCTCCGATCTTGAAATCATTTGCTTTTGTCCTTTTGTCAAAGATATTTTTCATATTTTCTTGCACCACCTGAGTTTTGTTGTACACCTCTTCTCTAGATTGTTGTAGCTGAATGGTCTGCCTTATTCTTCTTTGTACATCATTTTCTTCAGCTTGCACCTATTAAATGAGTCTCATGGCTGGCACTCCTAAAGATGTTGGGAAAATTGCATCCATTCCATAGACTAACTGGTATGGTGACATGCCAATTGATTTCTTAGTTGTCAGTTTGTCAGCCCACAATGCATGCACCAATTTGTTATGCCAGGATTTCTTATTGTCTTCTAGAAACTTCCTGATGATGTTGACCAGGCTCTTGTTGGAGGATTCATCTAGTCCATTACCTTGAGGGTAATAAGTTTTTGAATGCCCCAAAGAAATGTGATATCGGTGGCAAAAATCCACCATATTCTTGGAATTAAAATCATCAGCATTATCTATAATTATTTTTCTAGGACAGCCAAATCTGGACAAGATGTTGGCTTCAAGAAATTTGATAATCACTGGGTCAGTAGCATTTCTGGAAGGGATGGCATCTATCCATTTGGTAAAATATTTTGTAGTATTAAGGATCCATTTATGCTGGGCAAGGGAGGAAGGGTGGATTTTTCCAATGAAGTCTAAACCCCATTATTGGAAAGGAGCTTCAACAGATATTGGAAAGGCGACAACTTTCTTTTTCCCTCAAAAATTTTCCATTTATGATAGGTAACTACCATTTTGTGGATGTCTGGGAAAAGAGTAGGCCAATAGAAACCAGCTCTAAGGATCTTGTTAACAATGGTTTTCCATTAAATATGGTTTCGCCAATCCCTGTCCCTTGATTAGTTTAGTGGGTCTGATATCTAAATCATACTCCAATATGACAACAATCCACTTGCCCCTTTTTCCATCAAGATCCTGTGTTAGAATGTCTTTGACAATTGTGTTGGGCACAAATGAAATTATGTGTGAATGTAGAATGTAAACTCTGAAACCCTTCAATGCTTTGATCAAGGAAAAAGCCTAGTTTTCCATGATATTTTACTTAAAATATGCATCTCTTAAAGCTTGGCTAAAAAAGGCTATGAGTTTCTCTTGTCCCTCTTTATTTTTCTGTAGCAATACAACAACAATTGTGTGCACTGATGCAAAGGAAAAAATGATGAAATCCTTGGTGAAATCAAGGCTGATTAGAACTGGTCCCTTTGTAAGTGCCTACTTTACCAAGTCAAAAGACTATTTAGCCTCCTTGGTCCACTTGACTCCTGAATCTCTCTTCAGCATGTTAGTGATATCCCTCAGGAGTTCTGCAAGGTTTGGTATAAACCTTCTTAAAAAAATTATCTTTCCAATGAAACATTGCAGCTTTTTAATGTTCCTGGGATGACTGATTTGAAGTATGCCCTTGATTTTGTAGGGGTAAATCTTGATACCTTCTTCAGATATGATATGACCCAGAAGCTTTCCTTCTTCAAGACCGAATAATGATTTCTTAGGATTCATAGATAGACCGAACTTTCTTCATTTTTCAAAAACTCTTCTCAAGTGGGCCAAATGTTCTTCATCAGTTTTTTAGTATACTGTAATATCATCAAGGTAGATCACAATGAAAAGACCAATTTCTTCTGAGAACGCAATTTCCATTTCTCTTTGAAAAGTGGCACCAACATTTATTAATCCAAAGGGAATTTTTGCATACATGAAGGTTTCCCAAGTAGTAAAATTTGTTTTGTGTTGATCATCCGGATGCACCAGTACTTGATTGTACCCCAAAAAGCCATCTATTAAAGATATACTTTTGGAGCCCACTACCTTTTGCAATATGTGGTCCATCTTTGGTAAAGGGTAATTGTCCTTAAAAGATACCTGGTTTAGATTTCTGAAGTCAATGCAAAGCATGATCTCTCATGTATTCTTTCTTACAGGTTCAATATTGGAAACCCATTCGGAGTATCTGATTGGGACTATTATCTTATCATCATACATTTTCTTGATCTCCTTCTCAACCAGATGCATTTGGACAGGATTTATCCTGCGTAGTTTCTATTTTAAAGGCTTCTGGTTCTCCTTGAATGGAATTTTGCGCTGGATAATATCAGTATCATAAGATTTCAGGTCTTCATAACTCCAGCCAAACACATCAATAAACTCCTTGAACAAAGAAATGTATTTCTTCTTTGTGGATGTTGGCAGTGTATTTGATAACTTTATTAACTTAGGATCCTGCTCATTGCCCATATTGCACTCCTCAATATTTTCTTCTGTAGATTCAATTTTTGGTTTCCTAGCCACATCATCAAGATCGAATAGTTCCTCCAGGGGGACGAGTCCTCTAGGCAGGGTGTTGTCTCTGAATTGCAGTACTTCAAATTCTTCCGTTTTTGGATCTTCATGCATCTCTGTCCTATGTAGATCTTTATTTGCTGAAAAATTTATATCAGGATTGTGAGGGGGCTCCTCCCCGCACGGTTGCTCTTTAATGGAGAAATATTCTTCACGGTCTAGGTCCAAATTGGAATCTTCAAACTCACCCTTAGATTGCAAGAAATTCTCAATCTGTTTATCATCTCCAAAGACTTGCCAATATCTCATATTGTCAGGAATTGTTGGATGGTGTCTAACCTTCACTGTATATTGTTTGTTAGGATGAGGTAATTGACAAGTGCTGGCCGAAAATGCTAATCCATTGGCAAGGATATTTTGATTCTTGGAACTGAGGAAAGCCATACTCTTCGAGCGTTTTTAGGAGGTCAAGGGCAGAATTCCTGTATGCTCTTAATCTGGGATGCTTGGCTGAATATTATCCCTTGATTTTTTTAATGACCAGCTCAGAATCCCCATGAACAAAGATTATTTTGGCTCCCAATTTCTTCAGTAGTTGTAAACCCAAAAGGAGTGCCTTGTACTCTACTATATTATTGGTACACTGAAAGTTTAGCTTGTAAGAATGCCCTTTTGCGTGGTTATTTTTAGTATTGCATACCCACACCCCTGCTCTTGAGCCATCTTTGCCACAAGAACCATCAAAACTCCTGTTCCAAAAAGGTTCAGGTTCAGACTTGTGTTGCACAATTTCCATTTGGTTTGATTGTTCTCTCTTCTGATCTTCTTCTCCTCTAGCTACTTGTTCATTAATATTTTCATCATTGTAAAGAATAAATGAATCAAGCTCAGAATGGACAGAGTAAATGGGGTAGTCATGAGGTGTTTCTTAACTTCTCACCATGTATTTCATTAGATTTTCCCTATACAACCTCCTTTGTTGGCCAAAAACTGGTATGGTAGCATAAGTCATATCCATTTGGAAGGTGCCTTGAAGCTTGGATCCCCATGAGCGTGATAAAAGCATGCCATATTTAGGAGGGATTTCAGCCACCACTATGTCCATCACTAGACTCTTGGCTGGTATCTGGGCTAAAGTAATATAGAGATCTTTAATGAGGCCTAGACATTTCACTTTGTTGGAGTCAATTGAGTACAGGTGTTTGTAGGGTCTAGTTATCTCCAGGCCAAGACTCTCCATAATTGCCTTTGGCATGAGATTATGAGATGCACCTGAGTCTAACATGGCATTATGGAGAATCTTATCATGAATATTGAAACTGACATAAATTGGGGGAACACCTCCCTCCTGAAATTTACCCTCTACTTCTGGCCCAAACAAAAGCTCATCTTTGTCATCATTTAGATTTACAAAGTCAATAATTTCTCCTATATTCAGCGCTTTTAGGACTTCGGACCTATATACATCCTGGTTCACCAATTCAGTGAGAGGAATGGAAATTTTTATTTTGGCAATTTCATTCTCAATGTTGAATGGTGTCTTTGTTCTTGGCAGATTTGAATCAATCTTCTCAGGCACTATTTTTGCAGCAACTTCAGATTGTTGACTTGTATTAGGGATATCAGCTGGAAAGGTTTATCTTGGACTGATCGTTGTTCTACTAGTGTTGCTTTCTAGATCATTATTTCCAGGGATTTTCGTAATTTTCTTTGAACTCTCTGTTGTTGTCTTGGGATCAACTTCAAGGGCCTTTTTTGGCTTGAGGGATATTGACCCAGGTTTGGTTTTTGAGGTTTGCCAACAAACCCTTGTACTACTGGCCCTTTCGGCAATGGCCTGCTTGCGCAGGTCAAGGTCTCACCCGAAGTAGTATGGGGGGGTGCTAGAACCAAGTTTCCGCACCCAGAGAGAGGGGTTTAATGGAAGTGGGTCTCCTCAGATCCAATAGACCTGTATCGGGGAACTTCTAATACATAAACCCTTAACATCGTATCAACAGAATACCTTAAGCTATGCTTATAAATCATTCAGTAACATGTTAACAAAAGCGAAACATCCAAATCTAACCAGATCTATGCATTCATCTTCTTATACAGTACTGCATCCATGTGCACATTAATAATCATCAATATGCATCAGACATATATGAATAACAGAAACGCAGGTAGTAATCATAACACAGACACTTTAGTTTTCCCAACAATCTTCTCATTCATTAACATTCAGGTCCTGTTTACAGACTCTATCGACCAACCTGCGCACACAGCCAGAGGGGTCCGCACACAACAAGACTAAGGGTTTCCGCGCACACAGCTAGCAGGAGCCCTTACCCAGACAATCGACCCAAGATCCACAAGTTCGTATCAAGATTAGTCACTTCTTCGCTACTCCTAGACTCATTTTTATCCATCTATTTATAGCATGCTAGCCTATGTTATCCTATGGTCCGCAACCTGTGGTTTTCAAACCCTAGGTCTACCCCTGGACCCATTACAATTCGTTGAGGGGTTTGACCCGCCCCAAACCCCCTGCGCTTAGGCTATTTATTACAAAATATTCAAAACTATAAGAAAATGTCGTTAGGGAACCCCATTCCAACAGTCCCCCAACACAATCTTGTGACTCGTCCCGAGTCATAGCGTTGACGGGGTCTTCATCGTTTCCTTGAGTTATTTAATCACAGCGGTTAGCAGGGGCAAAACACGAAGACTCTGCACGGTGGCGGTCTACGCAATATCTACCAGCTTCTGCAAAGTTGGTCATTCAGTTTCAATGGTGGCACTATCCATGGTCTGATTCAGTTAACGCACCGCTCCTTCTAAGTCCTACGACATCTTGAGGGCTTCATCAGCCCAAGGTGTCAGATGGTCGCTAAGTATCTGTTTCTTTCATCGTAGTCCCACAATGTCACCGCGAAGCGCGTGGCTGGTGCAAAGTCGAGTTAATCGTTGTGCTGGAACAAGGGTGATCATCGTGCCTTCCATCTATTCAAAATCTTGTTCCTTCTGGTGCAACTCTTGATCGATTTTTCGGAGGATAGGGTCATGTTGTACTTGGGACCATAATTCCATAGCAGTCTCAAACAGAGTGATGCCCTGACTAATCTGCATCGTAATAGTGTTTGTTACTTCTGTAACCAGTGCTACTCGTTGGGCACGCACTTCCGGGGGGGGGGGGCTCAGGCTGGAGCTTGGCCTGTAAGGAGGCAATCTGAAGTTTGAAATCGGCCTTGACAACCTATACCTCTATTCGAGACGCCTTCAAGGCAGCGACCAATCCTTCGACCTTAACTTGCGGCTCAGGGGAAGCAGGAATTACTTCTGGCATGTATTCGCAAATCCATTTGATCAGTTGTTCTAAGGCAGCGTGTTGTGCGATGGTGGTGACGTGTGCAGCCTAGACCTGGGCAACTTCGGCAGCTTGAGTCGTGATAGTTTGTTCGGCCTCGCTGAGCTGTTGTTGTGCGCGGAGTTCTCGGTGCTGAAGTTCACTGGTGATGGAGGTAGATAACTCATGCAGTTGTGCACTTACCAGTCGGCTAATATTGAGGTCAACGAACAAGCATGTTTGAATGCGTTCGCATAGTTCAGGAGGCTCCAGTGTAAGAGCAGCATCAGGGAGAGGATAGAGCCGGTTGTCTGTGATGGTGGTCAGGGTTGTGACTGGAGTGGGTTGGCCCACTCTAAGTTGCCTCGCTTGATCCTCGCTCGCTTGATTCTGCCGCACTTGATCCACGCTCGCCTGCAGGGTGTCTCCTTTGAGCCGGAGTGCCTGCAGCTCTTCTTGCAAAACTTCTATAGCGGCCTTGTACTATTCTTCCCAAGTAGTCCACCGATCGACAGACACAGTGGTGACAACGTCGGCGATCTGGTCAAGTTCATCCTCCGTCAAAGTAACCTCCGTGTTGGTTCCAATCTTACTGGCCTTGCGCTTCTTCCGAGACCCCAAACGCAGCCCGCAGGTATGCTTGAGACTAGGAAAGACTAACGTTTCAATGTTGTCAATAGCATTTGCATTATAATCTGGATGGGAGTCAGGTTCTAGCTGCGTGGTAGTACCTTTCAGGGTCGCCTGTTACGTGGAGGGATGAATCATTGAATCCATTGTGGGCCGATTCGACGTTGTTGATGCTACGTTATGGCTGGATGTGCCTGTTGCGTCTAGACCAGACGGTTGGGCTGCGACTTTCCACGCTGGCGGCCAAGTGGAAATTATTTGCTTGATCTTGTCTTCGGTGGTCAAATACGAAAGGTTATGCCAGGTGTGATCTTTACGGCTCGAATTTGCACATTGTGCATGGTCACCTAAAATGTTGAAATAGGCTTATATCTGTTGTATATTGTGGGTGATAGGCATAGCTGGGAATGAATTGCTGCAATTATGGCCCTATCGTAAAGAACCCAGAAGGAGTTGTTCTCCTCAACCCACTTAGGGTCCTTTGATTCTCATAGGGTGGAAAACCACGCCCCCTCACACATGAAGGGCTCAAGAGGGGGGAAGATCGCTTCTTCCGAAGTCTCCCATGCAACTAAGACGATTAGCAGTATCAGCCAAGAGTAGTAGAAAGATTTTCCCTGCTCCTGAGCCTCGCCCACATTATCGAGGAATTCCTTAACCAGATATTGGGACCAATTAAAACATACTCCTTTTTCATATTTTCTAGAAATTTGAATGACATGGGCAGGGGCAGCCGTTGCCTGGCATCTGTGCATAAACTTGCAGGAAGGAAGTAAGGTACCTATATGTGTCCCTTCATCGTGGATTATATCAATATGAAAGCCCCGTTTGTTGCGTTTTACATGGTACCTGCCCTGGACATCTTCAACATTATGGTGCTAGAATTTCTTTCCAGTACCTTCCCTAGGATTGGGTCCATGCATGGGAAGGTCGGTGATCCGATGAATTAGGGCAGCATCAATTGGTATGCAACCTTGGAGCCATAATCACCCGCATGAACGAGCGCCAACAACTGTTGAACAACTAGGCCGATGATGTTGTATCGACCAAAGTGGGGGAGGCGCAACAGGTTCAAGATGCCCGATCTGGCTAATCCTCTGACCCAAGGCATGGACTCCACTTTTTGTACACCATCCTCGAGTACCTGTTCCAAGTATAGCTCTAGAGCTAATGAAGGGAATGCGTCCAGGTTCCCCAGGTCATGGTTATCGAACTTTATATGGGGGAGGTGGCCGATCATATCTCCTAGTTGGGGCACCTCATCCGGGACCAGAGGCATCTGAAATTAGGCACGGACGATATCAACGTTGGGCAGATGTGTCGTTGTTCTGCGTGGCCTAACATAGGGAGGTAACCATGTTAATGGAGTCACCTGCAGCCCTTCTGTCGTGAGCGCCTTTAGGCGTGGGGATGCAACAGTCGATCGTCCCTTACGTGCTTTCTAAGGGGAATGATGAATTTGAGGGGAAGTACGAGGCTTACCACCAGTCTACTTTGCCTGCTTTACTTTTTCTTTTCCCTTCCACTGTGCCAGGGTAGAGACAATATCCTCTGGTGCCACGGTTACTTCACGGACCTCATCAAATCATCTTTCTTCAAACGGTGTGGCCGACGAAGGTTCATTAGGGTTTGTAGCGGTCATCCTTGCTTGGAATATGATCTCGGCATTACTACTATTAGATGACGCATCTTGCTCAGTCATGGGGATGTCAAGGAGACAGAAGAAAGGATATATATCAAGGTGCAAGAATCTCGAAAAGTAATTTAGCCCTGCAGAACCAACAATTCTCATCTTATAGCCTTGGAGAGGGAAAAATGGCTTGTTTCTTCTTAAATGCACTTCATCATTATGGGAACGTTAAAAAATCCTCGTAAATTACCTCATTAATTGCCAATTACCCACTCCGTCAAATGGGAAACATTATTTTCCATGCTCCCGCTCCATTTCAAGGGCTAGTTTTTCCACTGTGCATAACACTTGTGCCCGTATCGCACCCACCTGTACCCTTAGTCCTTCGCACCAGCCCAGTGGATCCATTTTTCCTATCTTGGTGGTCATGACCAGGTGTGCGCAGTTCCCGTTATACAACTGCTTCGACCATATAGTCATTTCATTAGTCCCAAGGAGTCCTTATAGGGCCTCAGCCGACTACCATTAACATATCTTGGCAGAGAATCGTTGCGCAACGTAGCCAATCTGACAGCATTGCCATTGGTAATTTCCTTTAGTATGTACGAACCTAACTAGTGCTGTCGGAACTTCCCCGGATGTCTCGGGAACTGGCTATCGTAAAGTAGTACCAAGTCTCCCTCCGAAAAGAACTTTTTCCGGATGTGTCGATCATGCCAAGATTTTTCGCGCGCCTTCTGAACCTGTTGGTTGAATTGAGCAATGAATTGGTCTTCTTCCAGGGCTAGTAGTTGTGCCAAGCGTTCCTCCATGATGTCTGGGTCTACCATATTTGTGAAGGCTGAGATGCGCAGACTGGGAACGATGTATTCCATAGGCATGATAGCCTCCTTTCTGTAGACCATGCTGAAATATTTCAATACAAACATTCCAAAAACCAAGATCAGATGATGCCCAAACCCTAGCCCAGTGGAAGAAATATTTAGCCAAGGCGAGGAGAATAATATTGGAGGGAGTGAAAGACCACATTGTCTCAAACCTCCATGGGAAGGAAACTAATTTTTTCAATGTGGAACGCACTGATAAAGTTATTCAAGAATAGAAGATACCATAGAAAACTAGTCTCAAAGACAAAATTTGAAACATTAAGATGCAGAAGAATGATATTATTCTGCAATATCTCTCCATATTCACACAAGTTCGGGATTACCTTTGAGGGGTTGTGTGAATGTTGGGGAAGATGACCTGGTGAGCCTAGATCTTCTAATCATTCCCAAAATTTGGCATAGCTACCACGACTTAGTAAATGGGAAAGAAAAAGTATCAAATTGGGAATGTTTTGGTCTGATTTGGTACAAAAATAAATTAGGCGAAATACTAGAGATGGAAGTTCATCCAAGGGAGAGGATGAAGAGAATTTTTCTTTGATTGGAAATGGAAATAAGGGAATAGGGAAGAAACCTCAGAAAAAAGCAGAATCCAGCCAAGGGTGCAAGAAGAAAGAAATTTTCCAAAGTAAAATGCTTAAATTTTCATGAATTCAGGCACTATGCTGCAAAGTTTCCACATAAAAAAGTCTAGCAAGAAGAAATTAGGAGGAGCATTAGGTAAAGAATTGGCTTCAAATTTCAAGCTATACTTCACCCTAATCACATGCATGGCCAATAATGTGATTGGGAGTGTGTGGTACTTGGAATCAAGTGCCTCATTCCACATGACATGGTGTAGAGATATTTTTAGTGACCTAGAGGAGAAATATCTCCAGATGCATATTGATCTTGGGGATGATGGAAGATGTTGTAGCACAATATCACTCAGCAAAAAGTCGAGAGAAGCTCTGGGCAATTTAAAGTTGCGGAGGAACAATTATCGAAGTGGAACAAGTTCAAGGAGATAAACAAAATGTTTTAAAGACATTCGAAACATTGTGCCTAAGAAATCTGTTATTGGGTGATTCAATTACATTGCAGGGGTTGAAGCAGAAGTCATTGTTGTTTGTCTTTTGAGAAAACTGCTCGAGCTTGATGCTATTAGCAGGCATGAAATAAACCTTCAACTTGGACGTGGAATTACTCATTTATTGCATGATTGCTTGCGTATGAAGAAAATTCCAGCAAGAGTAGACATTTTGGATGATGACAATGCGTATGCACTAAGAAAGTTTTGCTTATCTTATCATGATATCAAAGCTGTGATTGTAGAGATTGCTGCTCGATTGGGTATGATAATGCATTTAAAAGCATCTCCCAAAATATTGTCAACAAACTCTGGCTCGTGATGTCACGCAAATATACGCACCTCTGGCCCATGCAATAGGCATTGGCAGCTTATCATTAGAGCCTGAAGACCTTGCTTTCCAATCTTCATTTCCAAATTCATATTCGTTTGTACATACATGGTTAAGAAACCATGGAGCATGAGGTAAGCGCCATGCAAGTGTTGGTATTGATGTACTAAAGGAGTTATTTTTAATCAGTTTGTTGCCAGATAGGAAACTGAAATGTTTTGACCAGCAATCTCTCCATGTTCTATCAGAAACAAAAGATTCAAATTCACTTCTTCTATTTTGGGTATTTGGAAGATTGTCTGAAGCACAGGTTTGAGTGTTTTGTCATTGCATTAGAAGATGCTTCCAAAGATGCACTACCTTTCTTAAAAGACAAAGCCTTGAAGACAATGTTTGATCTTCTTAAGAAAAACCTGAACAAGAACGCAAGCTCCTTTCGACACTTGTGAACAAGCTTGGTGATCCAGAAAGAAAAGTGGCCTCAAACGCTGGGTATCTCCTGTCATGTCTACTAACTGCTCACCCAAATATGAAGGCAGGCGTGGTTGATGAAGTAGATGTTTTTGTGTTTCGTCCCCACGTTGGACTGCGGAAACCCTTTGATTTTAATCATAGCTAAAAGCACTGAAAGTGATAAAGTTCCGGGGTATCCAGATAGACCCAAATTTCTGATTGGGTTAAAATCAGGGGAAGTTCTCACTTATGACGAATTCCATTCGCTTCTGGAGGACTTCGTTCGGAAACAGTGGCGTACCTCAAGCCTCCATACAAAGCCGTCGTTCCTCAACTTAAATCTGCTCTGCGCTGAAATTTCCAGATCTGAGATATACGATGCTTTGTGTTGGGGAATCAGCTTTGAGGAGTTTTGCATTCGAAATTTGGCGATCAAGCACAAGCTCTCGCTAAACAAAAGCGCTAAACTTTATTTTCATAGTATTAAACCATCCAAGGATGAGGAACTCCTAACGGGTGTTAATAGAGCTTTTTCTTATGTTTTAACTGATGAAGTTGATGTTATCATAGAGAAAGAAACATGCGTGCTTTTTCAATTGGTGTATTCCAAGAGTTTCAACATTTGAGTGCAAGCATTGATGTTGCTATATCGACTTCTAGCTAAAAACCAAACTATCAGTGATCGCTTCTATTGTGCTCTTTATTCAACACTTTTGACTCCTGCTCTCATGAAGTTGTCAAAAACAAAGATGCTTCTGGGGTTTATGTTCAAGGCGTTGAAGTCTGATATAAACTCAAAGCGTGTTGCTGCATTTTCAAAACGGTTTTTGCAGTGCTCGAGCTTGCGAATGATTCAGATTAAGTTTCACAGCCGAAAGATGTTTGGGAATGATGTGTACACCGGCGAGAACTCGGACTATCTTTTTCACACAGAAAGGCGTTTCTTTCTTCCTGCCCAGATTTCAATTCTGTACTAGGGCCAGATGCAGTTATATACGTAATAAGGTGGATGTGTAGGATCGATGCAGCTGTTCTTGACTTGTTGCAGATGACAGTGGTGGTTTGCAAAGTAGAAACGAAGTTGGATTGACGGCTTGGATTATTTGGCTCAGATCCAACGGTTTGCGGGGGGATAAATTAAACGGAGTTTATGGGAGATGGCACCCCCGCAGATGGTTTGATTTAAACCGTTGTTTACAAGATCGACGGCTGTGATGTATTACGACACCTCCGATTCATTTCGTACAAGCTGCTATCAGCACCCCCCGTAGGTGGTTATTGGTTTTCAAAAACCATGGGTGGTTGTGTTAATAAATACATATGGGCAATGGGACCCAATTCTTTTTACTTGCGCTAGTGTAAAGCCTTTTGGGTTTTATATTATATATTATATATATAATATTAAAACAGATACTTTGTAAATGTAAATAATTCCAAAACTTCCACGAATCAGTTTTATAACTGATCAAAGCAGTTAGGAAGTTACATCAGAGGGCAGACATAAAGCAGAGGGGAAAGGAGGAGAGGAGGTTCCGAGTTTTTGAACCTTGAAGCAAATTTTGTACTCCTGAATAGCAAATCAATAAAAAGTATGCAAGTTTCTAGCATTTGTTTGTGTTGAAAAAGTTTATCCAGTTTACATATTGTTATCATGTCTGTGAATAAAATAGAGTGATTTGAGCTGCAGGTCTCTTTATACTTGTGTATCTAAGAGTTAAACACACCTTAATGGGCGCTCCTCTATTTTAACCTTATCCTTACATAGTTCTTCTGAGTTTTAAAGTGGTAGATTATGTTGTTAAACAGCATATCAGTTTGAAATTCCTTCTCATTTGCTTCCATTCAATCATTTCAGCATAAGTGGAATTTAGCATTGCATAATGTACATGGGTTTACTGTCTAAGGGGTCATACAAGAAAGGTTTTGAGAGTTTTTAATACAGAGACAAAACATATTCATTTGTGACAGAATTAGACAATGTCTCAAGCATTGATTCCTTTACACAGCAAGGAATTGTTTTCTTGAGGAACAACAGAAGGTACAGGGCTACCAGGATTGGTACAATAATTTTTAAGATGGATTCGAGATCCCCTCTTCTCCCCAAAGATTTCATGTTTGTACCAGGCCTGAAGAAGAACCTAATCTTTGTAGTAGTTTTGGAAGACTATGGCTAGCATGTAATGTTCAACAGAGGGAAAGCCTTTCTGAGACACATAGCTACTGGGAAGGTGAACCATATCGAGATTCGTGTGAACAACCTATACAAACATGATGTGGAATATTTCACTTCATTAAGTAGTAAGGCAGAGAAAGTGAAGAGTAGAGATGTTGGTGAACTCTGGCACAAAATACTTGGTCATTTGCACCATGGCGCCCTTAAAATTATGTAACAAATAACAACTGAAATCCCTAAAGGATCACTTAAGTAGCAGGATATCTGGAAGGGTTGTACTTTGTGGAAGTATGTAAAATCCACATTCCATGATTGAGACAATAAATAAAATTCATTCTTGGAGAGAGTCCACTCTAATGTTTTCTTACCCTTCTCGATGGCCTCCACTTCCAGACATAAATAATTTTCTATTTTTATTGACAATTTATCAAGGAAGTGTTGGATCTTCTTCATGTGGATGAAGGATGACACATTCTCAAAAAATTTATAATTCAAGGAACTAGTTGAGAAAGCGGCTGACAAGAAGGTGAAGACTCTCAGGAGAGACAATGGAGGTGAGTATGTTTCGATTAACTTCAATAAATTTTGTGCCAAAGAAGGATTTAAAAAATAATTGACAGCTCACCATAACCCACAACAGAATGGGGTAGCTAAGAGAAAGAAACAAAAAATTATGGGAGTTGGGAGAGCTACACTACATGACCAAGGCCTACCACTACTTTTGTGGGCAGAGGAAGTTTACTTGTAGAACCATAGTCCTAATAAAATTCTTGGTATGATTACACCTGAGGAGGCTTGCTCAGGAAGAAAGTTGGATGTGTCTCATTTCCAAATTTTTGGAACCTTTGTTTACTGCCATGTCTCCAAATATTCAAGGAAGAAACTTGAGCTAATAATAGAGTTGAGGGTTTTTGTGGGTTACATAGAAACTCCACACAATTACCAAGTGTAATTACCTTCCCTTATAATGACAGTTGTGCGAAGGGATGTAAATTTTGATGAGGAGAAAGAAATGAGACACTCTCTTGAGAGGGAGATTCAAATCCCAATAGAATAGGAGATTTTAGCTCCAAAGGAGGAACCTCATGAAGTTGTGGAGCAGCCACAAATGGGGGATCAAAGAGGAGTCAGAGTACATACATCCACTCAAGCAGAACCATCGAGAGAATATAGGAAAAGAACCATGAAGCTGATAGATTTTTACAGGATGCAAGGGAGAATGTGAGAGATCCTTCAAATTTGCGCAGGAAAAGGAGGTCACCTGAGAGGTACATCGGCTACATGGCTCTAATGACATAGCTTGTAGAGACTGACCCATCCTATTTTGAGTAAGCAGTGGAGAAACTCAATTGGGTTGATGAAATGTTGGAAGAATGCTAATCCATCATGAAGAAAAGTGTTTGGGAAGTGGTCCCAAGACTTGCAAATAAATCAGTTTTTTGTTTGAGATAGATATTCAAAGTTAAGCATGTAGTAGACGAAATCATAGAGAATTACAAGGCCATATTTGTTGCCAAAGGATTCTCTCAAGTTGAGGGAATTGACTATGAGGAAACCTTTGCTCATGTAGCAAGGTATTCATCCATTAGATCAATTATTTCATTGAATGCACAGATGGGGTGGAATATCCACCAGATGGATGTAAAGACAACATTTATTAATGGTTTTATTGAGGAGGAAGTGTACATAGAGCAACCAAAAGGTTTTGAGACATTTGATCGAGAGTCTCATGTGTGTAGACTCAAGCGAACATTGTGCAATCTCAAATAGGAACCCCAAGCGTGGTACACTCAGATTGACAGTTATTGTTGGGTGTGTGTTATATTATTTCCATGACTAGCCTCACACACAAAGTGGGGTGTATGAGGGGGGCAGAAGCCCCCCTTTCATTGCGTCGGGCACAACAGGGGGTTAACAGGGGAGAGAAGCCCCCCCTGTCGAGGATTTTGTAGGGGGGCAGTAGCCCCCTGCATGGGGTTTGGGGAAGTACCCCGAGAAATTTTTTTTGGACCCTATATTAGGTAGGAGGACCTTCCTATGGTTTTGTGCATGTGTTTGCGTATGGTTTTGAGCATGATGGTTTTATGTCCATGGTATTTTGTAGATACAATCAAGGGAACTATGGTTATGTTCTAATCCAAGGTTAATGAATTGGGATTTATGAATGCTTCGGCATGTATATATATGTATTGTAACATTGAAATGAATATAATAAAAAATCAATCATGGTAGTCTCGGTTTTGGCATCTAGGGGATATATGTTTTATGTTTTATGCTCTCAGTATTGTTTATTTTATGTTTTAAGAATTCATTTGCAGGTAATTTCTATACAACATTAAAAACTAAAATTATTTCACTGGATTTGGATTCACCAGAAGTGAAGTGGATGCAAACCTATATCATATTTTGGCAGAAGGTAAATTTCTTATCATTGTTTCATATGTTCATGATTTCATATTGACAGGTGATGAGTAGATGATCAACCCTTGAAAGGAGGACCTTGCAAGGGAATTTGAGATGAAATACATGGGTCTCATGCACTACTTCGATGGGTTGGAATTATGGCAAGGCAATGGGGAATTTATTGTTTCTCATGGTAAGTATGCCACCGAGATACTGCAAAGATTTCACATGGAGAGTTTTAATCCCATGGAGACACCTCTAACGACCAACTCGAGGAAGGATAATGCCACTTCAGGTGAAGAGGTTGATGTTACCATTTACTGATAGCTAGTGGGTTCAATGGTGTATCTTGTGAACACGCAACTAGATATGTGTTATGCAGTCAACCAACTAAGCCAAGCTATGGTTAGGCTAACCAAATTGTATTGGAATGCAACAAATCATGTTTCACGGTACCTCAGATGCACTACCCAAAATGGATTATGGTACATACGAATAGGGGGAGTGAAGTTTCATGGCTTCACAGATGGAGACTGGGCAGGGAGTCCATTTGACTGTAAGAGTACATCAGGTGGAGTTTGTAGTGTTGGGTCTACAGTAATTTCCTGGTACATCAAAAAGTAGAGGTATGTGGCAGTCAACTCGGTAGAAGTTGAATACATGGTTGCAATTCAAGCGACATGTGAGGTGATTTGGATGAGAAATATACCTGTGGGATTGTTTGGGAGATGGATCCAACTGTGATCTATTGTGATAATCAGAATTGCATTAATCTATTTGAGGATATAGTATTTCATGATCAATCCAAACATATAGATATATGGTATCATCATTTACGTGACTATGTTTAGAGGAGGATAATGTTGCTACAATACATTCCGACAGAGGAATAAGATGCTAACATCTTGACAAAGGCCTTGTCAAGAGGGAAGTTTGAATTCCATAAGTGCAGGATAGGGTGTTTGATAATCCTTTTCTTGCTAAGAGGTAGTATTCAGAAGTGTAGCAAGAAAGGCTCAATTTGACTTAAATCCTTGGTCAAATTGAGAAAATTTGAAATTTCCACATCAACGAACAACTTAGAGGTAGTTAACTAAGGTGGAATGACTCTTGTCACTCAGTTAGCTCAGTAAATTTGAGTTAGAGGGCTTGGAGTTTATTTATGCATGTGTGATTGCTAATTTGTAACAATCCAGTTTAGTTATTTCCAATTGTATTCAGTTAACTGGCCTCTAACTATTGTTAGAGACAATTGAAGGTCAGTTGTGCAGTGGGACAACAATCTAACTCATAGATCATGTAGTTAACTAATAAATCAGCTCAAAATACTTAGTGCATGCAAGGAATTCATATTCCTCAATTGTGGTGGAGATTCTAAGGTAGTGTAACATATGTTGTCGAATAATCTTGAGTGTACATGTGTTTCATGCAATCAATGATAAATCCTTGGAAATTGCCAATTATTTTGGAGGAAATTCCTAAAAAATAGGGGCCAATTTCCTCAAGATTTTCGCAAGGAAATAGGAGCTCAGGTGGGGGCATAAATTGACTAATCTTAGGTTAGAGCTTCTCTTTTGAACAAAGAGAACAATTATTCTTTTGCAGGTTGAGCTCAAAGTTGGAGCTAGCAATTGTAATAGATTATCTATTCATCTGATTAATGCAAGCAAGCTTAAGGGATTTTTACTAGTTGATTTCCCCTAGATAAATTTGTGTATTTGTGTATGTGATTGATGCATGTTTACGAATGTTGTTCTAAATTATGAATTAATTTCCGCATATAAGGAGTGTAGAATTGTGTCTCTTGATTAAGATTAAATTTCTTGAGAAGTTGGAATTATATCACCAAATTTCTACAAATTTCATGGTGCAAACACTTCAACAAAAAAAATTTGGTTATTGTATTCTAGAGAGTGCTAATAATATGCAAGGAGAAAGAGCACATGAAAAAAGAGGGAAAGCACATGCATTAATTTTTATTCATTCTTCTCATGATGCATGGATCATAGATTATGGAGCCTCACATCATATGGAATCCACAAAAATACTCTCTCATCTTTAAAACCATATGTTGTTCTTCTTGTTTTCGTGGGAGATGATTATCTCATAAAGGCAACTAGATAAGGGAGGGTAGATCTTGGACTTGGAATTTTTGAGAATGTCCTGCATATTTCGAAGGTTTCATTAAATATTCTCTCTATTTATCAAATGGCAGATATTGATAGTGGAAGGAGAGTTGAATCCACCCCAGATTTAGTGAGCATATATGGCATGCAAGATAACTCCAAAATTGCAGTTGGTAAAGTAAATCATCAATTTCATTTGTACACTCTTTCTTATTTTTTTCCTCAATTAGATTCCACTTTACCATTGACGCATGAAAATGATGAAAGTAGAATATGGCATGAAAGTTCTAGACACTTAAATTTCAGAAACATGCAACAACTTAGTGAATAGGCGATGGTGAAAGTTCTTACTTCCATATAATTTTCTAACGGAGTTTGTGAAGGATGTTCTCTTGGAAATTAGAATAAGAAAGAAAATTTTGGGAAGGAGCATGCATGGAGGGCCTCCTCTCCCTTGGATCATGTTCATAATGATCTTATGAGTCCATTTCCATATCCTTCCATAGGAAAATCCAAATATGTACTCACATTCATAGATGTTTGCATGAGATACACATGGGTGTACTTTCTGAAACTCAAAAAAGAAGTGTTTGAGCTTCTAAATATTTTCAAAGTGCATGCTAAAAAAAATCCTGGAAAAATGATCAAGACACTCTGTATAGATAATGGGGGGGGTGGGGGGCTGGGGGATGGAGTATGTCAATAAGGTTGTCCAATAATGTTATCATGAACGAGTAATACAATTACAACACATCGTTCCTTACACTCCACAAAAGAACTAGGTAGCTAAAGGGAAGCACAAATCCTTAAAAGAGATGGTTAGTTGCACGTTGCATGAAAGGTCCCTTCCTTCCAATCTTGGGTTGAAGCAATCAATTATGCTTCGTATATACAAAGAAAATCTCTTCACAAATCTATTACAATAAAAACACCTTTTGGAAGCATGGGGTGGCATGCAACCAAAAGTTACACATTTTCACATTTCTAGATCTTATGCATAGGCCTACATATTTTTAAAAAGACGAAGTATTTGGATTCTCAAAGAAATGGTATAAACGGGCATAAAATATTATATCTTTCAACAACAAAACTTTTCATTAAGGGGAATGTTTACTTGAACGAAATTCCCCTGCATGCATTTAAGGAACAACATGCAGAAAATTTTGTGATTCCTTCTATAGTAGATCTAAGAGATGTTGTGTCTTGTCATTCATATTGAGTTTTGAAGTTGGTTTAGAAGATTATGAAAATGCATGTGAAGATTTATATTTCCAACCACTTTCAACACAAAAATGGTGCCTCATGAGTTATATCTTGGATGATCCTGCCACGAGATGTCAAATTGAAGAAGCACCTCATGCACTCACAACTACAAACCAATTATTCCCATGTATTGCTACATGGTTCTAACATTCAACCCTTAAACTTATCCAAAAACTGTAGGGAATCCTCTCTAGGAAGCAACTATGGACTAGGAGTATAACTCCCTCACTAAAAAATAGACTTGGGATTTGGTTATGCTTCATTCATATCGTAATTTTCTCAAATGAAATTGGGTCTACAAGACAAATAAAGCAACAAATGGACTAGTGAGCACATACAAAACATGATTGGTGGCAAAATGATTGAATAGATTCATGGCATCGATTATGATGAAACCTTTTCTCTAGTGGGAAAGATGGACTATATTCAATCAACTCTTACCATTGCAATAGAAAGAAGGTGGGAAGTTCACACAAGGATGTGAAGAATTCACTTCTTCACAATTATTTCAAAGACACAATTTATGTGGAGCAACCACAAGGGTATGTAAAGAATTCATATTTACTCTATTGGCTTAAGAAGTCTTTCTATTTCCTTAAGCAGGAACCTAGAGAATGGTATGCTAAAATGGATTCCTTTTTAATTTCTCAACATTTCATTTGATGTAAATCTGATCCAAGTGTGTATATGCTAAGAACATATAACTCTTTGTTACTCATTGTGCTATATGTAGATGATCTATTAATCACAAGTAGTCTAGCCTACCTGATTTTTACAATGAAAACTGCTTTGCATGATAAGTTTTCCATGAAAAATATGGGTCTATTATACTTCTTCCTTGGAATAGAAATCAAACATAATGATTTAGGGATCAAAATTTCTCAATCCAAGTATACAAGAGATCTCTTAGTTTTCTTTTACATGATTGGCGGCAATTCAACAACTACAAATTTATTATTAGGGGTACACCTTGAGGATAGAAAGGATACACCATTGGTTGATTGCACCATGTATAAATAGATTGTGGGTAGTTTCCTCTATCTTAGTCACTCTCATCTAGATCTCTCATATGTAGTGGGCGCAATTTTCAAATACATGTAGGAGCTGCATAAGCTACATTAGAAAGCTACCAAGCACATACTCAAATATGTCCAAGAAACCATCAACTATAGGATTCATTATGTAACAAGATTGTTGCACTGAAAATTGTCACCTTGACATTCTACTATCTGTATGAGCTCATTATCACTCATACTTTCCTCCTCTGCAAGTCTTAAAACATTAGTTCCTCATATCAAGCCTTTAAAATAAGAGAAAAGCTCTCAAAAGTCTCTAAAACTCTGGTATCGCACTTTCTCTTTGTCTTACCTGCGGTCCCACATCTAATGGTCATGTCTCCTGCGTACCTGACCGCATTTTCTCTATGTTAAGAGTGCGCACCCCTGTAAAATATTAAAAAGGCGCAAGTAAACTCAAAAAGCTCACTTTCAGTCATTTTTAGAAGCTTCTGGAAGAAATCTTGCAGTGGCAAGTCCGCTCTTTTCAGGTTCATGTATCCCATGCCTTAAGGAGCTAACCCCTTGATGTGAAGAGCTTATCCCTTTGAAGGAGGATTCTATCCCTTCATAGGTGGAACTGTAACCTCCTCTTTTGCACTATAAAAAGAGGCCTTGGGCAGCCTCAAAGGGAGTTCAAGCTTTAGTATTATTTGAGGTCAAGTGCTATTGGAACTTAGACTCCTTTAGCTGAGATTTTATGAGGAAAGATTATATACCTGTATGTATCTCGATTAGAAGAGTGCAAGGCTTGTCAGAGTAAAAGAAATTCCTGCTTCGAACCCCAGGAAGACCTGTTCAACATCAAGGCTGAAAAGGTTGTAAGGTTCTTCTACTATTTCAAAGTTAATACAAATAAGTTTGTTTTTCTCAATAAGTTGTCAATTGATTGTTTATTTTATGGATTCCTTGATCACCATAATAGATAAGATTTATGAATATATACTATGCAAGTGCTATTTGATGTTTGTTTGTTTGTGATTGCAGATCTTTGAAGATAACTCTTTCGAGCGATTGAAGGACGACTACTACAAACAAACATTGGATCAAGGTAGGATCGTAACACCTTTGTAGCATTTACTTATAAATCGTGATATATCTAGAGAAAGATAGATTTAATTGTCTGTTTGTTGCTAGACTATCTTCTGATACTAGGGAGATCGGTCTTGTCCGCAAGATCGATTTATCCGGCCAACAGGGATGTACTTTGGATCTCATTGGCCAAGCTAATTAATATTGGGTTGATGGTAACATTGATTGCAAGTTCACTTCAAGATATGTTCTCAATTTGGGTTCCAAACCCATTTGTCGGTCCAAAAAAAAAAATTTGATTTCTTTATCATCAACAAAGGACAAATATAGAGGTCTAACTAACATTTCCATTTAGGGAATTTGGTTGCAAAACTTCCTCATTGAGATTGGTATCATATTTCATCATTCACCTGTCATCCGATGCAACAATCAAAAAACACTAAAGTTAATGAGAATGCCTTTCGAATTAATCAATCATTAGGATTTGGTCGACATTTTGAACCAACTAATGTGGTTCATCCTCAGGAAAATGGTGAAAAAATCAATCAATCCTAAAGAATAAATAGCAAGGGTGCATCAGGGTCCAGGGTTAGCTGTTAGGAAATAGTCATTGAATTAATTAAAATAATATTTAATTATAAACTAGCTATTTTAAATTAGTCATATATATATATATATAATTAAATAAAATTCATTCATAATATTATACGAATGCATTAAATAAAGTCAATAATATCACAAGTTGTTAAATTGTATAGTGTATTCATTAGGATAAGTTAAATATTCTTATTAATAAATTGTTTAATCATTTTTTTAATTATATTAAGAAATTAAGTATATAGAATAAGAAAAATCAATAAAATGAACCTGAAATTAAATCGAATCGAAATAAAATAAAATAATTAAAGGATTTATGTAATTTTTAATCAATAATACTAGAAAAAAAATGAGGGGAAGGAACACGGGGAGAAATGAAGAACAGAGCTGGGCCAGAATCCAACTGATACTTAATTTCCAACCATCGTCCCTATTGAGATTGATTACATGTGTTGGGTGTGTGTTATATTCTTTCCACGACTAGTCACATGTGTGGGGGCGTAATTTGCCCTTTTTCGTTGTGCCAAGTGTAGCCCCCCTACACGGGGTCCGGGGCAATGCCCCGAGAAATTTTTTGGACCCTATAATATGTGGGTGGACCTACCTATTGTTTTGTGCATGGGTTTTGTACATGGTTTTGAGCATGATGGTTTTCTGCCCATGGTGTTTTGTAGATCCAGTCAAAGGAACTATGGTTATGTTATAATACAGGGTTTATGAATGCTTCCGCATGCATTTATGTGTATTGTAACATTAAAAGGAATATAATGAAAAATCAATCTGGTAGTCCCAATTTTGGGATTGAGGGGAAAATCTCTATGTGTATTTGTTTTATGTTTTATGCTCTCACCTTTGTATATTTTCTATTTTAAGAATTTGTTTGTAGGTAATTTCTGTACAGGGTTTAAACCTACACCATGATTCTCAATTTCAATAGCTTCTCTTAGCTTCCTACGGTGGAAGTGAACAAACCTTGAAATTAATTTGGCATCCTCAATGCAGACATGGTGCTCAGATTTATTTGCATGTTCAACTAGAGCTAATGAGCAGGAACAATGGTGCCTAATGTATGCTGCATGCTCTTGGATTATTTGGTTAATGGAGCGACAAGTTTCTCCAATGTAGGGAATCCCATAGGAACATGGGATCGAGTAGACCCCTTTCATGTCTTTAGGGTCTATAGGGTCCTTAACAGATCTAAGAGAATCTGTAATGGTATTAATGGGTTTGAATGAAGCAAAAACTCTGTTCTTTTTAAGAATATGGGAAATCATGTCAATGGTTCATTGGATAAACGAGAGTTGCACCTTAGAGATAGGATCATCACGAGAATTCTTAACCCTTGATTCTTTACAAGCTCTTTGAAAAGCCTTGAGGCCCTTAGTTCTGTTATAGCCATTATTTTAAAAACATTTAGAAGATGATATTTTTCTCCTTTAGGTGATTCTCATAAGAAATTCTCAAAGCACGAGTGGCAAGATTGCTAAGAACCTAGAATTTTTAAAGAATGGAAGGATATTAGGCTAGACCCAGGGGGTTTGTTTGTAAGATTTTAAGTTGTTTCCCTTTATATCAACATCCCTATTCAAGAGGCCATTAATGTCATAAATCGGATCACTCGCAATGACACTGCAAAATTGGTTGGCCTCTGCCTCACCTCTACTTTATTTAGTTTCCAAGGCGAGTTCTATGAACAAACCTGTGGGGTAGTGATGGGTCATCCTCTTTCACCTATATTTGCTAACTTATTCATTGAAAATTTTGAGACTAGGCTCTTATCCTCTCTCCATTTTCCCTAAAAAATGGAAGAGGTTTGTTGATGTTACTTGTGTCATCTGGCTCCATGGTCGTGAGAAATTGGATTTGTTTCTTAACCATGTTAATTCCGAATCAGACTCCATCAAATTCATGATGGAGGTTGAGGTAAATGGGCGTCTTCCTTTCCTTGACATCCTTCTCTCTATAATGAATGAGGTTTATGTTTCTCACCAAGTTTTTTGAAAAAAAAATCACACCAACAATATCTTCATTCCGATTCTCATCATTTTCCAGCGTAAAAATTTAGAGTTCATATTACTCTTTCCACCCATGCTTTCAGAATTTCTTATGAGAACCACCTTGAGGAGGAAAAGTCTCATCTTTTATTTTATTTTTAAATAATGGCTATAGCAACACTTAGGGCCTCAAGGCTTTTCAAAGAGATCATAAATAATCAAGGGTTAAGGCTTCTTGTGATGACCTATCTCTAAGGTGCAACGCCCGTTTATCCAAGAAACCACTGACAGGATTGCCCATATTCTTAAAAGAGTAGAGTTTATGCTTCATTAAAACCCCTTAATACCATTAGAAATTATCTTAGATCTATTAAGGACCCTATAGACCCTAAAGACATGAAAGGGGTCTACTCGATCTCCTGTTCTTGTGGGGTTCCCTACATTGGAGAAAGTGGTCGCTCCATTAACCAAAGAATCCAAGAGCATGTAGGAGACATTAGGCACAACTGTTCCCACTCATAAACTCTAGTTGAAGATTCAGAGAAATCTAAGCACCATGTCTACATTGAGGATGCTATAATCATTGAAAGGGTTTATCACTTCCACCATAGGAAGCTAAGAGAGGTTATTGAGATTGAGAAGCATTCAATCAATCTCAACAGGGATAATGGTTGGAAATTAAGTAGGAGTTTCATTTCGACACTCTCTTCTTGATCCCCCTCGGTTTTGTTAATTATTTATTTTATTTTAATTCAATTTAATGTCCGGCTTATTTTATTTATTTTTATTATTCTATATGCTTAATTTCTTAATATAATTAAAAAAAAAAAATTGATTAATCAATTTATTAATAAGAAGATCAAACTTATAATAATGAATACTTTATACAATTTAACCCCTTATGATATTATTGACTTTATTTAATTAATTCGTATAATATTATAAATTAATTTTAATTTAAGAAATTTATATATAAAAATAACGACTAATTTACAATAGCTAGTTTATAACTAAATATTATTTTAATTAATTCAATAACTATTTCCTAATGGCTAACTCTAGACCCTCATGCATCTTTGTTATTTATTCTTTAGGATTGAGTGATTTTTTCGCCTTTGTCCTAAGGATGAACCACATTAGCTGGTTCGAAACATCGACCAAATCCTAATGATGTGAATAATCCGAAAGACATTCTCATTTGTAATATGGATCATAAAAGTCTAAGATTGAACAATAAAGTTATTTTAATCTCTAGTGCAATGACAACAAACAAAACACGTTGAGATTCACATGCAAGGCATCTGGGAATCGGTACATGATGGGGTCATCGACTTGAAGTATTATCCCACCTCCGAACAGACTATTGACATCTTCTCAGAGACTTTCATAGAGTAGAAGTTTTACTTTCATCTAAACTGCCTTGGGGGTGAAGGATTTTTGGCACATGTTTTTTACCTTTGTCAACAAATGCGATGTGACATGGACCAAGGCTCTTTAGATATCCCAAGCCATTTGGAATGGTCAATTCCAACGGGTTTAAGGGCTCCATTAGCCTTTGGATATTTTCCACTTGCGAGGAAAGAACTAGGGAAATACTAAAGTTATCTAATTGTTATATGTACATGAAACCTAGATTACTATGCTTTATTAATGTGCCTAATCTAACATTACCTAATATAGTATGATGTAAAGAAAATACACTAGAAATTGATGTAATTGGTGAATATGATCAAGAATGAATGGTATTTACTTTGTACAATGTTGGATGTTTCAAATGAAAATTAAGCAACAGATCTAAATTATAAATGCAATTATAATTTAGAATATCGATTATTCTTAATGTGATATATTAAAAGATGGAACACTACAATTGTTGATCAGCGGTTGTCATTGATGTCAACCCAAGCAGCACCAGGGGCTAACCCAATATTGCATGGGAATTTTGACCTACCAAATTAATATATTCTGGGTCAATAATTCTTTTGATGGTTTCTACTTTTCGCGATGTTTCCATTGATATATGGCACGCCATCTAATTCTTCACGGTTTGAGAGATATTCATGTTTGAAGTTTGTACCCCCAATTAGTGGGCTAAAACCTCATGGAGTTGGGGCATGGGTCATTGAAAAGTCATAATTAATATTTTTTGATCTCCTAAAATCCCTCCCACATTCACTTGTTGAAGCCCCTCTCAACCTAAGCATTTATATAAATTGTGATCCTCATTTCCTCCTTATGCAAGGGATTTCGCCATCTGAAACAGGTCATCGTTGCATTTGCGCTCTAAATTTTTTTCTACAAAACTTCAGAAGCTGAAATTTTTATGAGGCGAAGCCGAAATTCTGAGGAAGCTGCTATAAAAATTTCAAATCAAGGTGCGCAATGTCTTTGGAGATATGATCTGTGGAAGTCAGGGTTTTTGCAGGCTCTTGAAATTCCTCTCAAAGAAGTGACCTTGGTAAATTCGTCATAACTCTCTCTCTGAGTATCGGATTGGAATTCCGTAAAATGTGGCGGATAGTGCACAGTATGTACTTTTCGCTCCATCAATTTCAGAGCCAAATGAAGAAACAGTGACACGTGGAACACCGTACAAGTGCGCTCTGCTGAAACAGTCCATAATTAGGGCATTGTCAGAGATTGGGTATAACTCTCCCTTGAAGAATCAAAATTGGGTCAGACCTGTGGAATTGCAAAGAGGACTCAGAGGACTATTATAGGACCGAAAATCAGATATTGAGGATCTGAAATAACAGAGATACACCAGATTCAATATCGAGCTCCTAGAAGGCAAGAAAAAGCTAGATCATGTGTTGTCAAGGGTTGCAAAGGACCAGACTTTCTATGAAAGCAAAGCAAAGCAAGGTGCAGCAGAGGGTAGCATGACAAGAGCAGCAACCAAGGTGCATTACAACAGCAAGAAGTTCATCATATGAAATCTTCAAGTGGGCAGCACTGCATACAATCATTGTAAAGGTATCATTGTACTAAGTCATTGTAAATACATTATTGTACAAATTGTACTAGTGTCTATCTTCCAAGGGTTGAAGAGGCAATGTTGGGAGGTCTAGGATCATCATTAGGTGGTTGTATCAAAGTTGGGGTTATGGTCTAGTATATATTCTTCTTCTACATCATTCTATATCATTTTAAAGTGGACCATTTTCCCTGGTACGGGAGTCCATTCTTCTTTTATTATTCTATAGGGTGGTAGGGTGGTGCTAGGGTGAGTTGTAGCTCATTGGGTGTTGGGGAATCCATTCAGTTGACTACTGAAGAATCTCAGGCGTTGGAGCGTCCATCCAGTGGGAGCTGGAGAAGAATGATTTTCTAGATTCTAGGAAGTTGGAGCTTTATTTTCAATTGGAGTTGAATATTAAAGAATTATTAGAAAAGCATTAGGTGGTTTTGTCCTGGAGTGGGTTTCCACCTTAAAAACTGTGCTCATTTTTGTTCCTCTTGTTTTCTTCTATCATTGTATAAACACTGATAATAATTGAAGTTTAACTAATGCTCTAATTGAAAGAAATATTGATTCACCCCCCCCTCAGTATTTCCAACAATTGGTATCAGAGCTTGATTCCTTCAATAGCAGTTTAACAGCTGGAAGGAGGTCATGGAGCATACCAATAATGGTGTACCTCTATTCAATGAAAATAATTAGGCACTTTGGAAAGGAAGAATGGAGGTCTATCTCTTGGCGAAATGTTACAAAGTATGGGACACTGTTCAAAATGGATTTACATCAACCGCGGATGAACAAGGTAAAAAGAATTTGGTAAATGATGCAAAAGCAAAGAATATTATTATCATTGGTCTTATTGAATCTTCTTATCATAAGGTGTTGTGTTGTAAAACTACTAAAAATGTATGGGACAAGCTTGAGAATATATATGCAGGTGACTCAAATGTCAAAGAAGCAAAGCTTCAAATCTATAGAGCAAAATTTGAGCAACTCAGAATGAAAGAAGATTGCAACATTGCTACATACTTCCAATATGTTGATGAAATAACCAATACTCTGGAAGGATTAGGAGAGGCAGTTGACGAGAAGACTATTATATGGAAGATTCTTAGAATGTTACCAGGGAGATTCAACCCAAAGGTATCAGTCTTAGAATACGAGTACAATCTGGACAAACTAAACGGAATTACATGGAGTTCTCATAGCATATGAAATGAGACTTGATGAAGAAGAGGGTACTTCGCATCCTGAAACTGCGTTCGTTGATTGCGTTCGTTGCATCTAAGAAAACCAATAAGGATAAACAAACTTCAATTGAAAAGACATGCACTTGCAAGTGTGAAGAAAAGGGAGATGATGAAGAAGGTCTTTCAGATGAAGAATATGCTTACTTCACGAGAAAAATAAAAATTGGTAAGGGAAAATTCAAAGGTAAACTTCCATTGATATGTTTCAGCTATAATGAGGTTGGGCATTTTGCAGAAAAATGTCCAAACATAAGTAATGTCAACTCAAAAGGAAATACAGGCTTTAAGAAATTCAACAAGAAAGGATCCGAAAGGAACTTTCTCTCTAAGGAAAATAGCTCATCATCCAATGAAGACAATGACAGTGAAGAACAAGCCAATGAGAGAGTATTGTTTATGGCCAAGCACAATAAACAAGAGGTATCAAACAACGAAGAAGAAGGATGGACCATAGAAGAATTTTATGAGGAAGCAATCAAGCTTATAAAAGATCTCAAGGCGAGGAAGAGGAGAAGATCCATTCCAGTACTCTTGAAGAACAAGTTCAAGGTCTCAAAATTGAATTTGAAGAACACAAATTTATTGAAGAGTCACTTCAAAGAAGTTGGAAGAAAGCAACCAAGAAAGGGAAGCATTAGAAGTCGAAGTATTCTCGTTGTGTAAGGAAGTAAACAAGGGAAAAACTGTCCAAAACTATGCCAACGGCTCAAGGGCATTGGAAGAACTCATCAACAATCAACGATATTACAACGACAAAACTGGCCTCGGTTACAAGGAAGAAGAAGCAAGACCTTCTACAACAAAATACGATAGACTTTATCAAGATGCGACACGTAGGTTTATTGGACAAAATTCGCAATCTCCAATGGCTAGTCGACAATTCCTCGACGAAGATTTCCATCCAGATACCAACATATTTTTTATGGCTACTGTTATTCATGTGGAAACTTTGGTCATAAAGCTGTAGAATTTCACACGTACCATAGGAACAAATACAATTCCAGGAGATCTGTCAAATATGAACCTCCTAGGGCTCAGCGAAACATCAATAGATTGAAAATTTAAGAAATAATATTTAATGTTACAAATGTCGAAACTTTAGACACATAGCCAAAGACTGTAGACTTGAAAATCCTCCAAAAGAATCTTCGAAGCCACAGAACGAATGAACATTGAAGAAGAAGAAGACTAATAATTGTGCTCTCGCTCTCAAGGCTCAAAACAACAAAGATGTGTGGTATGTTGATAGCAGTTGCTCAACGCATATGACTGGAGATAGAAATAAATTTGTATCTCTGAAAGAGAAGAAGGATGGAGCAGTATCCTTTGGAAATGATGGATCTTCAAATGTTATGAATCATATCTTTGTCCTCTGGAAGCATTGATGCTCTGGCACTTCAAGAATGTTACATTGGTTGAAGAAGCATGAATCACAATGCTCTCCTCTGGACAAGTGTAGTCAAGAGACCACGTGCCTCTTCAACTCCCACAGGAAATGTAAATTAGGAGAAGAACGTGTATGGTGAAATTATGTGGCTACGACAAGTCGAGCTCCAAACGACATATATGTTGGATGGAAAGCAACTAAAGCATGTCTAATAGCTAAAGATGATACAACCAATTTGGTAGCAATGATGATCGACTAAGTAACAAGTTTGCTACAAAGGTGCAAAGTGATTTTGAGATGTCTTTACTTGGTGAGCTGACATACTTCTTAGGGCTTCAAATATCTCAGCAAGAGAAAGGAATATTTATATGTCAAGCCAAGTACATCAAGGAAATTCTAAAGAAATTTAAAATGGAAGATTACAAACCCATCCTTACTCCAATGGTAATAGGTTGCAAATTGAGCATAGACGACTCATCTAAGGATGTGGATCAAAGGTTGTACATATCTATAATTAGTAGTCTTCTATATGTAACAACCTCCCGACCAGTTGTTATGCAAGCAGTTGGACAAGTAGCAAGATTTCAAGCAGCACCAAAAGAATCACATATTAAATATTCGCCAGCATTGGAATATCTTCGCCAGAAGCTTGGGATTCTCCCAAGTTATCATTAGATTTTCCTTTTTCGGAATATAAGGGGAGTGGAAGTAGATACGGAGTGCAGGGACGGTTGTGTGTCGGGGAGAGTGGGGGGTATTATTAAAGTCCGCGAGGATGGTTGTGTTTCAGGGGGAGTTACCCTTTTCCAATGATGTCAAAGGGGGATATAATGTTGTAGGAAGAGGTGTCATGATCGCGGGGGAGTACTTGTGTTTCCATCAATGCCAAAGGGGGAGATTGTTGATTAGCGGTTGTTATTGATGTCAACCCAAGCAGCACCAGGGCCTAACCCGATATTGCATGGGAATTTTGACCTAAAAAATTAATATATTCTGGTTCAATAATGCTCTTTATGATTTCTACTTGTCAATATGTTTCTGTTGATATATGGCACGCCATGTAATTCTTCACGGTTTGAGAGATAATCATGTTTGAAGTTTGTACCCCCCGTTAGTGGGCTAAAACCCCATGGAGTTGGGGCATGGGTCATTGAAAAGTAATAATTAATATTCTTTTAGATCCTAAAATCCCCCCCACGTTCAATTGTTGAAGCCCCTCTCAACTTAAGCATTTATATAAATTGTGATCTTCATTTCAATGATTTTTTACTTATACGAGAGTTTCGCCATACATGCTAAGTCATCGTGGCATTTTGCGCTCTAGAAGATTTTTTTCTATGAAGGCTTAGAAGCTGAAATTTTTATGAGGCAAAGCCGAAATCCTAAGGAAGCTGCTATAAAAATTTCAGATCAAGGTGTGAAAATTTTTGGAGATATGAACTGTGGAAATCAGGGTTTTTGCAGGCTCCTGAAATTCATCTCAAAGAAGTGACCTTGGTAAAATAGTAATAACTATCTCTATGAGTATCGGATTGGAATTCTGTAAAAAGTGGCGGATAGTGCATAGTATGTAATTTTCACTCTATCAATTTTAGAGCCAAATGAAGAAACAATGACACGTGGAGCATAGTAAAAATGCGCTCTGTTGAAACGGTACATAATTAAGGGCATTGTGAAGTTAGGTATAACTCTCTCTTGAAGATGAAATTAGATTCGGACTTTTATTGGCATTGGAAAGATGATTTAGAGGACTATTACGGGACCAAAAAATTAGGATCACTGGATGCGAAATAACAAATATAATACAGTTCAATATCGAGCCCCTAAAAGGCAAAGAAAAAGCTAGATAATGTGTTGTCAAGGGCTGCAAAGGACCAGACTTTCTAGGGAAGCAAAGCAAAGCAAGGTGCAGCAGAGGGTAGCATGACAAGAGCAAGAACCAAGGTACATAACAACAGCAAGAAGTTCATTACATGAAGTCTTCAAGTGGGCAGCATTGCATACAATCATTGTAAACGTATCATTGTACTAAATCATTGTAAATACATTATTGTACAAATTGTACTAGTGTCTATCTGCCAAGAGTTGAAGAGGCAGTGTCGGGTGGTCTAGGATCATCATTAGGTGGTTGTGTCAAAGTTGGGGTTATGGTCTAGTATATCTTCTTCTTCTACATCATTCTATATCATTGTAAAGTGGACAATTTTCCCTGGTACGAGAGTCCATTCTTCTTTTACTCTTCTATAGGGTGGTAGGGTGGTGCTAGGGTGAGTTGTAGCTAATTGGGTATTGGGGAATTCATTCAGTTGAATACTGAAGAATCTAGGGCATTAGAGCGTCCATCCAGTGGGAGCTGGAGAAGAATGCTTTTCTAGATTCTAGGAGTTTGGAGCTTTATTTTCAATTGGAGTTGAATATTAAAGAATTATTAGAAAAGCATTAGGTGGTTTTTATCTCGGAGTGGGTTTCCACCTTAAAATCTGTGCGCATTTGTGTTCCTCTTGTTTTCTGCTATCATTTTACAAACACTGATAATAATTGAAGAATAACTAATGCTCTAATTGAAAGGAATACTGATTCAACCCCGCCCCCCCCCCCCCCCCCCTTCTCAGTATTTCCAACAACAATAATGCAAGTCTCCAATATTTTTAACAAACATAAAGTAATCTAGAGTTGTTTTCAAATTTCACATCAAAAATATTAAATGTAGATAACGAAAGAACTTCCTAATTTCTATTTCTTGGCCGAAGCATGAAGATAGATAACCATAGCAATCCCTATGAGAGAAATAATATTTTAACCCTTCATTCACAAAATAGTTGAAAACAAATGACAAAGTCCATACTATCACACAAATTATTATAGCAAATGTATTAGTTCAATTCATGTGAAAACACCATCCTCAAATAATCTTAGCTCCTGTAAATAGTTCATAGAAACTATGACTTGAGCAATGTACAGGTCATAATCATACTTAAGACAAGCCGTCATTGAAGGATTAATAAGACCAAATGTAAGTATATGAAAAGAGCTAACACTCGGTAAAAGAAAAATGCTAGAAGATCATTGCTTGTTCATGGATCAAAGTCATAGAAAAGTAGTGCCATCCCTTCAAGACTTTCCAAAGCTAAGTCATAAATACTCTAGAAAATGAAGCTTAAAGCAACCGTGGAAATAATTACTCAATTGAAATTAGTTCAAATCAAAAAATGCTTACAATGTATGCAAATTAAAACCAATTCTACAATCACCATTAAAATTCTACAACATTTTCCCTCCTATAGCCTTCCTTCATCCATGTGGGTGCACTCCCCACTACTATTGGAACCGATGGCCCTTCTTCAACATTACAAGGCCTCATTAAATAATACACATCTAACCAAATTGAATCCTAGTCTTAGAAAAATATCTCATTGACTTTGATAAAGAACTTCAAATAAAATTTGGGATTTTGATGATCCGAATTGAATTCCTCAACTACAGCAAAATCGTTGTTCTTTTGTACTTTAAATCCTTTATTTTTTATATGAGCTATCACTCATGTCTTATTTAGTTAAAAAAGCCTCAAATATGATAACAAGAATCCATTTCTTGAATCCACATACAATACTGCAACCAAAAGTTAAATCCCAATTTGATATAATTAAATTTGCACGAAATTTTACTATTTTTTTTCACAAAGGAAAAATTAGTAATTTTATTAATAATAACAAAATTACATGTTACATTAGCTGGTAGTGTCAAAGACAAGCAAGTATGCCGCAAGATAAAAATACAATGAAGAGGAAATTAGGCTTTCCTCGCTTTTTTTCTTTTCAACCTTGCGCCAACCATCTTGTGTTGGCGTGGTCGATATAAGGGCGAGTTGGTTCTCTATCGCATGTGCTCCAACGTTCTTATCAGAGTCTGATGTGTCTGAGGTATGTAGTCTTTTATTTCCTTCATTTTTTGGTGCCCCGGAATCCATATCTGGCTGTGTCATGGTAGTGGCATCAATGGGTTCTTGCATTTCCTGTTCTTGTGCACTCAAATCAATATCTGTCTGTTTACTATCTTGTGGGTTGGGTTCTTCCTCATCCTTTTGTTGTTCGGGCTCTTCTGATGGAAATTGCCATCCTTTGGCCACTTTACCTGTTTTCTTCTTTCTCCGTTATCTCTTGTGGCTGTCGGGCAGGTGTTTTGTAGATGACCCGTGTTCTTGCAGATCCGGCATCTAAAAGCGGTGTTCTCATAATCTAAGTGTTGTGTCCATTTCTGTTGTTTGTGATTCAACATAATGCACTCTGGTAGTCCTTTGCTCAAGTCCACTTCCACACAGATTCGTGCGAAAGTGTAGATGCACTCCTCCATGCGTTGTATATCAGTTTTGATATATCTGCCAAGGATGTTACCAATGCCTGCAAGAACACTTTCTTGCCAAAAGTGAAGCGGGAGGTTGTGGAGCCGGACCCAAACTGGCATTCTGGTCACCTCCATGGTATTAGCATCAAAATCTGGGAACCATGGTGTGATGAAGAGTCCAGTAGAACCCCAGAACCATGGCCCCTCCTTAATAATTGAATCTCTGTCCTCGGCTGTTGGAAACTTGACAATGAAAAACCCTTTTGAGCATAGGTGGATTTCACAATCCATGGACCAGTTGGAGAAAATCCATTGGAAGAGCTCCACAGGTTTGGGCCAGAAGCAGTTGAATCTGCATATTATAGCTTGTGATTCGAAAATGGTTCTATGCAGGTCTATGTCAGGAATGTCAATATTTATTTCAGGCACACAGTTCTGCTGTTCCACAATATATGGTTTAGGGGAGTTTTCAGCCTGGGCCACAATCACTGTAGCATCTTTATTTTTTCCCCCTTGCAGGACGTTTATGTAAGTGGGTCCTTTGGAGTGGGCAGTGTTGGAGGCACTAGCACCCAGGGTGTTTCCATAAGCTCTGTTCTGTCCCAACTTTCCTCCCCTCAGTCGAAAATTAAGGCAAACAGAGGATCCAGAAGCTATGGCGTAGTCATTTACAGAGCAAGAATCTGCTAATGCTTTCCCCTCAAATATTAAGGACTGATAGTGTGCTGGGTAACCAGCAGCAGATTGGATTTTGTTCTTCAAAAATATTATGGAGTCTTTTCCTGAAATCCATATGATAATACTCTTGCCTGTGGGAAGCTTAATAAAGATTTGAAAAGACACAGATCTTACCCGAGAATCCATAGCTGTAGGGAAATCGCGGCTTCGATATGCGTTTTCAGAGGTAATACAGCAACTCCTATTGTTCTTTGGTTCAACAGGCAGGTATGGAATGCCAGCCGGCGCTAGCAGTTGGGGTCCCCAGCACAGAGCGCCATAGAAATAGAGTCCAGCTGGGTTAATAGCCCGCAGGTCTTCCACTGGTACAAGTAATGACCGCCCCCCATGGTTTACATCCAATAACACAGCAGATCCGTGGTGATATGGGTAACCGTGTCTTCCTCGAAACAGTTCAGATCTAGTGCTCTGTTCACTTGTCCAACGAAAGAAGAAGAAATCCGTCGCACAAACGAAGTCGTGGCCTGCAAGTGCGGGAGTAAAGGAACGAGCCACCATAGGGCGAATGAAACCAAGCCCGCGGGAGCAATGCGAGGCGCTGCCATGGAGAACCGCCGCCACAAAAACCCCAAAACCAGAGTCATGAACCCTAAACCCGACCTTCGCACCAAACGTAGCTCCGCTTCCCTCCATTTTTCCAACCTCGTGAATCAGGAGTTTGGATCTTCACGAAATTTTACTATAGATAGGAATGCATGACCATTTTAAGTGCATTCAAATTCGCAGTGGTAGTCATATTCTACGTGGCATTAAAGATTGTTGTTAACTAGAGTTACACCTAAAACAAGACCACGATAATGTATCCGAAATTAGGGAATGCCAACTTATAATTTCGGTTTTTTAAATCAATACGTATGATTAGCGAGACACGTGGATGGTGTTTGGAGGTGTTTCTAGGTTGATGTGCCTAACAAGGAAACTTCGTTTCACTTGATGGATGTGGAAAAAGTAATCGAAAGGATAAAGAGCAAGTCATGTTCCAAACAAGGAAACTTTGTTTCACTGGATTGATGTGGAAAAAGTAATCGAAAGGATAAAGAGCAAGTCAACATGGGTGTCATTTGTCACGGCATTTATACTCAAGTTTTATGCGATATGCATTCATGATGAAAATAAAATATAAAAATGAGTAATTATCTACTTTTATGGAATTCGTAATTTTCACTTTTGGGAGTTTAGTTATTTGTATGGAAGTTTATCAACACTTGCGAGTTTTGGTGTAATGACAAACCTCTTCAAAAAAAACATTTTAAATTTGTGCTAAATCATGTATGGTGTAGGGAAAATTTTAAGGTATGATGGAAACCTCTTCATGGTATCAGAGCCTAGACCCAAGTTCGATTTCCCCGATCTGTGTTTGAGGGGGGTTGTTGATTCCCCCAAGCTGCGTTTGACGGGGGTGTTGGAGTAATCACCGCACCTCTATGGAATCTGTAATTCCCACTATGAGAATCCTAGTTACTGGTTTGGAAGTTTATCGACACTTGCGGGTTTTGGTGTAACAACAAACCACAAGGACTTCACTCAATGAACCTCTGACCTATCGTGTGTGTTCATGGCATATTAATACCCTTAATTTGAATACATATTGGAAAATGCCCCTAAAAATCACATTATTTAACTCCCTACCAATATGAACCCAATACACCTTCCTAATTCAAAAAACCCCTACTTCCACTAAATATTGTAGGTATCAATTTTTTCCTTAACATTTTTTATACCTCTTTATATTTTTTCATTAACTTTGAGATCCATTTTGTATACCTGCCAATATAAAAACCCTTTACCCCCTATATATCCCCCAATGTATTATGTCATTTTTTCCTCAATTTATATCCCCCAATATGAACCCACGTGGTATGGTATTGCTCCCCCAGTGAAGCCCTTGTGCAACAAACCTCTTCAAAAAAACATTTTACATTTGTGCTAAATCATGTATGGTGTAGGGAAAATTTTAAGGATGAAATATTATCTTGAAGGTTAACAACATTAGTGAATGTGACCAGTCCCTAAGATGCAAACTATAAAATGTTTATTGATGTATTTGTAAAATTATTCAAATTTATAATGATTTTAAATATACTCTATATAATGTTAGCGATTTTTAAGGCAAATAATTTTATATTGTAAAATTTGAACAAATTATTTTTATAAAGAAATGGAATTTTGTAAAAAAAAAATTGAAAATATTATGGAAAAATAACTTAAAGTTATTTTTTATTTTAAACTTTTGTTTGTATAATATTTATTATAAAATCACTAGTATAACATATATGATATTTATAACTTATAATACATCGTAATATTTATAATAGATATGATATTATTATGCACAATACGGTATAAAAAATATACTAATGTATAATAATAATAATAATAATAAAATTGTATATATTTTATGATAAAAAAATTTATATGTTTTATGATATTAAGTATTTATATGGATACAACTTATTTTATAGTATTTATTAAATTATATACATTTATATTTGTAGATTTTCAAAGGGGTGGGAAATATTGAAGATGTTATGTGAAGATTAAACTAAACCAAAATTCATCAAGCAACTTAAAGGTGGAAGTCATCAATGCAAGGTGGTAAAATGACAAAACTAGTCATACCTAAAAATAGTCAATGGAATGCGTAAAGATCCATCCATAAGAAGATTGTAGAAAGAGGCACATAAAAAAAATCATTTGAAGTTGAACAAGTTTATAAAAACAAGATTGATTTGCGAAACTCAAGCAAGATCAAACAATCAAAACGAGAATCACAAGGATCATATCAAAACATGATCAAATCCTGAAGGACAAAAAAAGCTTTGAAGTCAAACAATAAGAATAGGAGGAACCATCAAACGATTAAATGCCAATAAAAATGGGAATTTTTCAAAAAATTCAATGGGAGCCCCTTTATATGACCAAAAATGTAGGGGAGTTATGGCGAGCCAACAAGGACACATCTTCCTAGTAGTTGTATTTGTTTTTCAGTTTTGTATTTTGAGGGGGAGTTTTGTTCCATGTCATTTTTCCTCTTTCCTCTTCTTGTAGATATTCTATGTTAGGTGCATTGTAAAATGGGTACTTTACATGGCCTCTTATCAATATCCAATCATTTTGTTCTTTCTAGTAGTGCTTCAAGGGAGATATTGGAGATAACACACACAATTGTATTTTAGATAGACTAGTGAGTGGATTCATGCATGATAAAATCATTATTATAACCAAGAGGGAACTTCGTAAGTGCATGATTGAGTTCTATTAATTTCTACTTGTATGAGACAATTAAGTGATGATTGTATGACCACTTGACTAGGACTAAGTGTAAGTTTCATTTAGTGAATGTTCACATTTCTCTAGAGTCACTACTAGACTCTCTACTATAATAGTTCAACTAAGTAGAATATATTGTATTGGAATGTATTCTCTCATAATTTTCTTTTTTTGTACATTAATATAATTTTTACTCTTTCCTTGCAAGTTTTGTTCATTGTTTTCTAGCTAGATCCAATAAATGCAGATTTAACTACAATTCTACATTTTATTGTTACTCTTGGAACACAACTTTTACAATAATCAAATAGAAAAAATAACAATAATTTTAAAATAAATAAATTAAATATTATATAACAATTATGTGCATTTTGGAATACCTTGTCACATACCCACTAACGACATGGTTATGTTGGTTGAAATTTTATTAAAACAATATGTCTATTCATAAAATTTGTGCCTTATTAATCTGCTACAACTATATTGATCAGCTGTGCTCATGTGTTGATATATTCTTGTTTCAGCTATGCAAGGCACTCTATTTAATAAATTTGTAGATCCACACATGTTTTAACGAAGAAAATAATTGGTTGTGCAAACACAATAACTCAAGTGAGGATTAACAAAAAAATTTGTTATAAATAGTAATTACTCCCATTTGCATGCAATGCATGAAGAGTTGAGCTAAGTTAAAAAAAACAAGTCCAGTCTAATATTATAAGTTAAGTTGAGTGTGAATTTGCATGATGTAGTTAGTTGAAGAAAAAACAAGTCAAGTTAGACTTTGCATGATTCCATATTTAGTAAATTTGGTGTTTATATACCTCTAGTTGGGTCATGTCAAAGGAAAAAACAGAAACACAACTTAGTGGATGTGTAATATGAGAAATATTTATGAATATAATATTTTTATATGTAACATAATTTATGGTTTTGTTCATCTTTTCCTCTAACCAACAAGTGAGCAGCCTGCAAAGTCGTCGGTGTATCAAGAGAGGATAGTCAAGAAAAAATACATTTGAAAAGGATGCAAGAAGAAAAAATACATTTGGAAAGGATGCAAGAAAGAAGTATCTAGGGCATTTAATAGACAATACAACACCCCAACATTTCAAAAGTTACGTTATCGTGTTATAACTCACCCTAACCATTTCAACAGTCATGTTAATAAACTTACGCACAGACACACCCCTATTCATCGTAAACAGTGTTAGCACTAATGCACCCCTATTCATCGTAAGTAGTGTTAGCACTAATGTAACAAGGATTGCAGGCAATGGTAGTTCCTGCGCTGCGTTCTCTTCTCCAATCCGGAATGACTCCCAACGTTCTGCATCAGCCGCTAGAAGATATGAAATGTGTACTAGATGTATCATATTCAAGGGAACTTAATGTTTGTTGTCATAAACTGGGCAGAGATCCTGGATTCCATATGTACCAAGAGGCCTGGAACACATTTGTTCACAACATACCAGTATGGCATGCTTTCCTCCGACTCCGAAAGCCTTATATCTGGAAGGCCATGGTGGAGGGAAGGAGACAAATACTTACTGATAGGGAAGGACACAAATACTGGCCACAGTATCATGGGCTCAAAACCTATGCATCATAGTTGGCTCAACAACATCCGGTTGGGAAGATCTTCCTTCTGCATAGCCCACCAGTGAGCAGGAGTACCCTTTTAACACTACATCCATAGCTGGAACTCGTTGTTCCGATAGCAGCAGCACCTCTAAATTCACTGCTCCATTGAAGTAGTGGGGCGAGCATAGCAAGGCTGCATGACTACCAGCATCACCACCTGCATTGAGGTCTCGTACTTCTCATGATCAGTGGATACGGTGTTCAGAGAGGGTTTTATCATTTTGTTTAGTGGTTTGGCCCCAAAATGAAAAGCGAGGAACTGCAGGAACCGGAGGGCGAGGATGAGAATTTTGTGCCTGCGACCAGCACCGATGCATTGGTCAAATATCCTTTCTGTGGAGATCCAATCAATCAAAGGATTGATAAACTCTCTTATGGCTGGGGTAATGAATGGCACACTGTTATGAATGATCCAAACCAGTTGCAGAGCAGGTAATGGCTTACTTTCCGTCGTCAATAGATCCACATGATAATGGTATGAACAAGAATAGATCCATGAGCAAGAATGAAATCGTACATCGTAAACATGAAAAGGAATAAGTTTATGGTACATAGTAAACATGAAGTCTGCAAGGACTAAACTGGTGAACACCACCATATCACAAAAACAGTACATATATTCTCATGCATACCTCTTTGAGTATGTTAAGGGTGTAAAAGCAAAGCTTAAGGAGGTTTCAAAATTTTCTCTAGTGCTGGGATGAATTACAACATAGTTTGGGAAAAATAGGCTACAATGCATCTCATCTCCACCCAAAGGGATTCTACAGGAAATACTTAAAAATAAATGATTGTTTCGGTCACTTTGTTCTACTTGTTCTGCCGTCTTCTCACTCGCAGGTGTCTTTCTTCCTCACATGGAGCTAGTTAGGTATTTCGTGATCTTAGACTTATTTTAGTATTTAATTTACTAAATTAATAAATCTCCGTGTCTGTTCTCATAATATTAAATGTTGTTTGTACAGGTACACCAAACCACTCCAAGCTTCTGTCCATGCTGTAATCGATGGTTCTCTCTGGGCTCTAAAAAGAAAGCATTTTCGTGAAGTCATTTTAGCAGGATTCACCAATCCTTCTATGTTAAATGTCATACGGTCTGTAGATGTGCTTGCAAAGTTAACGCTCTTACAGATTAACCGTTTAGCAGGTTCATTAGCACCCATTAGCAATGTAACCAATCCCGTGGCTTTGATTCATTGGAAGAAGTAGAGGATGAAGCCTACCATCTGTTATGTTTATAAAATGCTAAAAGCCAATAAAAAAGGAAAAAAAAAATGGCTGAGTAATTTTGATGCAATTCTTGTGTTTTGAATTAATTGCCTTCTTCACAATTCCTGTGCATTTGGTTTGAATTAATTGCCTTCCTCACAATTCCTGTGCATTGTTTACAAAGAACAATGCTAGCAGAGTTCTTTGTCGAACTCAAAGTCATCTGGTGCAGAGTTATGATTAATTTATTGTTTGGGACCACATGAGAGTAGGCTGAGGAAGTGTCCACAAGATTTTAAACATTGCTATCGCAATTAAGGCATATATTAATGGACAGATTTGTTGGCACCCTAAAATCCATATTAATTTGGATGAGTATTTAGAGTCTTTTTTGATGGGATGATTCATTATTTTGTGTTTCTATAGGATGTTTAAGTAAAATTGTGTCTAACTGAGTGAGTCTAATGATTAAGAGAGTTCTGTTTATAAAACGCTAACAGCCAATAAAAAAGGAAAAAAAAATTGGCTTAGTATTTTTGATGCAATTATTTTGGTTTGAATTAATTGCCTTCTTCATAATTCCTGTGCATAATCACTCAGACCAAATAACCCAGAAACTCCAATGAAACACCATAAAAAGTACTAAGAACCGTGGGCTTGATTCATTGGAAGAAGTAGAGGATGAAGCCTTGGTTATCGCAGAAAAGGATCACATTCATCCAATTATTAAAGATATATGTTTCACATTGGTAGGAGACAAGAAGCATGTTCAATATAATTATATCAGTGTTGGAACGAGGTCTCCTAACAAGCTACGAAACTGGTCCATTTTGATTATTTTTTATTATATTTAGAATAGCGCAGGGGTTTTGGGGCGGGTCAAAGCCCCGAATGTATTGTAATGGTCAAAGGGTAAACTAGGGGTCCGAAAACCATGGGTTGTGGACCATAGGAACGTTAAGGCTAGATTGTTATAAACAGAGATGCATTTTGGATTGTAAAGGATAGGAATTTATGAGCTATTGATGCGATCTGTTGTTTAAGCTATTTGTTTGGGTTTTGGGGGAACAAACTCCTACTGGCTGTGTGCGCAGAGATCCTAGTCCAGCTGTGTGCGGACCCTGCTGCTGTGTGCGTAGGTTGGGAAGGGAATTGTAAGGAAACATTGATGAATGAATGAATGCGGAGGATTATTAGAGATCTAAATCTGTGAGTACTGTTGTATGAATCACTGATAATAGCTGTGTTATGTATTTTCTGTCTTCTCGCTACAAAGGTCTGTGTACTGAATGCTTGGATCTAGATCTATTCTAATATGTTTATAGAATGTTGTGTTGATGTTATAGAAAGCATATAATTATAGATCTAGTGCACGTGGATGCAAATAGCTATATAATTAACCCTGCGAAGAAACAAGGTAATCTGGGAATTACGGAACAGAACGCAACTCTACTTGCCTTACCCTTCCTTTCTCAGGGTGCGAAAACCTAGTTCTAGCACCCACCCATACTACTTCGGGTGAGACTGTGACCTGCGAAAGCAAGTCACTGTCGAAAGGGCCAGTAGTATAGGGGTTTGTTGGCAAACCTTGCACACCGAGCCTGGGTCAGGACCCCTCAAGCCAACAAATGGTTCCATTTCCAGGACCGAAAGAAGTCTGAGAGAGGAATCGGGTAATGACAAGAGAATACTGGAAGCCTGAAATAAAAGAGATCAAGGATTGATTCGAGAGACAAATCCAACAATTCGCAGTAAAAGAAAATCGCAGTGAGAAGTTAACAGCGAAAAGGTGGAAAAATAGGTACGTCCTTACTGAAAGCTACGAAATATTCTTTGTTACTTTTGCGATTGAACTCCATGAGTGGCTGGCCAGACTGGTGGAATTCCAGAAGTGCTGGAAGGACGAGCGAGTCACTTTGTGGACCCCAGAGTTGCTCGAACAACTTGAGAAAACTAATAATACTATCACACGCATGGTGGATCACTGGGTGGATAGTGTGCTGGGAGGATTTGTAACATAATTTGCCATTGATTAGTTTGTATCACATTCTGAGGCCGAACGATGATTTTTCAAAGCATTCTGAGGCAAATTTCTGAGGACATTACCATTGCTGAACAAGAAATTACTGTGCAAAAAGAGCATTCTTTGTAGTCATACTCACTGAAAGACCGCGGATCTAGACGAGAGCGCGACCCACAGTGGTAAATACTATCGGACCAACCTTGACGGAGGGAGATTTGCCTACAATCCGTTGCAAAAACCTGCTGCGCACGATCCCCTGGCTGCATCGCCACCTCAAACGTGCAAAGGTAAGAATTCGCCTGTACCGCCACCCCCCCTAGACAGTGATATGGCTGCGCATTTGAAACTACCTACCTTCAAGGGGGTAGGAGACGAAGATATGGACCGATTTTGGTTTGTGGCAGACTCTGTCTAGACTGCGCAGAACGTGGCAAGTGACACGATAAAGAGGGCGCATCTGTCTTTAGCATTCGAAGACAGAGCTCTGGACTGGTATATGCGATACGTTGCCCAGAATGGGACCGCCTCCATTCAAGATATCAAGGATGCTCTGAAGCAACAATTCCGGAAGCCGAAATATTATTCCCAGCTGGTAGCGGAAGTAAAGGACTTCAAACAAGGTGCGTTTGAGTCAGTATGGGAGGCTAATCAGCGATTGAAGAAGGCAATTAGGGAAGGAGGGTTCGAGTATGATGATAAACAACATACGGAGTGGTTTATCGCTATGTTGTTACCTCACCTGCATACGCCAATGAGTCATCAGACCTTTGAATCACAGGAGAAAGCTGTGGAAGTCGCTATGAAATTAGAAGCCGCCAGGGGTACAACAAATCCAGGAAAAACTTGGGGCTATGCATATGGAGATACAGAACCTACGAAAATAGCGAGGGAAGGACATTTGCGTTGACTTTGGTGCATACGTTGCTAGGCGTCTGGCCATACGAAGGATCAGTGCCCTCTGCTGACCGATTATATGCAAGCAGGAGGGCCTAGTCCGATACACCCAAGGGCAAGTAGGGAACCTATCCTGTTGCGACCAGGATCAAGCGGATCTGCGCTATGGTGTGATGATTATCGAGTAGCAAGCCTACATGATACGAACCATTGCCCTCGGTTGGGTGCGTACGTCCCAGAACTAAAGCAACAATGGTGCCGATTCTGCTACTCAGTGGGACATGATGAGCAGAACTGTCGAACATATGACTTAATGATGGATCGTGGGAACTAATATCAGTTGCAATCGGACCCTGCATCGCCAAGACTTGCTACACACTTTGGAGGATCACCGGCCCGAGGCAAAGGAGTTCGGGGAGGAAGCGTAGGCCGAGGACGAGGTCAGCTAATCTGTTATAACTGTGGAGAAATAGGGCACTTTTCCAGAGAATGCCCTAATCCCACCAGGTCGTCGTGTAAATATTGTAGACAGTTGGACCATGAGGTAGAGGACTACCCAATTTTAATAGCCAAGATGCAGGAAAAGCAGCCTACCCCTACGCAGAATGTAAAGAGGGTTAAAACTGAGCTATGGGAGGCGGATCCAAGTGTAAAAGTCATGACACGTAGTGGGTTAGACACCCAGGAAAACAAAGAAGGGCTTGCCTCTCGGAAAGGAGCATCTTGCAAAGAACAAGCGCCATTGGCAACCCCCGCGCAGCCTCAGATCGAAGAAGGAATTGAGCCCTTTCTAAAGGCAAGTCTGAAGTTGCTAAGGAATCCGCAAGCCATAGGAAATCTCCTAGCATTACTAAATACCTGCGTAGCTCGGCCCACCTTGATCCTGGAGACCAAGGATGTACACAAATTGAACAGCTATAAGAAACGCACCGGGAGAGAAATGCGGTTAACTGCACAGATCAGAGACTATGAAATGGATCAAGTTATCATAGAACTTGGATCGGATACCAACGTCTTACCAAAACAAACATGGCAACGAATGGGAGATCCTAAATTGGAATGGTCCACTATCCAGCTGTGAATGGAAAATCAACAGAAAATCATCCCTCTAGGTAGGTTACCGAAGGTCATGGTTGACATTGCAGGGGTCAGGGTCCTAGCTGATTTTGAAGTAATAGAAATAGTTGAAGACGTGGACCCCTACCCTGCGCTCCTCGAGCTAGGGCAATAAACATGGGGGGGGGTCACCAATCTCAAGAAATGCAGCATGGTGTTCAAAAGCAAAGGCACGTGTGTCATAGTAACCCTAGATCCCACAGAAGGTGCACGGTATACAGAGCCATCCTATGCACAGGAGGAATTAGATCACATTTATAAGATAAACTGCGCAGGATGAAAATCAGGTTAACCCCACGGATGAAGGAATGCTCTGTTGGGAAAAGGACAGTGAATGTTTTTCTAACTCTAATGAGGAGCTGGAGAATTGGCAAGGTCGGTTGCATGAGGTTTCGGCGCTTCGCAGCCTTCAGACCATCAAGAATTTTCGTTGCATCTCTACCATAGAAAGAACCTTGCCCTGCTAGGAGAACGTAGGTAATAATCAGCAACCTGAGAAACCTAAGATTCCCACGGAACGCAGGCCAGAAGCACTACCGCTAACCCGATGCGAAGCACCTACGCAGGGACCAGTATTCTTTACTCAGGGGAAGTATTGGAGTAGGGTGATCCTACGTATAGAAACCCCACTCGCCAGATGGGCTCCAAGGTCAGTCGACCTACGCGGATACCTGCTGACATGCAACACTTAAGGGTGCGATCAACCCTTGCCCGACCAGACTTACCAAGGTACCACTAACCTAAGCACGCGTAGGATTACGGACCTGTCTACAACCATGTATATCTGGCAGAATCTGCGAACATCTCAAGTAATAAATAACATAAGGACGTATGACGCAACCTTCTCACACAAGGACGCCCTGCCCACGAACAACGTAAAGGTCTCGAAAAGACTGTTGATCCACTTACAGGTACACCTCGCGTCAACCCTCATTCAAGGTACGCAAACGACCTCCAAGTGTCATCCATGGTCTGACATTCCATGGACACGACCTTGGGCACGAAGGATGACTGTCAGCACATTCTGATTTAATGAGAAAAGACACTTGCAAGCATGAAAAACATGCGGCAGATCATCAATGCAGCCATTTATGATAAGCACAGTCCCACAGATCGAGGGTACGTGCCAAGAACAAGCTACCTCGCCATTAAATAGCTTCAGCTAGGGCGCGGATGGCTGGAAAACTTCGGGTCAGGCTATTTATTCACCCTTCAATAGGCCTTGGCTATTGGCGTTCTGGGTTTTTGTGTTCATCCATACTCTCTGTAATGCTCGTCTCTCTGTTAAAAAGATGGACCCCAACCCGCCAAAGGAACTGTTAAGAGGACCTGGGGATGTTGAATGCAGTAATAGGAGTGAGCACGGGCTTCAGATATAAAGGATTATCTGCGAACCATGCTCAGCAGGAATGCTGCGGTACAAGGACATGCTACAACTTCTCCGTCGTTTCCAAACGCCGCCCACTAGAAGCACTGTATGTTCACTCCCTCGCACTGCCATAGTTTGCACTCCCGACCCAACTACTAAGGATGTTCAATTAGACTTAGGGCAGCTATCTAGTGCAGAGTTACAAGGACTATCCTCCATAGTGTTGCGAGAGGTTCACCGCCGTGACCGAGACAGGCGACAGCAGTATGACATGACTCCATAAGTATGAGCCCAGCGGATCGTTGTGGTCACTGATGCAACGCATATTATTCAGGAGCAGCTGGCTCAGGGAGCCCAATTGGTTGAAATAGCTACGCAGTTATGGACGGCAATACAGCACCATTCCACACTTCAGCGTGTCCAGTAGGAATTACAGCAAGTAGAAGCTATTCTGGAGCAAGTCCTAGCCTCCACACCTTCCCCGTCTCTGCGCAGCGCCTAGCCACCATGGACAGGATTGAGGACCTTCGCCACTCCAAGAAGGTTGTTTGAAAACGGTTGAAGCCATGGTCTGATACTGCACTCCAGCTTGCACACAATGCTCAGTCCGCCATCGCACGCCTCCACTGGCTGTTAGAACGGGTTGTTGCGGATACAGACGAGCCTGCCTCTCCGGCGTTGGTCAAAATTGCGTAACAAGCTACGGCCCAAAGTCAGGACGTACTCCCGCCACTTGTCCGCAGTCTGGCTACCTTGCGAGCGCAAATAGAAGCCGCACCAGTGCAGTGACTCGAGATGAGTCACGAGATTGTGTTGGGGGACTGTTGGAATGGGGTCTCCTAACAAGCTGCGAAACTAGTCCATTTTGATTATTTTTTATTATATTTAGTATAGCGCAGGGGTTTTGGGGTGGGTCAAATCCTCGAACGTATTGTAATGGGTCAAAGGGTAAACTAGGGTTCCGAAAACCATAGGAACGTTAAGGGTAGATTGTTATAAATAGAGATGCATTTTGGATTGTAAAGGATAGGAATTGATGAGCTATTGATGTGATCTATTGTTTAAGCTATCTGTTTGGGTTTTGGGGGAACAGACTCCTGCTGGCTGTGTGCGCGGAGATCCTAGTCCAGCTGTGTGCGGACCCTGCTGCTATGTGCGCAGGTTGGGAAGGGAATTGTAAGGAATGACTGATGAATGAATGAATGCAAAGGATTATTAGAGATCTGAATCTGTGAGTACTGTTGTATGAATTGCTGATAATTGTTGTGTTATGTATTTTCTGTCATCTTGCTGCGAAGGTCTATGTACTGAATGCTTGGATCTAGATCTATTCTGCTCTGTTTATAGAATGTTGTGTTGATGTTATAGAAAGCATATAATTATAGATCTAGTGCATGTGGATGCAAATAGCTATATAATTAACCCTGCAAAGAAACAAGGTAATCTGGGAATTACGGAATAGAACGCAGCTCTACCTGCCTTACCCTTCCTTTCTCAGGGTGCAGAACCCTGGTTCCAGCACCCACCCATACTACTTCGGGTGAGACTGTGACCTGCGAAAGCAAGTCACTGCCGAAAGGGCCAGTAGTATAGGGGTTTGTTGGCAAACCTTGCACATCGAGCCTGGGTCAGGACCCCTCAAGCCAACAATCAGCTACATGTTAAGTCTACAATTTTTAGAGTGGAAGAAAACAATTTATTAAGATGATGCATAGCAACGAAATGAGGATGAGTTTGCGTGAAACAGAGTTGGATTATTTGATATTGTTCACCTATCAATAGAAAAGGAATCACATCACTCATTACGACTGCACAATAATCATAATCTAGATACTCATGCATCACCTGAGAATAGCCATGCAAATAATGATTGAACCATGATGTTGCCCATTAGGTGTTCTAGCATTTATGATTTTGTTTGAACTTGAAATCATCCGGTTTCAAATATCAACTCTAGAAGAGTTAACACTCGAAATTACAACACTTAAAAGGTAACTGGAGAAATGAAATTGTTAAGAGAAAAATATCTGAAAATACTTACCGACCAAACCGAGAAAATATGTTAATGAAATCTAAACCGGAAAGCTTATCTCAGGGTAAGGGAGAGGATGTAGTAAACCTTAGATCTGATATTGAGAATGCAAAAAGTGAAATGAATTGGAAATGTAAAATTAAAGTATGAAAACCTCAAAGCTAAAAGGAATTCCAAAGGATTTAGAAAGCCAACTTAATTCCAACCAGAACCAATCAACCTGGGCAATCTTGCTGCCTCTACACAAAGCAGTCGGTCTTTCTCTCATTATTTTATATATTGAGGCTTTGCTGAAAATATCCTACAAATTATGGCCTCTGTTGCAATCTTTTCTTCTTTTTTAGCTAATATGAGGAATAAGATGTTAACAAAGTGGTCATTATTAAGTTATTAACAAGTTTCTGGCCATTCAACAAATTCCATTAACTCTCTCTTTTGTGACCTTTCTAGCAATGAGATAACTCAAGGTGACTGTTGAGAGAACACAAAATGTTGGGGCTAATGAATAGCCTTGATGGATTTATCTAAAGAGACAGAAGCTTGATGATTGACAAATATTGATGGAGATACAAGCTGGAGCATCTGTGGACAGAGATTTGACTGCATTAATTAAGGGCCAAAGAAAAAAGATGATAAAACATCTGATGAAAAAGGCCATTCAACCATGTTGCAGGTCTTTCCCAATCAAATATAACTGTTTTGATTGGTGGCCTTCACCCATTCTATTCCTTCCAAAAGAGTGATTGCATTATAAAGGATATATCTTCTAATAACAAATCTTGTATTATTTGGTCTTCCATTATATATAGTAATAGGTTTCCCACTGGAGCTAGATTTTGGAACACCTGCCTTTGGAATGTTTCTGATATTTCCTTGGTTGATGCAATTCTGTATTCAGAATGACCTCAGTGCTTCTTGATAAACTCCTAAAAGGTTTAGGCCAGTAAAGTCCTGAGTTGCTTTATAGAACTTGCATGCAAAATCCTCTAACCTAAAATTTCAATGAAATATCATCTGTGGTAACTTTAGTCTTTGAGAGCTTCTGTTTGCTTTTCCAAAGTAATAGTAATAGGGAATTAATAAAGCAGTGCTTGATCACTAGAAAATTTGGTTGGAACTACATCTTGACACATTTACATGCCCTTTTTTGTCTTTACTCTTATTTGTCATTTTGTGAGTTTGAAAAGCCATCCTACAGTGCTAGACAAAGACATAAATATCCTACCAGATAAATAACTTGAGGGGAATCTGCACGAAAGGACAATAAACAATGTAGATTTCCTACTAATTAGATACCTTAAGAAGAATTGCACAAAAGGATGACAAATGAGAAACAAGAAAAAACGGCATATATATAAATTATAATCTGATGTAGGGGAATGGAATAGATCAATAGCCGCATGTTATTGTCATCTTAATTTGAAATGAGAGTTCAGAGACAGCCAGGTTAACACCAAATGTGCTGAAGCCTTAGTGCGGTCTGATAACAAGGTCATATTCATGGTATTTGGGATATTTATTGTATTCAGTAGAAGAAGACGTTGAGTGCAACTAATTTCTCTAGAAATCCAAATTGATTACTGTGTTGTTCTACTATTTTGTGCACCTCCACTTCAATTTGACCCCCAGTTGTCCAATATGAACCTCCTCTCTTCATAATCCACAGAATTCAGCCATCCACAGTCAAGAGTGTTGACATGTTTAGAGTTGAAGCAGTCCAACATACTGGCTCTGATAAGGATGATAATGTCATTAGTAAGAAATCAGGTTTCCATTCTTGCTAGATGGCTTTGAAGGGGCAGGGCCTCTGCCTAAAGCTTCAGCCAGTTCCATTTCACATCAATGATTAGGAACATAGCCTCTAAATGCAAAATATAGATTGAAACTTCAAAATAGCTCCAAGACCTGAGAATTTACAGACAACCACTCAGCCTGTAAGCTTAATGCATTTATTCCAATGAGATTGTCTTTCCAATCATGATCACACTGAATCAATGTCTACTAAATAAACTTTGGCAGGCTTGAAAGATAAGCATCTGTTTTGGGGCCACCAATCTGTTTGAATCATTATAAAGATGAGCTAAATTATGCACTTATTTAGTGGCTAATCAAATTAACCACACATTTACAAATTATGAGGCTATTTGGAGGAACTTGAAATTAGTGGGAAAACAATAATAGCCGTTGGAGGAAACGTTCTCTGAGCAGGAAGTTGAGACTGAACCACCAAACCAAGTTTCAATTAATCTTGAACCATCCAAAAGCTCTAGAAACTGGCGTCTCCCTTAAAACAGGGAAACATAAACCTCAACTCTGAGATTGGATCCTTGCCGAATCAGATTCAAGGTCTACTATTGCTGGTAATGCACTCAAGGATTTCAAAAGGAAAATATCAGAAGCTCTAATAATCGATCAAGAGCATGTACAACAAATGGAAATCACGGTGCAGGAAATTACATAATTAAATAAGAACTTGATACTTGATAGAAAAAAACTGGAAGCAAAGTATCAAGAAATATGTCAATAGCTTGAAGCATGTCATATGCTGAAAAGCCTACAGAAAGAGAACTCTGAGATGACAGATCAGATAAACAACCTTGTTTCAAAACTTGTAAGTAAAAGAGCATGCATTTCTAATCTTGAAGAGCTTTTACATTTTAAACAATAAATTTCAGGCAAAGGTTGGCAGGTTTGATGATGATGTCCAAAAGCAGCACTTAGTAGCTTGAAAACAGAAAATATGAGGTCCAAGGCATAATACAAAAATTAGGTCAAAGAATATTGTTCTGTGCAAAACATCTACAGATTTAAATTTGTATATGTTCCTGCATATGGTTGTACTTCCAAAGCATCTAACCAACGTTGAATAATAATGAATTGAAGTTCACATGACATTGGTCTTTGTATAAAATTAAGATGATGCATAGCAACGAAATGAGGATGAGTTTGCGTGAAACAGAGATATTTTGCAGACTGTTTTTTGTGTTATTTTCATGGTCTCTATTTGCATAAAATTTATCATTCTCAGTTATGTTTACAAATAAGATTTTGGTGCTAAAATTTCTTCGGCATGTTATGGCTGATTTCGGAAGTTGAATTCTGACCAATGCCTTATTCTAAGCCTTCATCTAAGATCTACTTATCACTTCTATACTAAGGTCATAAATCATGTCTACCGTACATTTTTTAAGACTATTACAGACATCTTGCAAAATTTATTTGAGGTTTGATTACTATAGTGTATGGGAGTTTTTTAACACACAAATCTCAGCTTCTCTTAGGTATATTCTAATCTGTTTTGATAAGACTTTGTTGACCTGGACTGGTGTAAGGGTATACATCCCTATGTTGTTTTCAACATTCTGAGAATCTTAAGAGGAGAAGGCATTGAATAAATTTCCTCAAGGTCATCTCATTACTGACATGTGCATCAATTGTTTCTGAAATTTTTACACAGCCAAAATTGTGATACCAAAGAACAAATTTAAGGACATTGTCAATGGTACTTTCAAAAATCCCAAGCAGCTAGAAATTCTGAAGTCATCTACAGGTACATCAATAGCATAACATATAAGGTACATGAATGGTTATTATATAAATTAGAAGCCCTTCACGTTGAAGCTTCGAAACACTTCAGGCTGGCAAGGTCACCCTAAATTTACACCCTCATTCAATATGTTGATTCACACCCTCAATGAAATTTGCTGCAAATTCTCCAATCTTTCTGGCCTCATCGGTCGAGCCAAAACTCCTGCCATTTTTTTCTAGTGGAAATATAAGACGAACAAGGGAGTGTGCTGACTTGGATATGGAAACATCACAATCCATGCGAGATTCCTAGATATGGATAACCCAGCTAGTGCTAGTGGTTGCCCTCTTCGTCATCCTTCCTAGCAAAGAAAATTGGAGCACGATGTTCTTCCTTCTCTTCTATCATCCTTCTTACTAGGGCCTATACTCCTCTTATTTTAGCTCTAGATATTTGCGACAGATTAGAGCTCATCGAGCCATGACAAAGTCGCAACGAGGAAAGTACAGAACCAAGAATGGTTCAAGGTGTGAAGCTATAGGAAGAAGCCAAAGAGGCACAAAATGGCATCTACAATGAGCTACCAATCATGTTCTCTGTCTCTCAAGCTACCTCTCATCCAATTATACTCACACAACATCCACAGTTACATGTCACCAGAATCCGTAAACTGTTTTTTATCCAACTTCAGCTTGATTTTCATGGTATCTTCCACATCTTACTTTTTATCTAGCTTCAACGCCACTCTTCATACCTTTCTTTTCATCTAGATCTGCATATTGTCATCACCTATCTACATATTACAGTTCACTTGTGAACACCCAAAACGTACAAATCCATTTCAAAAATCAACAACAGTGACAAAGATCTATTTCAACATCAATTTCAAAGATCGACAACATTGACAAAAAAATTGTTTCAACATCAACAAACGACTGTGACAAGGAAGTTTTGTAAACACTGGAATTACTGCATATAGAATCTACGGTTATATAGGAATTACTGCATATGGAATATACACTTATTGACGTTCCCCAGACTTCAGGGATGGTGTGGAAGTCACAGTTAGGATAGACAGGCATCAGTGGTCTCGTTTCAAGGACTTTATGCAGCTTTCGCATCTGTTTTGAGATTTATGTAGCTTTCACATCCTCGAAAATTGTTTCTTAATCATAGCATAGGGCACATCCATGAATTGTCAGGAAAATTGCTTCTTAAGTTTTTTAGCTTCTCAAGGTTTTTATGTAATAGGGTTAGAATTGGATTTTGATCTAAAACTAGCACTATGGCGGACTGTGAGTTGGATTGGCTGGTAGATTCCAACTAAACTAAGAAAATGAGAAACTTGTAAGGTTAGATAATAGATTGGGGGAAATCCGGTCGTTGCTAATGAAGCAGTTGATGCAGCATAAGTGGACCCTTGTTGTTTCTATTGATTTAACAGCCTATGTTTATGTTGATGCATAGTAACGGTCACCGTAAGGCATTGGCAGTCAGCCCAGAAAGGCACCCCGCCCTAGAAGTCTGGGATACTACTTCTACTGCATATCACATAGAGCACTTCTACTGCATAAATCACTTATATTGCATATCACATAGAGTACATATACTACATACCACATAGAGCACCTCACATATATCAGACTCACATAAAAAAACTCACACAATAACATAAGCACTTGACATATGTAGCCAATCAGAGAAATAAGGTCATTGCCAATATTCGGTTGTCTTAGCCATAGCTTATGTTGATGCTTACCTATTTTCAGAGAGATTTCAAGCACATCTTGCTATGGCACTGCCTCATATCCAGTGGTAAGATACACAGATGAAACTCAACTCCATCCTTCTCATGCTTAAATCCTTATATCTGAAAAATTTATTGTTACATGCGAAAGGCAGAACACGCTTGTCTTTCTATTTCGGATGTCTTTTTTTTCACCAAACCCAAGGGCCTCCTGCACTTCAACACAAATTTCACGTCAAATTGGGCACCCAAAAGTGCCTTATACTCAACTACTTATTCCGCAGCAGTGAGCCATCTTCAAGCCCTATATAGTGGAAAGGAGTACGCAAGTAGCTAACAGTGCCGCACATTTCGACCTAGCCTTATTGATTGAGCAATTTTCTCCATCCCTTCGAAAGCCTGTCTAAAAGGGAGGAGTCTTTCGTTCGACGAATCGGGAGCTGATGTGACAGCTCCCGATCCGCCCCTCCGGCGACCCTTTTGTTCTCCGGCCCGATGGTGGACTCTGCCTCTGCAGCTTCCGATGGCAGCGAACGGCGAACGGCAAACGGGAGTGGCTCCGAGCGCCTCCTCCACCACCCCTCCCCTGGCGCCGCTCCTCCCCGCAACCGCCACCGCCACCCCCACGACTCCGGCCACCAACCTCAATCAATGCTCCATAATTTGAAAGAAGAATTCGGCGGGAGAGAGTTTTCATTCGAGGTTTCGCGCGTTTCAGTCGCAATAACGCTCGACCAATCTTCATTTCCCTCTCCATTCGCTGTGATTTCCCTCTCCAGTGGCTGTGTCTCCTGAAAGGCTTTTGGCGTATCTTCATTCATAAGAGCATCAACGAGCATAGAAGCATTTGCAAACTCCTACCAATGCGTGCTGATGCTTCTATGCTCGTTGATGCTCTTATGAATGAAGATACGCCAAAAGCCTTTCAGGAGACACAGCCACTGGAGAGGGAAATCACAGCGAATGGAGAGGGAAATGAAGATTGGTCGAGCGTTATTGCGACTGAAACGCGCGAAACCTCGAATGAAAACTCTCTCCCGCCGAATTCTTCTTTCAAATTATGGAGCATTGATTGAGGTTGGTGGCCGGAGTCGTGGGGGTGGCGGTGGCGGTTGCGGGGAGGAGCGGCGCCAGGGGAGGGGTGGTGGAGGAGGCGCTCGGAGCCACTCCCGTTTGCCGTTCGCCGTTCGCTGCCATCGGAAGCTGCGGAGGCAGAGTCCACCATCGGGCCGGAGAACAAAAGGGTCGCCGGAGGGGCGGATCGGGAGCTGTCACATCAGCTCCCGATTCGTCGAACGAAAGACTCCTCCTTAAAATAAACCCTCACAATAAGAGGTCGAATGCCAAACTTTGTTTAAAATTTAAGTGCACATAGTTTAGGAATTCAAACTTTGTTTAAAAACTAAAAAGTCGTAAAAATTATGAAGTCAAACCATGACTAATACTAGGTTAACAATCGATCGATCGCGAGAGTTCTACTAGACAGGACCTAATAAAGGTACAAGCAAAAAAAGTCAACATATGAAAAAATCAGGCACAAAGAAGTTTTAAAAAGAAGTGGTGCATTTTTTGAAATTTCAAGAGTGCTTTAACAAAAGAAAAAAAAGTATTTGTTTAAAAGGTTTCAAAATTTTGTTCTAAAGAATTTTTTAAAAGTCACGTGGGAAAGTTTAATGGTTCGATGAGAAATTTTATGCATATGTTAATTGATGAATGCCTTGGATAAATGATGTACGATGTGGTTTTTTTAAGGGATTTATTAAAAGGAAGGTTATACATGTTTATAAAGGTCCATGAAGCTTTATGAAAGTTATAAATTTTATGAAGGTATATCAATATTTATGAAGGTTATAAAGGTTTATTGAAGGTTTTATTTTAGGTTGGATATATTTAAGGTTTTTTAAATTTATTAAGAAAAATGGTCTTTTAAATTATAATTTTTTTTTGGGAGATATTTGTGAAGAAATTTTTTAGAATTAAAAAAAAAGGAAAGGGGTTTTATTGGAAAGAGAGTTTAGGGACTTGAAAAGATGAGTAGGTCGAGAAACTTTTTTTGTTTTTTCGAGGATGACCATGTTTTGGGTTCCAAAAAATCTCTTTGTATGATAAGGATACATGAATCTAGTGAATATTTTTCTTTACAGGGGCACATATTGAAAACCATATTTTTTTTCAAGGGAAATATAGAAAGTAGATCGATGTAATAAGGAAAGAAGCCATACAGAAGAAGGTGAATGATGAGAGACGATTTTCATGGGTCGGAAAGGAAGGGTCAAGCAAATCAAAAGAAAAAATTGAAAAGAAGAGGCAAAGATCGTTTCCATGTTTCGAGAGGTTCAGGCCATAACCAAGGAACTAAGAAGTCTAGTATAATAAGGAGAAGAGATCGAGGTTGATTGTTGTAGCATTGATCCAAAAATGAAAGTGAAAGTTTCATTGAGTAATTTTCATGTTTGTTTGTTGCCCTTTTGGAAATGGATCAAAATTGCAAAAGTGCACAAACATAGATAATTTGTAGAAATTTTATAGAAATGAGAGGAAAAAAATGCAACAAAAAACAAGAGCAAATTGATAACGGAGTTCACCCAGCTTGGGCTACATCTCTAGGTCCAACTTCCAATGGTGACTGCTTCATTAAAATGCTCAAATTTTAATTACATCAGTTTATAAGCTTCAAACTAAAAATTGTATGCTTCCACGCTGCTCAGAACACTAAAAAACCCCCATCTACGTTGTTCTTGAGCTCAAAAAGGCTTAAATTTGAGCAAAATACCCCCTTTAACCAAACTAGTTTTCAACTCGCAACTCCACAGTCCAAGCCCTGTTAACTTGGAAACAAAAAGCCTGTAGCCCAATTGGTGGGCATGCTGGTTAACTCCCCACAGGTCGGGGGTTCCACACTTGTCAGTGTTCTTGGTTCATTATAGTTTTAATATTAATTTACTTTTTTAATTGGGTCGTTGGCCCCATTCCCTCCTCCGCCATGGTCACATTGCAACGGTGGAACCATGGTAAATCGACTCCACGCCTTATTCCCCTACGCTCTGGTCACATTTCATAATCATATGCCTAGTGGCACGAGTGGTAATGCTACGCCCCCAACCCCTCCTCTTCGTCGTTGACGATCGTATGCCACCTAAAAAAAATGTGGGCCAAGCTGGTCAGGCGCGTCCGCCAGCTCACCTGTTACCCCAACCATCAACTCCATACTCAATAAATATAATGCATGACCCATGGTTTAATGAGCGATACATGTGGCCTATTGGTTAGGCGGTCGTGTCAATGAAAGGAGTTCATGTGGTCGATTCTGCTAGAGCCTGGTCGGTCTATTAACTCATTTTTTGCCCCGATACTAGGGCCACATGGCAGCCTCTTATAGGGCCATGTGGTGCCCTCTGATTGACCCATGTGTTGGCCTATGATTGGACCACCTCATTGATTCATACCTCCAATTAAATTTCCACATGCCCTCATATGATTGGTCCACATGCCCTCCATACAATCTAGTCAACATATGATGTCAGCACCATGCCAGTATACAGATTGCCGCATCAACATCCATACCCTGCACAGTCAACCCTGCAAGTTGACTTTTTACAATTTGGCCAAAAATTCAGAATGTGATAACTTGCTCATATGGTGTCAGATTGAGGCGATTCAAGTGGTGTTGGAATCAGAATGACTAGATCTATGATTTGGACTTGGTTTCAAGATATTTTGAGAACTTTTTTATTTTTTAGCATTTTATGGATCCCATGGATCACTCCTCCTCATTGGATGCTTCTAGACCGCCAAAAGTATGTTTTTACTAACCAAGTAAGTGAGGGTACAACTCTCTCACTTTACCGATCTTTATCCACCTTGTTTTACTTGGATTGGTACCGTTGGGCTCCACATAAAAATACTCCAAATTTCCTCTACATCAAGTACTTATTCTCCTATCAAGAATAGGAGGTTCATACGATCTCAATTTTTCCACATACACAACAAAATAAATTTGCATGTAAGGTGGAAAATCTAATCGGAAAGCATTGTTACCAATATTCTCCAAGGTTTTTAATGGACCATATATAATTGGTTGATATTTTTATCTTCACCTTGCTTTCTTTCCTTCTTGATGTACAACCAACTTGATCTCTCACTTGGAAATCATCATCAACCCAATGCTTATCATGCCTTTCTTTATACTTGGCTTGGATTTTCTCCAACTGTATATGCACCCTTTGATGTACTAACTGGATTTGTCCAATAAAATGATTGGCTTTTTCCACATCACTATGTCCATATACTACAATATCTTTACCAAAGATGAAATCCAAAGGAGACATTGGAAAATAACCCAAACAAGCTTCAAATGGAGATACTTGTGTATAGGCATGCTGGATGTGATGCAAATTCTCATCCCAAAGCTTAGGATTCTTACCACAATATCCTTGAAGGAGATGCACTATTTTTTATTCAATACTTATGTATGGTTGTCAGTTTGTGGATGAAATGTTTTTCTCTTCTTTAATTTTGTGTCCATGAGTTCCCATAAACTTGACCAAAACTTCCCGATAAATCGAGAATCTTGATAAAAAATAATAGAAGTAGGTAACAAAAAGTCAACCCAAACATTTTCAAAGAACACTTACACGGTTTGTTCAGTTGTGAGTTGTTTCTTACAAGGAATTAACACACACAATTTACTAAAACGATCCACTACAACATACAAATAATCATGTCCTTTTCTAGACATGGGTAGTCCCCCTACAAAATCCATGGAAGCACTTTCCCAAGGAAGATAAGGGATAGAAAGTGGAGTATACAAACCCAATTTCCTATTGTATGTATTAATATTAGCACACATAGAACATCATTTTACATATCTTGATACAGTTTCATTCATATCAGGCCAATAACAATACCTTTGTAGTTGAGCAACTGTTTTCCTACACCAAAGTGATCAACAATAAGAGAAGTATGGGCTTCCCTTATGACATTAACTCTTTTACCCTGTGGAATACACAACTTTCCAAGACGATACAACAATTTGTTATGAACATGATAATCCAACTCTTCAACATGATTTTCTTAACTCAAAGTTACATAAAAATCATTAAAATATTCATCTTGAGCATAATGTTCAATATAGATTTCACACATTATTGATTTATGCTTAAGAATAACATATGGATTAACAATATGCCTTGATAAAATATCTGCAACTTTGTTGTAAATACCTTAATGAACAAACGAAATTTCTGTAGAAATCCCATCCATCTGAAATGTATAGCGTGTTGTAGCTTAGTTTGCGATTGAATATATTGTAAAGGTTTATTTCCAATACGAATAACCGTTTCTTTACCCATCAAATAATGTTTCCATTTCTTCACACTTTGTACCAAAGCATACTATTTTTTATCATAAGTTGGATAATTAATTACCGCATTGGAAAAGGTCTCAGAATGATAACATATTGGCTTACCATTTTGCATCAATACTACTCCCATAGCATATTCGCTTGCATCAGTTTGAATTTCAAATGGCTGCTTGAGATTTGGAAGTGCTAGAACTAGGTTTGTACTGATTTTCTCTTTCAAAGTGTCAAAGGCTTTTTGTTGCTTGCCTCCCCGCTGAAAGACCTGCTTCACACTTTTCAAAGCATGTAATTGTGTTGCAATGGATGAGAAGTTAGTGATAAATTTTCTCCAATATTTGGTTTCTCCCACAAAGTTCCTAACTTCAGTTACATTATTGGGTTTGGGCCAATTCACAATGAATTCAAATTTGGAGGGATCAATCTTCAATTCACCACCTCTTACAATATGACCTAAGTAAACCAAAGAGGTTTTCCCAAATTCACATTTAGAAATATTCAAATACAACTTTTTATTTTTCAAGACATCTAGAACTTGTTTTACATGCTTGATATTCTCTTCATGAGTCTTACTAAAAATCATAAGATCATTTAAGTAGACTATGAAAAACTCATCAAGAAATGGTCACAATACATCATTCATAACTCTCATGAATGTAGCAGGTGCATTACAAAGCCCAAACGACACAACTAACCATTCAAACAATCATTGTTTTGTCTTAAAAGAAGTTTTCCAAATATCATCTTCAAGAATCCTTATCTGATGATAACCGCTTCTCCAGTCTAACTTAGTAAAATAAACAACATCCTTTAACTAATCTATAAAATCATCAATGCGAGGAAGAGGATAACTATTATTTATTGTGATCTTTTTCAAAGTTTGAAAACCCACACACATGCACCATGTACCATCTTTCTTTGGAACCAAAACAATACGAGACCCATAAGGAGATGTACTAGGTCTGATGACCACCTTTTCAAGTAGCTCTTGAATTTGTGTCTTTATTTTTGTATTCTCCAAAACTGACATTCTATGCATGCCAATATTCGTAAGTGGTGCATCTTGCTACAACTGTATCTCATGTTGAATTCCTCTTTTTGGAGGTAAGCCTTCAGGTTCCTGAAACATATTGTCATAAGTATTAGCAACTTCCACCAATTCATTGTTGAGTTTAGAATCACATCCCGAGAAAGCTTCAAATTCAACAGTATCTTTAGCTTTTATCATCAACAACACAAAATTATTACTAGCATTAACAAACCTTTCATTTGTCCTACACTAACAAGAGATAAGTTCATCTTCCTGCGATTTTATTTAACAATATACTCAACTCAATATTTGAAAAGATGGTACTTGTTATCATGACGATAGAATATTTCTTTTCGTTCATATAAATATGGACTCCCTAAGACAATCCCACAAATGTCATGTGGTACAACATCAAGCTCCACCTAATTTATAAAATTAGTTGTGATGACAAATTGGAGTTTACATTTTCTTGTCACTTGCAATTTGGCATCATCACATACCCAACCTAGGGATAACGTTTTTCATGAGGTGTAGTCTCTAAATTAAGTTTCTTGACAATTACTTCTGAGATAAGATTGACTTGATATGCACAATCAAATAGTGTATCAACCTTTGTATGTTTTGTAATGACCCTGATATGCAAAAACTCACTTTTTTCTTTATCATTTTGAGATCCAATAGACTTGCTAGAAGAACTAGTACTTGCATTAGAAGTTATTCATTTCATTCCCATGGTTTTGATTTTAGTTTCAACACCTGAATCTGATCTTGGATCTTGTTGAGTTGTAGTAGCAGTCTTTTGTTTCCCATTGTTATTAAACTTCTTTGGTCCCAATTATGGATGTAATTTCCAGCAATGGTCTTCCTCATGGCCATATTTTGAAAAATGTTTGTAAGTGAGTTTCTCTCCCTCTTTCATGAATGTGGCATTCTTCTTACCTTTGAAATTGGATTTCTCCTTTCCTTTTTCCCCAAATTTAAATGGTTTCTTCTTGGACTCTTGAGTAACATTCTTACCTCTTGATTCTAAATGAGTAGCTTGAACACATACTTCATCTAGACTGGTGGGATTAAACATAAGTGTTGTATGTCAGAAATAAATTTGTAATCCACCTATGTATTTAAGGAGAGTATATTTTGAGGTCAAATAAACACCCAAGATTAATGATATTTTTCTAAATTCTTATGTGTAACTTTGGACACTTTGACCTTTAACTTGTCTAAAAATTTTCCAATCCATTATTGATTTTTGCATGTAATCTAATGTATAAAATTAATTCCTTAGTGTAACTATAAAATTAATCCAAGAAGAGATAATTTTACCACTTTTTTTCAATTCTTCTTGAGTTTCGGCTTCCCACCAAATAAGCGCTGCACCTCCCAAACGAAGAAAAGAAAGTTAGATATTTGTGACATCATGGTCAGTATTTTGGATCCTGCTATAAGCTTCAATTGGATGAAATCCATTATCCAACTTGTTAGCATTTACTTCTCCATCATACATTGGCAATTCAAACTTGACATCAAGCTTAAGCAAAGGAGACTTAATATGCCCTCTTGGAGTTGTTGGAGGAGTTGTTATATGTGAAGAAGGATGTGAAGAAGGAGGTGAGGATGGAGGTGAAGGAGGAGAAGGAGGAGGAGGCTTACTCCCATAACCACCATCAACTTTTGGTTGATTAGAAATATATCCTTGCAAGTGTGTTGTTATTTCATTATACAACACTTTCCCCATCTCAATCATATCAAAGAAATGTTTTTTGAAAGCTCTCTCATCCTGAGACATCAATTCTTGTCCTTCTCCTTCTTCATGTGCCATCAATTGTGGATTATGTGGTCTTCTTGAGCCAATTTGAGGGTTATTTTCTTCAAGTTCTCTATCTCCACTTCTCAATATAGACCTTGTAAGAATTCAAAAACCTTGCAAATTCCTTCAAACCTTCACAAAACCATGCTCTGATACCAAACTAATCCAAAAATGAAAGTGATAGTTTCATTGATTAATTTGCATGTTTGTTTATGTCCTTTTGGGCAATGGACCGAAATTGAAAAAGTGCACAAACATAAGATAATTTAATGTTGTTAAGATCTTCTGGAGAAATTTTGCAGAAATTTTACAAAAACGAGAGGACAAAAATGCAGCCAAAAACAAGAGAAAATTGATTACAGAGTTCACCCATCTTAGGCTACATATTTGAGTCCAGCTTCCAATGTTGACCACTTCATTAAAATTATAAAATGTTAATTAAATCAGTTTATAATATTCAAAATGAAAATCGTATGCTAGCCTTCCACGCTACTCGGAACACTCAAAAACCCCCATTTAGGCTCTTCTTGAGCTCAAAAAGGTTAAAAATTGAGCAAAATAACCGCCTTTAACAAAAATAGTCTACAACCTACAACTCAGTAGCTCTTAGCCCTATTAACTTAGAAACAAAATGCATATAAACCAATTGATGGAAGTGTTGGTTAAATCACCACAGGTTGGGGGTTTGATCCGCACCCATTAGTGTTCTTGGAACATTATAGTTTTAATATTAAATAATACATTTTTTTAATTGGGTACTTGGCCCCATGCCCTCCTTTTTTGTGGTCGCATTGCAAGTGGTGGAACCATAAGTCGTTGGCTCAACGCCCTATTCCCCCATTCTTTGGTCACATTGCATAATCATATGGCCAGGGACATGGCCAGTAAAGCTACATGCCCAACCCCTCCTCTTAGTCATGGACGGTCGTATACCACTTAATGAAATGATGGGTTGGGCACGTCAGTCGTGCTCGCCAAACCACCCATTACCCCAACTTTTGGCTCCATACTCAATAAATACAACTCCTGACCTGTTATCTCATTTTAGCTTCAGAGTATAACGCTAAACAATTTTAATTTGCTTTTTATTCAAAAAAAAAATTAGGTGCACTAACAGTTGGGTTGTCAGCACTAATTCAAAAATATCAAATAAGGGCACTGACAATTGGATGGTCAGTGAGGAAAAAAAATTCAAAAATACATCAAACGGAATTCATTTATGGTTGTATTGTTAGTGCTGATAAAAAATATATATGTCAAGTTTAAAGTGCTCACATCTCACATGTCAGCAAAGGAGCGGGTGCCAAATAAACGGTGTGACATGTCGTTTCATGATTTCACATTAGAATTCGTTTGAATTTTCACTGCTAAGATAATAATCATTGTAAATTAGAGATATGATTCATCATTTTTATATATGATTAATTTACTCTTTCACCATCACGTTTAATCTCAAGTTTTTATGAAAATAATAGTGTAGGGTTAATCCATTTTGTTTTTTTATCCACCAAGGTAAAAAAATTAGTTGTCCTACACATTCATGATTGCATCCTGCTCTCGCTTTCATTTCCTATGGTTTTGAATGGTGACAGTTATGGGAAAAAGTAACAATTTGCATAGGGGGGAACCCCGAGGACCTGATCTCCTCAAAGAATATCTAGAAATGCTAGAATGATTTCAGGAGGATGGTTGGGACGAGTTCTTTTACAGATGTAGTGGTTATCATGATAGGGTTGCTCGAGCCTTTGCTGAAGGGTTTGATGTTTAGGGGGTCAATATTAGAGATCTTTCCTTCCCTATTACAAAGGAAGTGGTTACAGAGGCTACAAGCCTCCCTGTTGATGGAGAACTCTAGTTTAAAAGCACATTTTAGTTGTACTTAACATTCCTTTATTCTTAAAGGATGAGTATAAGGATAGACCATGGAATTTGGAGGTGCAGAGATCTTGGCTGGAGGATGAATGGAACCTTCACCTATGAAGGACGCTTCAACATACTCAATATATATCATTTTTGTTATTTTTTTTTTACTGATGAGTCTCAAAAAGATTGCAGCAAGAGTGAGGGCCAAACTCAATGTATCATCCCCCTTCATTTATCACAAGATCCTAATTAAGTTATTAATTGAAAACCATTTAAGGAAGGTTAACAGAACATGGGAGCATTTTATTTTCTCGAGGGTTTTGTAGAGTATGTCTCACCTAAATATTCTAAGGCCATTTTATATGAGCGCTGACAGTTAGATTGTCAGCGTGAATTTGCCTCTGTTTTGAGACAACATTGACATATAATCTGTCAGTTGTGCCCAGTTTTTCTCCTGATTTGAGGTATGCCTGTTAATCCATCAACGCTTAGGAAAAGACTATTTTTGAAGGCAAAAAGGAGAAATTTGGACCGAGTACATCCCTGAATGAAGGATGTACATACGAGATTCCCTTTTTTGTGGATCAAGACCAAACTTCAAGGAAGAAATTACCATACCAAGCATGATGATGAAGCAATATTTTCAAAGAATCTGGGAAAAATATCAGTAATCATTATTTATCCTTTGCTTCAGCCAGGTCTTTAGCAACAACAAAGTTCTCAGATACAAAATGTTATCATCTTGTTTTATGATTGAACAAGGTAATGTATTTAGTTTTAATTAGAGATTTACTTAGTTGTTTTCATACTTTTTAATCAAGGATTTTCTAAAAACGTGGTTATGGTTTTGTAAGTACTCTATAAATATGATAATGAAAGAAAACCAATGGATCAAAATTAGAGAAAGAATTGTAATTTGTGTATGTGCTCTATTTATGTTGGTTAATCATAGGTGACTAGTGATCATAAGAACATAGTGTTTCAAAGATGAGAATTCATGTGTTGATATGTTCCAGTCTGTTTCTTGATGAATGTGTTTACCTCTATTATTTTCGTTTAAATATTTTCTTCTTTATGATTGGATGAAGGTATTAAAGGTGGAATTCATGTTTCATTTTCATTCTTTTTTCTTTACTATTCTAGTATCACTTTTATTATCTAAAACGAGCATAATTATTCTATCAAATGCTCTATTTTAAATAGTTTTTTGTTATTTTATTCTACCACTCTCAATAGCAAGGTCGTCTAAGGATATATCAACTATATTTCTCTTAGCGTCTGTCACTACATACAATGTCCTAGTGACCATTGATTGATTTACAATTTCTATGACTCCATGCCCAAGGATACACTTTCTTTTCCTTACCATCATTTGCAAAACCCTACTGAACTCATGATCCAGCCATTATACTAAAGACCCAACCAACTGCTAAGGTAACACTGGGTAGTTGAATTGAAAAGGAGAGAGCCCTCTCTGGGTTGAAGGGGCTAGCCTTTGGCCCTAAAGTCGGTTTGAAAGAGTCACCTTAGGGGTTTTGCCATTACATCCAAGGGGAAAAATTGTGAGAGATAACATGACCCATGATTTAATGAGCAATACATGTGGCATATTGTTTAGGTGGTCATTGCATTAAAAGTGTGGTCAATCCCGTCGGAGGTTGGTCGGCCTATTAACAATTTTTTTGCGCCAATACCAGGTCCACTTGGCAGTCTCTCATAGGGCCACATGGCACTCTCTAATTGACCGACATGATGGCCTTTGATTGGAACACCTCACCAATCTATACCTCTAATTCAACTGCCACATGCCCTCACATGATTGGTTCACCTGGTCTTCGTAAAACACAGTCAACAGATGACATCAACACCACGTCAGTGTACAAACTGCCATGTTAGCATCTGTACCCTGTGTTGGCTCCCTGTGATTTGCAAGATTGGCAGAACAAACACTGCAGGGGCCACATCAGAACCGCTTTGGAATCCTAAGACCTAGCCTTCCTGGATTCAAAGAGGGCTCTCTCTATATAGTGTTTTCAAATGATATGTCTTTATGCTCTTTGTTTTACGATCTTAGGCTAGTTATGAAGTTCTAAGGACTTGTTTGTTTTGGTTGAATTAATTGATAGGTTGACAGATCTGTGGTGTGACTAATTGAAGGGATGTTTTAGCTGAATAGATAGACCATGAGAAAACATTAATCCATTGGGCTATGGAGTCATAAAAGGATTTAATTGTTCATCAACTCTGCAAGGGTTTTCATAGGGCAAGCTAACTATATCAAGTGGATCTCTTAGATTAGGTTGTGATATGAAACAATAATAAGTTGTGAAGGCAATAAAGCTATAGTCAGTTAAGAATATTCTAGCTCTACTTTAGACAAGAAAAGCCTTTTAGGTAACTGTTTGAGGCAAACCCAAGGATAGGGCATACCATAGACTTCTTTGGCCAATATTTAATAAGAAAACCCTTAAGACAACAATCCAACAATCCTAAGGCTGCTTTCAGATAAAAGAAAACATTTAATATAACAGTGAGAGTAGCTAAAGAGAAAGCTAAACCTATCTTCTTTAACTCAACACTCAAAAGACCTTCAAAGCAACATTTTGAGGCAGACCAGAGGACAAGGAATACCATAGACTTCCCTGGTTTAGACTCTACTAAGAATACTTCAAAGAAAGGCCTTAAAAAACAATATTTCAAGCTACACCAAAGGACAAGGCTTACCATAGAATTCTTTGGCTTGACTGTATTGAATCATTTCTAAGGCAACAAGCTAGATGGAACTGGAGAGAAATTAAAAATTCTCCAATCAAACCTTGCAGAAGAAAACATTAAGATAAAGAATGCAGACAAAAATAGGGTGCCAAGACAACATATCCTACTCTAAAAAATTTGTTCTTTTATCAGAGAAATATGGACAGAATGGAAAACATAAGAAAAACAATGACAAATGAGGAAAACTTCACCATTAACATAGCTCAAGAATCCTATGAACGTGCTTGTATTACTGATGATCAAAACAGTTACATTACTCCATGTACAATAGCTCTCTCCAACTTAGAGCTTTCTCAAATCCAGCCTAGCAATCCTCAACTAACTCAGCAACATAAATCAGTCAAATAACCACCAACTAACCAACACTAAAAATGGAGCTCACATGCAATATTTGTCTGCAAAATGAGGAGGTGGTGCTAAGCTAGGGTTTAGATGTCATTTATTTACAGATTTAATGATTTTTGACCTTTGAGACCATGCAAGGCCCAAGGCAAAAATATCTTAAGGTGTTTCTCTGAAATAATAACTCCTAACTTAACTTCTAAGTTAATTTCTGTAAAAAATTTTACTTTAAGATTTTTTCAATAACTTCTTACAATAACTGCTGGTAGCTGAAAAATATCTCTAACTTGTGTAATAACTGTTTTAATGTTTTATTGAAAGAAAAAATGCTATAGGTGGAAAAAATATCCTTTGAAGAAGTAATTGTTGTGAATTTGATCCTTCGAATGTGTTTCAGCGTTTAATCTGCCTTTGTTTTATCGTTAAACTCTATTTTAGGCCTTTAAAACTTTGATTTATCCTTTAACTTTATGTTTCACTGTCTTTTCTCTGATTCTACTTTTATTTCTTCTTTATGATTTAATCCTTTTGATTAACCTTTTCAACCTTTAATATTTAATCTCTGCTTTATCATCTAACCCTCATGGTTTGTCTTTGACCTGTAATTAGCCTTCTTAACCTTTTGATCTTTACTGTCACTGTCTTCTTGATTGTTTTATCTTCTCATTGTGCCTTTGCTGGTGTTTTTGGTGCAGGGATGCACTCTTTCATTACTGGAGGGTTAAATAACCGTCGATAATCATGTTTTATCGATGATTTAAACTTGATATAGGGCCTCTGATCCCTTTATAAATGAAATGAAGCCTTGGATCTTCACCCAGATCTTCATTAACACGTTTTTCGGACCCTTGGAATACATTCCTGTCTTTCTGCCATGAAACCTGCACATAAAACAATAATTAATCTTTAAATCCTGCGTGGAGGGCTTTTCTGCATTTCCCTGGGGTTTTTGGGATGCCGAAGGGCGGAGAATGGTGTTATGGGCCTTGGTTCCATAGGTAGAACCTATGGGAAGTTTGAACGGAGGACGACGGTGTTTAAATTTTGGCGCAGAAGGAAAAGTGGTTTTCGAAAACCAGGAGGTGGTTTTCACGCAGGCGGAGGGGCGGTAACTGTATTCAGGGCGAGCATGCAATTCCACTCAGAAACTGTCGCGTGGTGGGAGAATACCGACTATATCACATATTTTAAAAGCGTTAAATCCGGCGCATAAATATTTGCGATAATGGATGGGAGCCGTCGGATCGGGGGAAAGCAGATCAACGATTGTCGGGCGATCTGGGGTGGCGAGAAGGTGGATCGATGGGGTCCGGGCGCGGAATGACGTGGCGGGCTCCTTTGTCGTGTAGCGCGGGGTCAAAAATATATGCGGGTTTTATTATAAAGCAAGGGCCCGGGGAAAATTATAAGGTCGAGGACTATATTATTGGCAGGGTTATGGTTATATGGGCATGGGGTAGGTTCATGTAGGTAGGGGCTTTAATAAAAGGAGCCCGAGGATATTCTTAATAAGGAGCAGGGTTAAAAACCTTAAGCGGAGGGCTTAAATGTTTATATAGGGTCGGGTTAGTAAAACCAAAGAGTCAGGGTTTTTATATAAAAAACATGGTTTTTAACATAAAAAGGTGGGTCCCGACAGTTTTAATATTTCAATTAAAACAATGTAAAAGAGGGTCTTTTACATTGTTTTGATAAAATAAAGGAAGAGGATGAAGGAAAGGGGTTTTGAAGGGTTTTGAAAGGGGAAAATGAGTTTTTGGAGGGGAAAATGAGTGAATGAGAGTGTGGGCGGGGAGAGAGAGTGAAAATGGAGGAAATAAGCCCAAAAGTGAGTCTTTTAAGTGCAACAAGGTATTTATTTGAAAGGGCAGAGATGAAATATAGTGAAAAAGGTTAATTTAGGATAATATAGGCAATGATATTTCTAAAGATAGCTGATAGGCAAAGAATGCTATCTTTAGCAGCTTGTGGGAAAATCAATAGTCACCTAGTGAAATCTGTAGAATACAGGAGGATAACAGTAGCTCCAGCTGGGAAGGGCAGCTCCTTAGGAGGTGTCAAGAACCTTAGAGATCAAATCTCTGGAATAAGCAGACCAGTGCCTTGGTTTGCACTTTTACAAACTCATTTTCTTCATTTGTTGATTTTGTTGTTTGTTCTTTTGAAGCAGTGATCTTCAGAATCTGAAAAACATGATTGCTTCAACTCAACTTCTACCTACCCATCATACTTTCCTAACATTTTACTTCTGATGCAGAGGCTCTGCAACAAATCAGAATACACGCAGGAAAATAGAATAGAGACCACCAATTCTTTGAATATTAAATGATACTTTGCATAAACTTCAAATTAGCCACCATTTAATCATTAACATACATCGCAGATAAACACAACATTATACTCAAAGCATAACCATATGCAGAAGATTTCTATCTACGGAATCTGAAGCTCTGCAATTTCAATTAAACATTATGTGATAACATGAATCTGTCAGATCACATCATAACCAGACAACGCTTCCATCCGTGAGCTATTTGAGATCAACATTCCCTGCTTTGAATCGATTTTGATCAGTACCACCTAGCACCTACAACTCAGTGGTAAAATCTACAGTGTAATTTAAAATACACACAGCGTAACAGAGGTTTAAGAAAATAATCAACAACGAGCGAATAAACAAATGATTACATGAACAACAACAATAAATTTCAGACTCTTCCTTGTCACACCACTCCTAATCTACACTCTCTTCTTTTTTCCTCTGTCCTATTCCATCCTCTCTATATCTATTTCCATCCTCACACAAAGCTTCATATTTATACATAATTATGGATTAATTTGAATCCATGATTTCCTCCAAAAATAACTCAACCAAATCCTAAAATAGCTTTATCACTCCTTTGACTAAACTAAATTCTATTTAAGGAGTTCATAATCCCTAAGATATCTATACAACCCAACTCAACTCATATTATCAATTATGAGAGAATATTTACAATAAACCTCACAATCAGATTTTCCTCTTAATTTATTTAAAATGTACATAATTTATAAAATAATTAAAAAAAACATCACCCCCTAAATCACCCAAATAAATAATAACAATTGAGTAGGATGCTCTTGCATTAGAATCACCATGTAGAAAAGTTTCCATAGACTCCTGTCTATGAGGTCTATCACTTTTCTGTACTAATGCGACAGCCACAAGTCTCAATGACTTGCTACCTCCAGGATTCCAAACTCTGTTTTGCCTCCAGTCTTTTAAAGTATCAACTCCATTTTGTAATTTTGCACAGAATTCGTAGAATAGTATTTTCAGAACACTATTGAATGTAACTCCCGCTTTTCCATACCACATCATATTTATTTATGGAAATACAGACTTTTGTAGAAACACTAATACCCATTCTTCTAGTCTCCAGGCTTTGAAAGAATCTCAAACTAGCTTTACATCAGCATCGCCAACATCAATCATTTTGTCAACCGGATTCCATCGGTCTTTACAACAATTTCTTCTGCCAATTCCTCAAAGTAATTCTTCTTTTTCAATTACATCATTACGATTGATGTTTTCTGTAGCGTCTTTTCCTTTGTCCGTTACAATTTCTCTGGTCTTATCTTCGTCGGTCTCTGGCTCTTTGTCTGCTGCTTCCTTCTCTAATTGCGCTGAACACTCAAATTTTTGTAATGAAGGATAATCAAGAACTTCTTCTTGATCACAACTATAGTCATTGATTTCCCCTATAGTAACAAATTTCTCAATTGGTGTTGTACCTGCATTCATCAACAAATTGTTAGTTTTAAAAATACAAGACCTTTCGGCCTCTTTTGATGCTTCAAGCACTAATTTCCCATCATAAACTCTTTGTACTTCAGCAGATCCTTTTTTGAATTGCTGGCTGCTTTCATCTTTATCCTGTTGGATTAATACTTATGTTTCCTTTATGTCTCTAAGGATATAACTTTCTTGCTGCTCCCGATCTTTCATCTCATCTTCAAATAATTTCTGTTCATTTCCTCTGATTTCAACATTATATTTGTTAATGTCGCTTTCTGTACCTACAACCACATTATTATTTGGAGAGTCAAAGCATTCACTTAACTCTATAAATGTTAGAGACATTCCATCCTTATCATGCATGGTAACTGCAATCTCTTCTTTATCAGGTTCTGCAAGTTTCATTTCTCCTTCAGGTTCCTTGAGCCATCTTTCCAAGAACTCTATTTCCATTTGAAATATTTCTAGCATTTCATCACAACCTTCATTCCCAGTTTCATTCTTCTTCTGGAAATCCTCCTGAGTTATTGTTATAGCATCATTTCTCACCTTCATATGATTCATGATTGCTTTTATGGCTTTGGGCACCCATTCCTACAGACTTGGAAGAATTCACTAAAAAACAGTGTTAAATTCCCCATACGCGGGTATGCCTAGACTTTTCCACGTGTATACGCGAGTCCACATGTACTTTCCCGCGTATGCCATTAAAATCATGAAAAAATATATAAAAATCCCTATTTTTCGAGTTGGGTTGATGGTTACTCTGGTAGTTCAACCACCCCAGCCCGTGGCCAACTGTTTCCAACTGTTGAAACTACTTTGAGGGAGTATAAAAGCCCCTCATGTGTATGGCCTAAGGGAGAGAGAGAAATTATTGATATTATACTCTGTTGGTATTCCCTATCCAAGTCTGAAATCCCGTGCCTCCGGCACTTCCCAGTTCATTATAGGAAACCTTTGTTTCCTTGAGATGTTCATCTCTTTATATGTCATCTCGTATGCACCAATTCGGAAGGAATCTTAGCGAGGCAAGGGCGGGACGGATCCGGACAACGGTCTGCTCGAAGATCATGGAAGGATTCAAGTGATCTCTCCACTCGTTATTTCTATACATGCTATTTATAATACAGAAGTACCATCTTGTTCCCAAAATATACATGTTAGTGTCTGCTTGCATATATGAGAATATTGTTATTTAAGCATTCATTATGGTTTATTTAATGTTTCATATGGATTTCACTAACATTTAGAGTAGATATATGCTGTACAACCAGTTCTTCGTGCTTGTTTCTTCTTGTCTTTCAAGTTAAGGAGGAAGAAGGGTTGCTGGGGGTTTGGACCCCGCGGGATCTGCTTCAAACGTAGGACCTACGGGTAACTTCCTCGATCTACTCTATTTAGTTTTTCATGAACATGTATGGTTGTGTGAGTCCTTCTTAAGTAGCATGCCCCTGCTCTGTGGAGGTTTAAACCCAACAAACCTCTAGGGTGATTTATCCCGAAACAGAACTGGCGACTCCGCTGGGGATTGCATTCTTGTGATTCCCCTGTTGGGTGGTTTCAGCTGTTTGATAGGTTTCCAACAGTTTTAACTTTCATTTCCAGTCCAATTTGCTATTTCTCAGTCAGTTTGAAGTCCTGGTTTCTTATCCAGGCTTGATCCTTTTTGTTTTTCACTATCTACCTTTATATATGCGCTTTTTTCTGCACACAGTCGCGTATACACGCATTTTTTGTTAAAGGAATCGGCGTATACACGTGTTTCCTTTAGCACAGTTGCGTATGCACACTGGTTGCTAAACTGTGAAGTAGCGTATACCTAGGCAGAATTTGAAATTTTGGGTTTCTGAGCTTTTTAGTCCTTTCTGGTTGTGGAGACCTGTTTTTACAGTGTCTTTGTACCCTTTGGATTGTGAAGAAAGTGGTCTTTGATCTTTTCTCTCTTTCGTTTGATTGAAAACTAGTCTTTTTGGTAAAATGTTGTTTTTGGTGCTGGCACTTCTGGTTTGAGTACCAAGATCTCCTTTTGAGTGTTCTTGGTTGTTCTAATTTATCAGAACGGAGAGCTTCTGCTCGTTTACTCGTTCCTATCTTTGTGTTTTGCTTTGCACTACAATTTTTGCCTCTTTTTTGCTTGGCTTTCTTGAGTTCAGTAGGCTAGGTCTTGTTGCAACTTTTGAAGAATCTTTCTTGGTTTTTTGAAGTTTTGTTTGCGGCAAGTTTGCACTGTTTTTCTAGGCTGAGTGGCTGAGTTTTCTTGTCTTCTTTTGCTCCCATTGATCTTGCTACGAGTTAGCCCTATAAGATTTGGAGCATTGTTGAAGTTTTTACTTGAAGTTCAGTATTCGTTGGCTTGGGATTTTTATAGTTTTGCTTGGTCTTTTGGAACTCTTTTCTTATAAAATTGAAAAGCACAAAAAACATTTTGCTTTGTTGCTTGCTTTTGTTTTTGCATTTTTGTTTTCGTTTCTTTGTATCTTTTGAAGCTTTGTTGAAGTTCCTTGCCTTTGGATTTTGGCTTGATTTTGGAAAGGAGTTGTCATTGATTTCTTCCCTTTGTTTTCAAGCGGTTTTTGGTGTCTTCATATTAAGAGTTCTTGGTTTTGAGAACTAGCTTTCTGGACTACCAAAAAGAGTTAAAACTGAAGGAGCTTTTGGGAAATTTCACTCTGCTTTAGGAGATTTTGCATCTTAGAATTTGCATGCTTGTAGTGATTTGCATTAGGTGCACTTAAACATTTAGTCATTTTCGTAGTTTTTGCGAGTGTGAGTTTGTTATCTGAAAAGAAAAATACATTTTTTTAAATCTCGTAGAACCCGTATAGAAGTTGCTTTTCATCGAAAGACAATAACTGCATTTTCATGTAGTTTGGTTTTTATTAATTTCTTTCTGCGTCAAAACATCATAATTTTCATTTCCGCATCCCTTTGACTTAACTTAACAGCCCATTAAAATAAGCGATTTAATTTAAAAATCAACTAGCAATTTTTCTAAGTGTCATACACCAACTAGCTAGGTTGTAGGGCCTTGGAATAGGTGAGTGGAGAGTTAACTCTCCAAGGCCGCTCAAACAAAACATAGAAGTTGATTAATTGAGCGAAATCCAACTCCGTTAGGTGGACCAGGAAAGCTCTCCTCCAGAGAGTCAAGCGTGAGGGGAAGTGAAGGCTGAGAAGAGGGATACCCCCTCTCCGATTAGCCGAATCTGACCTCAAGACCGTTCTGCCCGGCTTTTGATATGGATTGGTGCCCATAGTTGCCACTCCTAGGTTCCACACAGGTGACTGCGGGGGGGAATACCCGTGGTACCTGAGGCAGACGTCGCATCACTTTCAGCAGTACTTCTGGGGGGTGCCCTTGCGAAGCTTGGGTGCTTGAGCCGGCAAAGGCTGTCGTTTGGAGGTCGACGTAACTATTTCTGATACGTTCGCTAGTTGTTCTGGGCCGTAATTATCCCAGAATGCTTTCGAGAGGTCCTATATTTCGCTTTCCTGTATTTTGGTGTCCGGTCCTCATCACCCGGAGCGGAAATACTTGAAGGCTGTTTGCTTGATTGTATCTCAGGGATTTTTCTTATAGTGAGTGCTCTTTGCTCCTAGCTTGCCTAGATTTTCACTTTTTTGAGTCTAATTTAAAATCTATAAAAATGGCTGATCAAGCACCTCATCGATCGAGGAGAATCTGGGGGTTATCTCCCGAGAGTCCAGAGCCTTCTTCAAGAAGGCGTCGGAGTGATTTAGCAGGTGGTTACCACCCTGTGACATCTGACGCAGTGGAGAGAGATCCTCCACAAGGATCTGAAGGTTTCATAGCTGATTCCGGTGTCAGTTCCGAGAGGAGCGTTCTGCTCACCTCGCGAGTTTTATTTCCTCAGGAAGAAGACTTTCAAGTCGAGGAATTACCTGAACCTCCTGTGTCAGGTCCATCTCCTCTTCCTCCTGATTATCCGTTCGTTGTTCAATACATCGGACCCGAGTCAGAGAGACCGGAAGACCCTCCGTATTATTCTTACCTTTCGATGGCCACGACTAGGAACACGACTTCTGTCGTGAGTGCTGCAGGCATTCAGACCCCTGCTTCTGTTGAAGGAGGGGGCACTATTGCTTTATCTTTGATTGCTTCTAGTGCTGCTGTGTTTGGCTCTGGTTTCACCCAAGCACAGGCTTCTCATTCTGGTCCCTTTTGCTTCGGAATGCCCACCAGTGGGATTCCTCCTTTTTCCTTTTCCGCTGCTGCAGCTGGATCTACACCCATGTCTTCCATGGCTAGTGGATCAGCTTCTTTTCAGGGGTTCCCCTTTGGAACTGGGCATATTCCTAGTTCCAATCCTTCTTTAGGGTCCTTTCCGTTTACTTCTGAGACCCAGAATTTCAATCCTTGGTCTGGAGGTCAGAATTCGACCACTTTTACAGGATGGAACCCTATATTCACTACAGTGGGGGCTGGGAATCAGTTTTACGCTGGTCATCAGGGGAATACTTCTTTCCCATCATCGAGTGCTTATCAGACTTTTTCTCCTCTGTCTAATGCCTGGAACCCCTATTAGGGGCTTTCATCTTCATTTCATACTTCAGCGGGGGGAACTGGTCTAGGCTTTGGTAACTCGGCGTTGGGAGGAGGTTCTTCTCCCTTTTCTACGAGTCCTTTCTGGCAACCTGGTGCCTCAACAAATCCAAGCTATTCTTTTCAGAATGTTGGGAATCCATCCCATCAAGGATGGAATCCCCAGGCTCCGCCTCGCTTACCTTTTCTGGCAACGTTAAACTTGCCAGATTTGTCGAAGTTGACTAATGATCCGATTCGCTATAGTCCGGGGTGGCCTCCGATTCCCACCAAAATTCCTTCAGACATTCCAAATTTTGAAGGTAATAATGGAGAAGATCCGGCTGACCACATCACTACTTTCCATTTATGGTGTTCTTCGAACTCCCTGATCGATGATTCGATTAGGTTGAGATTGTTTCAACGCACCCTAACTGGAAACGCTGCCAAATGGTATATTGAGCTAACTGGGGGCAGTTTTGCTACATTTGGAGAACTGGCTGTTACATTTCTGAACCATTTTCAGTTGCCTGTCCAATATGATGCTGGGACTAAACTCCTAGCTAATTTTAAGCAGGACGACGCAACTCACATTTCTGATCATATTCAGGAATGGAGGAGAAGGAAGAGGCTTATTAAAGCTCATATTCCAGGTGAATTCCTTTTGGAATGGTTTCTCAAATCCCTGCAGTCAGATATTTCGAAAGATGTATCCCTCTCCGGGGTATTTTCCGAGGAGCAGGCCATCTTTAGGGCCCAGCAGCTAGAATTGATATATTCTCAGTCTGGGGTACTTCATAAGTACCTGCCTAATGCTCCTCGCTCCAAATTAGATTTATCTAAAACTAAGCCCGGTCCTCATGGTGACGGACTGATTGGATCGATCAATAGTGGTGCAGCCAGCTTGCTTTCTCAATTGCAGCAGTTGTCTTTACAATCTGCTCCTTCTGGTCAGGCTGTGCCTGCTGAGTCATCGCCTTCCCCTTCATTGTCCATAAATGCTATCCAAGCTTCTGATCCCAAAGGAAATCAAAAATCCGAAGGGAAGAAGAAGGGACGAAATAATAAGAAAAAGGGCAGGAACGGGAAGGGTAATGCGAATAAAACCAACGAGCATGTTGGTGAGGGTCAAAAGGAGAAAAGGAAAGTGAAGTTTCCATGCAAGCTGTGTGCTGGAGACCATATTACACACCTTTTCCCTAAAATCCAGGATGTGTAGCGCTTGCTAGCCCAGCAGGGTTCTTCTAGTTCCCAAGCTGTGTTAACAAACCCTTTTCCCCAAGGGCAACAATTAGTTGTTGGCGCGAACCAAAATCCTGGGGCTTCCTTTGGGGGCACCCAGGAAGGGGAAATTCCATCGAACATATTCATGATGAGTGCTCACGTGAATGTCGCTACGAGATCCCGTGATTATGGCGGAGAAGAGTCTTCGAAAGCTAAGGAAGTTCCTGATGCTACTGAGCCGCTTCACATTACAAGGCCTATTGTTGAGCCTATGCCTCGGATGCCCAAAGCATCCACTAAGCGTTCAACGATTAATCCTAACGCTAGGGCTGCCCAGAACTACTCTATTGTGGAAGATCTGGCGCAGAGCCCTTATGCTATGTCAGCTTTAGAGGTGCTCCAGTCTTGTCCGGCTCGGCGCAGTGCTTTTCTCACTGCCATTGGGGCTATTGATCCAAAAAATTCTCTTCTGATTACGTTTGATATGACTAATTTTAAGAAGAGACTCCCCCATCACATGAATTTTCATATTAAATCATCGTACCGGAAGTGTAACATCTTTCGAACGGTTGTTGATGAGGGGGCTTCCACATGCGTGATGTCTCTCACATGTTGGAAGACAATTGGATCTCCCAAAGCTGTTCCATCTAGCACTGTCTTGACTGCGTTTGATGGTCATTCTCACAGACCCCATGGTATTGTCCCAACTTTGCCCATCTGTGTTGGGGGCAAAACTATTAATATAGAGGTTGAGGTAGTTGACGCAAGCTTGGACTACAACCTTCTGTTGGGGAGAAACTGGATTTATGAGATGGATGCTATTGCATCCTCATTATTTCGCATTGTTTTTTTACCCCACGAAGGGAGGATTGTTACAGTGGATCAATTGGACTGTCCTCCTGTAGACCCGAATGCGCCCACTGACTCATCTGTTCCAAAATTGGATAATAATAAGGCGCCTGTTGAGAATTTAGGAGTTGGAATGTATTCTTCCTTGATGGGTACTTTCGATATTCCTCCTCCTACGGTTCATATTAATGCTATTTCATCCTCCAAGGCTCCTCTTCAGAGAGAGTTCTTCAGAACTCATTATTTTTCGGACCCTTGGACCTTACCTTCCCCTACTGCCACGTTAGCGGAAGGTCAAGTGGGTGGAATGGCATTTCCTATGTCTGCAGCAGAGATTGCTTATCAGTCTATTATTGACTCTGCAGATTCCATTCCAGCTCCTCTGTCACCAGAAGAGTTGGATGGCGATGTGGCTCCGGCTTGGACACTTAGTTCTTCTTAGGCCCAGGATTGCCTTGATACCACTCTTCCTTCTGAAGAGGCCATCCTGGAAGCCATGATTGGTATAGATAGACTGTGGGATGATTTACATCATCGGTCTTACTTCTTACCTGACTTGAACGAAGTTGAGACAAGTTTTCCAAGTCCTCCGTCTCCTGGTCCTGTTCACCCAGTCTTGAACCCTTTGGCACCAACACAGGTTTATGCTGAAGGGAACATGGCTATGATTTCTCCTACTATCCCGGAGAACATTTCCAGGGATCCCAATATCATTGAGAATGTCTTCATCGGAGCTGAATGTTCCCATGAAGAGGTTCAAATTTACACCTAACTATTTAAAGAGTATAGGGATGTATTCGCTTGGTCTTATGAGGAAATGCCTAGAATTGATCCATCTATTGTCCAGCATGAGATCAAGACGTATGAAAACGCTAAGCTGGTAAGGAAAAAACTTCATCCGGTCAATCCTAGGAAGGTAGCAGCTATCAAAGCTAAGGTTGAGAAGCTGCTTAAGGCGGGATTTATTTTCCCTCTTCCTTTGACTGAATGGGTTTCAAACCCCGTTCCCGTAGATAAAAAGCAAGGAACGATTCGAGTGTGCATTGATTTCAGAGACCTAAATAAAGAATTTCCTAAAGATAATTACCCCACACCATTTATCGATCAGATCATTGATGAGTGTGCCGGTAATGAGATTTTCTCCTTCATGGACGGTTTCTCCAGATATAATCAAATTACTATCCGTCCTGAAGATCAACATAAGACTACCTTTATTTGTCCCTGGGGTATGTTTGCATACAAGAAAATACCTTTTGGGCTTAAAAATGCTGGGGCTACCTTTCAGCGGGCCATGTCATATGCCTTCCACGACATCAAAAAGATTATCGAGGCATACTTAGATGATTTAGCTGCTCATTCTCGAAAGAGGATGGATAATCTTGCCCACCTCCAGCAAATATTTGAAAGATGTTGTTTCTATAAGATCAGATTGAATCCGAACAAGTGCATTTTCGCGGTTACATCTGGTCGGTTATTGGGATTCATTGTGTCTAGGGAAGGGATAAGGGTAGATCCATTCAAGGTTGAGGCAATACTTCGGTTGCCTCCCCCATCCTCTATCCGTCAACTTCAAAGTCTACAAGGAAAGTCTAATTTTCTTCGGAGATTTATCGTAAATTGTGCTGAAGTTACAAAGGGATTTATGAGATTGTTGAAGAAAGGAGTTCCTTTTCTTTGGGACAACTACGCTCAACGCTCATTTGATGCTTTGAAAAAAGCATTAACCTCTGCTCCTTTATTGAGTCCACCTGATTATAGCAGGGATTTCCTTTTGTATCTGGCAACAGCAGAATCTACCATTGGTATGGTTCTGGTTCAGGAGGATGATGCTCTTGCAGAGCATGTTATTTACTACCTTAGTCGAGGATTGGTAGGACCTGAACTCCGGTACACTCCGATAGAAAAGTTAGCTTTAGCAGTAGTCCATGTTGTGCAGCGACTCCGGCATTACATTATTCTTCGCAAAACCTATGTTTTGGTAGCAGCCAATCCATTTCAGTTTGTCCTCAGTAGGCGAGTGATTGGGGGCAAAAAAAATAGATGGATTGTGATTTTACAAGAATTTGATCTTGATTTTATGTCTGCCAAATCCAAGAAATCATTGGTTTTCGCGGAATTGATCTTCGAGTTGCCCTGTGGGGAAGAGATGACCTATGATGAATCCTTTCCAGATGAACACTTGTTTCTTATCTCTTCATAGGATCCTTGGTATGGAGATATCATTGTGTATCTCCAGACTGCGAAGTTTCCCTCTACTTTTTCGAAAGATGAGCATCATAAGTTGCGTCACTTGGCCAAGAACTATTTGATTATTGGTGATGCTTTATATCGTCGAGGGGTTGATTCAATCCTAAGACGCTGCTTAACTCTCGATGAAGCTGAGGCTGTGCTGAATGATTCCCATAGTGGAGCTTGTGGGGGTCATTTATCTGGGCTTGCTACAGCCCAAAAGATCTTGCGTGTAGGGTACTTTTGGCCCTCGATTTTCAAAGATTGTATGGAGTTGGTAAAAAAATTTCATCCGTGTCAAGTTTATACTTGAAAAATGCGCGCTCATCCAGCTCCACTTTTTCCAGTCATTACTGTCGGTCACTTTACAAAGTGGGGTATTGATTATACTACTTGTAACCCGCCTTCAGCTAAAGGTCACAAGTACATTATTGTAGCATTCGACTACTTTATAAAGTGGGTCAAGGCTATGCCTACTTTTTGGAATGATGGTGAGACTGCAGCTCTCTTTCTATTTAACCAGGTTATTGCTCGTTTTGGTATTCCTAGAGAGATTGTCACTGACCATGGCAGTCATTTTCAGAATAGCATGATGGCTGAGTTGGCTCTCAAATTGGGTTTTAAAATTTGAGGCTTGGAAAATTATCTAAAGTAACAATATAAGGATATTTAGGGAAAGTTGAAAATGATGAATAAATCCTTGAAGATGCCTAATTCTTCAACGGACACGATAAAGCCCCAGATCTAGCGGCATATTATGCTATATCTGCACTTTGGGCATACGGGACGTCGGTGAAAACTCGCTGGCTTTACTCGGTTGGTAGTGCGCGGGGTGGAATCCGTATTTCCTATTGAATGCGAGATTCCTTCTCTTAAATTAGCTGTTGAACTTCTTCCTAACACTTCTAGTCTGGAACATCTCGATGAGCAGTGTTGGGATGCCGCCATGATGAATGAAGCGCATAAAAACCGAGTTAAAGTTCAGTACGATAAGGCGGTCAAGCCTAGGGTATTTTCGAAAGGTGACCTTGTTTTGGTCTATGCCCAAGAAAAGGATGCCCTGGGGGCAGGAAAGTTTAAGTCTATGTGGTATGGCCCCTATATCGTTAAAAAAGTCCTTAAGAAAGGAGCATATACCTTGGTTGATTTTGAATGAAACGAGTTTCCGGAGCCCCGAAATGGGCTCTATTCGAAGAAGTATTATGCCTAGGCTTCGGCCTGGCATGTTGCTTTTGTATATAGTAGTTTTTGCTTTGAACATATCTGATTGATTTTCGATCTTTGATGGGTTGGTGATGTTTTTTGATCTGCTTTGGTAGGTTGTGTTGGATGTCATGAGTCATTTTAGTTTTGCCAATGGTGCTAGTAGACACACCTGAAACTTAGCTTCCACGGCTTGGGTGTTTCATTATCCAACCAGTCAGTTATTAGTATCAAGAGGAGTCTGCATTGGTCTTGCTTCCAATAATGTAGCAGAATACACGTCAGTTTTTCATCTACTCTCGGAAGCAATATCTTTGGGTGTTGATTCGTTGGTAGTTTTCTTGGACTCTCAGCTGGTGGTGTCACAGTTGAACAATACTTATCGGGTTCGAGATCCATCTTTATTACGATTGTTTTTGAGGGTACGTTTGTTACAAAGATCATTTCAATTTTTAACTTTCATTTATATTCCTCGAGCTGACAATTGGTTGGCAGACTCATTAGCTAATCAAGAAATTGATTGGCATATTAATCATTCCATACAATAAAATTTAATTATCAAAAACATCATACATTTTGATACATTTATCACATCACATCAAATATCGCTGTATATATATCATCAGAGTGTTCAAAAACTTTACAAAATTTGGATCCATAAGGTCATACAAAAACTTGGGCTTATGCCCCGATCATGTTCAGTCTAAAAAAAGAATATACAGTCATCTAATACATAATATATGTCTACTACTGAGGTCCGTGCCCGGAAGTCGTGTTCCTATAGAACATGACCGCGGTGGCAACTTGGCGGAATAACCGTACCCAGTCTCGGGGCACTCCTACCACCCGTCTCTGGATGGCTTCCAGTAGGTCTTCCACGACAACCATAGGTATTTGGCGGGTTAACCCCTCCAAGTTCCTCTGCACAGCCTGGAGGGTCCTGTCTGAATCCACTGTATCTGCTTCACCCCTGCGATGCTTATGGCGCGGGAGGCCCTCAGGTCGAACTGGTCCAACATCTGAATCATGATCATTTTCAAATTGTCATTCATTATGAATCCAATCAAAAACATGTTTGTTTTTCATTTTTTCATACATATTTGAAAAAATCCAAAAAAATTATATAAGTCAAAAATTTTTGAAACTTACCGACTGTTCCCCACGCTGTGCCTGGTGGAAGGACAAGATCTGGATCTCCATGAAAGTCCATCTCGGCATAGGGATAGTCGTCCACTGCGATGATTTGTTCTCCCCACCAAAGGAAGAACTCATCATCCCATGTGGTGCGGGGTACTTCACTACCCCCCAATCTCTTCATCATGTCTGCCCAACGGGCAATTCTTGGGTCTCTCGGGCTGCTGATGGTAGAGATGGCTCTGGGTCTCAATGCTAGTATCTTCTCAAAGAATAATGTTGTCAAAATGGTACCATATCCAAAGTGTTTGGTCTTTGCTTGGTGGATTGAGGTCAACTGTTGCTTCATGTTCAGTAATAGGGCTGTGCACCAATCATACACGTGAGTCAAGCATTCTACTGCTATGCTCATTTGCATCCTGGACGCCTGATGTAGGGAGGCAGATCCTGCCACTCTGCCAATGGTGAAAAGGAGAATTTTCATGTGCAAATCCCTCAGATCTTTAATCACAATCTGAGTTCCAACTTTCTTGGAACCCTCTACGCAATACACGTGGACATAATCTTCCACGGTTAGCCCTCCCAGGGGCTTCCCGTGCAAGTCTACTGGTTCTCCCCTCCGGGAGAGTCCAGTGATAAAATATATGTCTTCCACTTCAATGCGTATTGGCATCTGATCTATAATGAAGCAATCCTGATCTGGTTCCCAGTAATTGACGAGCATTTCTAGCAATCGGACATTGCTTTTCATATTTGGCATCTTGAAGAATTTGAACAATCCGCAATTTCGAAGGATATTTTGTGATGCTCGATCATGCATGACCTCTTGATCAATTGCGCTGTGTTCACGCTCTCTCCACGAGATTGTCATCCTATCAAATTTCAATAAATCATGCATTAGCCATTCTTTTTTGATTTGGACCTGCGCATACGCAACTTTTTCTTTGCACAGTCACGTGTATACGCGACTTTCCTGTTATGAACCCGCGTATGCGCAAGTCCGCATTTTTTAGCAAGTGTTTTAATGGTGAAATTCACTAAATTTTAATTTCTAAACGGAAAAAATGATTTGCAAGGATGATTGAGGAGCCTACTTGAAATTTTGGTGCGTTTCGACGGTCGGTTGTTCCTGATTTGACGAAAGAAGTTTTTTTCTCCAGAGCACTTTTTTCCAAGTTAGCAATGCAATAATGAACCAAATATGAGGTAATTTGTCTATTTATGCCTAAAAAGTTGAAAATTTTCGCAAAAACTTGTTATGATTATTTTTTCGATCTATCTTAAGCTGTATAACCCGGATGCTTGGAAGTGCCCAGTTTGGTATGTTTTCAGGTACATTTTGACGATTTTGAGATTTTTCCCGGTTTTTTATCCATGATTACCGACTTGTCACGACAGGTATATGATCTCCACTGGCATATAGGTTAGGGAAATCACTTTCTGCTGCATCTTGCATACTAGCCTCCATACTGATCACTTGCCTTAGGGTCGATCTCATCAGGACATGAGTATTACACCCATTTCACTCGCCGATTATTTAATCATGACTTGGTGGTAGAGCCTTCCTTTACATGGGCTTCTTAGCTAGTTCCTCGCTATCACTTGTTGCCCATGCTGCGTTTTATGTAGGCTCAGGAGTCCTCTTTAGTCTCGCCATGTCTTATGTGTTGAAGCTTCATTCTTCTTCTTCTTCACTATCATTTTTCTGGCTATTACCCTAGAGGCTCCCTGGTGTTGTTGAGTTGTATTATTGCATTGCATATTGGCTACTTGTTTATCCTGGCCTTTAGCCGGCTTCATTTGGACTCGATGTTTAAGCCAACTTTTGACCTTGACTATCTGTAGAAGTTAACCATTGCATGCACTTTAGCTATCACGACTTGACACCCTTTTACCCATGGATGGAACATTCCTCTGAGTATCGCTTACCAGTTTTCGCCACCTTGCATTAAGCATAGGATTGTTCCAATCCCAGGAACTAGTGCATCTGTTTCTTGATACTCGTTGTATCCATTGTACCATAGCATTCTTTTATTCTTTTTCAGGCTTATTATATGAAAAAGACAAAAAAATCAAATATAACAAAAAGAGCAGGAACGAGATGTATCTTCGTTGTTTTGATGGCAGTACATAGTCAATTTGTCACCCTTGAACAAAGCACATATACTTATATATATTTCCTCCATTTGGGATGGTTTTAGTTTTGACCTAGGTTCAACCTTTACCATGTTTCACTTGTCAGTTATCCCCTGGTTGGTTATCTCTTCCAATCATATGGAGAGTTTGTTCTGCCTCCTGCATAATAGACTTATACAGTGTCACTTTTTACTGCCATGGTCATCACGAGTCGTGCTCTTGTTCAAGGGAAGTCTAACCAGAGTCGGCCATTCTGCGGTGTCTCTTGACTCATTATTCAGTCGGCCTTCCCGGTTTTTGTCAGTATCTTGTTCTATCACATGAGATGTTTTGGTCCTTTGCTCGTGTTGGTTTGAGAAGGTCCCCATTGACTTCTTGCTGGCGGGTTTGTATCTTATCGACTACGACACATTTCTCTGAGAGAAAACCTAGAGCCGCACCCTGGCCCTATTTCCATTATTGATAGGTGACCTTGTGCTCAGCATTTGATCATCATCATGGGTCTTTGACTGAGTGGTTTCCCCTGTGTTCGACGTCAACATACATTATCACACTTGGGATTCGTGCAGTACCTTGATTTCCATTTGACCCTATCGGTGGATTTCTCGCCTCTGTGTTAGCTTTCATTATTGGTTGGTTCAGAGGGTTTCTTCTGTGCACTAGCTTCATCTTGTGCATGTTGGAAACGTACTTCGGTTTTGGTTCCGTCACTCTACTTCGTCCGATTCCTTCCAAATCTTGGCCTGCGGGTTACACTCGCGCTGGACTGATGTGGGATGCCTTAATGCCTTCCTTCCAGCGGATCTTTTCCCATCGACTCCGACTCATTGCTCTGGGAATAAGGTCTAGAGTCTTTTTGTCAGTACCTTAGGGTTTGCAGTCATCAGTGGCAGAATCTTCGCTATCGACAGTGGGGATTCATCATTGCCTCTTGATTGGTAGATTCTTTCAAGTGTTCAACTTCAACTCATTTATTCGCACTTGTTAGATTGTACTAGGGCACCTTGATGCTCATTTTCATTATTGGTGGGTTGTCTCGCGTTGGTTAACGGTATACATCATTGACCGGTAATCCAACGATTTCTCACATGGTCGACTTCAACTCATTTATTCCCATTGTGTAGAATTGTGCCATAGTGATCGGTGAAGACCTCGGGTTGCTTCAACATTTCTCGGTTCACTTTTGACAATTCATTCAGTTTTTGCTAGTGACACCGTCCACCTTTATATGTTGCAGTTCATTACAGCAACATCTTATACGTTGGCTCCCGAGTTGCGTGATTGTACCATGATATCTACCCTTTATGATTTGGTACTTGGAGATTCAGTTACTTATATACCAGACATCCAGTTACAACATCTTTTGATCAGCTTTCTATATGTGATACTTGGACATTGATTCAGACTTATATTTCCGGGCCATGCTCAGATGATTCATTGTGTACTTTCAGTTCAGCTATACTTGTATACATTTTGGATCTATACTTTCTATATATGATGTATTTTTTACTGAGCATGGGTATGCCCACCTCAGCATGAGTTGACTCTCTATTTTCTTTCATTGGTTTTTGGTAGGCTGAAATTTGGTGAAGTCCTCTCTTGTCCTTTGCGAAGTTCTTTCTATGTGCATAATATATTTCGGCCATCATGTACCCCTTCTGACCTCATATATTAGGGGGCATCTGTTATAACATCATTTCTCACCTTCATATGATTCATGATTGCTTTATGGCTTTAGGCACCCATTCCTATAGACTTGGAAAAAATTCACTAAAAAATAGTGTTAAATTCCCCATACGCGGGTATGCCTAGACTTTTCCGCGTGTATACGTGAGTCCACACATACTTTCTCGCATATGCCATTAAAATCATGGAAAAAATATATAAAAATGCCTATTTTTCGAGTTGGGTTGATGGTTACTCTGGTAGTTCAACCACCCCAGCCCGTGGCCAACTGTTTCCAACTGTTGAAACTACTTTGAGAAAGTATAAAAGCCCCTCATGTGTATGGCCTAAGGGAGAGAGAGAAATTATTGATATTATACTCTGTTGGTATTCCCTATCCAAGTCTGAAATCTCGTGCCTCCTGCACTTCCCAGTTCATTATAGGAAACCTTTGTTTCCTGGAGATGCTCATCTCTTTATATGACGTCTCGTATGCACCAGTTCGGAAGGAATCTTAGCGAGGCAAGGGTGGGACGAAACCAGATGACGGTCTGCTCGAATATCGTGGAAGGATTCAGGTGATCTCTCCACTTGTTATTTCTGTACATGCTATTTATAATATAGAAGTACCATCTTGTTCCTGAAATATACGTGTTAGTGTCTGCTTGCATATATGAGAATATTGTTATTTAAGCATTCATTATGGTTTATTTAATGTTTCATATGGATTTCACTAACATTTAGAGTAGATATATGCTGTACAACCAGTTCTTCATGCTTGTTTCTTCTTGTCTTTCAGGTTAAGAAGGAAGAAGGGTTGCTAGGGGTTTGGACCCCGCGGGATCTGCTTCAACCGTAGGACCTACGGGTAACTTCCTCGATCTACTCTATTTAGTTTTTCATGAAAATGTATGGTTGTGTGAGTCCTTCTTAAGTAGCATGCCCTTGCTCTGTGGAGATTTAAACCCAACAAACCTCTAGGGTGATTTGTCCTGAAACAATGGGAGGTGCTGATGTTGTATTAGGAGTACAATGGTTACAATCTTTGGGGACAATAACTTTTAATTTTCAAGAAATGTTATTGAATTTTTTTTCAGAAGGAAAGGAAGTCAAATTATGGGGTATTGTAGGGAAACCGGGAATGATGATAAGCTCTAATGTCATGAAAAATATTCTAAAGAAAGAACAACGAGGCGTAATTGCACAATTATGTTCACTAGAAGTTCCAACATCAAAAACATCTATTTCTACAGATCTCCAAAAAGTCTTGGACAATCATTCCAAGGTGTTTGAATCTCCCAAAGGAATCCCACCTATTCATGATCATGATCATGCTATTCATTTGATTCCAAGAAGTGTTCCTCCAAACATCAGGCCTTATAGATATCCTTATGTCCAAAAGAGAGAAATTGAATGTAGATTTACAGAAATGTTAGAGGTGGGTATAATTCAACCTAGTCAAAGTTCTTTCTTTGCTCCTATAGTATTGGTACACAAGAAGGATGGATCATCGCGCATGTCTCTGGATTATAGGGAGATCAATAAGATCACCATTAAAGATAAATTTCCCATTCCTGTGATTGATGAATTATTGGATGAATTACATGGAGTAATTTATTTTACCAAGTTGGATCTTCGTTCAGGATATCATCAAATTCGAATGAAGACTGAAGATATTCCGAAAACAACATTTCGAACTCATGAGGGTCATTATGAATTTTTAGTCATGCCTTTTGGCCTTACCAATGCACCTTCTACATTTCAAGGGTTGATGAATTCCATTTTCAAACCCTTCCTTAGAAAGTTTGTGCTAGTATTTTTTGATGATATAGTAATCTACAGCAGGTATTGGAAGGATCATGTTCAACATGTTGACAGGGTGCTCAAACTATTGCAGGAGAAACAATTATATGCAAAAACATCCAAATGTTTCTTTGGAGTACAAGAGGTGGAATATCTGAATCATATTGTATCTCACAAGGGTGTTAAGTTAGACCCTAACAAAATTGAAGCCATTAAGGAATGGAAAGTCCCCACAACCATAAAGGAGTAGTGAGTATTTCTCGGGTTAACAGGGTATTATCGCAAGTTTGTTAAGAATTATGGGAGAATAGCAGCACCTCTAACAACATTATTGAAGAAAGATGCATTTTAATGGACTCCTGAAGCAACTAAGGCCTTTGAACATATTAAAGAGGCAATGTGCCTAGCACCGGTCTTAGCTACGCTAGACTTCACAAAAACATTTATTTTGGAATGTGTTGCCTCAGGAAATGGAATTGGTGTTGTTTTAATGTAAGAAGGAGGACCCATTGCTTTTGAAAGTCGTCCAATCAAACGAAATTATTTACAAAAACCTATTTATGAGAAGGAAATGTTAGCAATACTGCATGCACTAAAGAAATGATGAACTTACCTAATGGGAAGACACTTCAAGGTAAAAACTGATCATGATAGTCTTAAACACTTTTTGGAACAAAGGCTATCTTCAGAAGAGCAACAAAAATGGGTCACAAAGATGTTGGGTTATGACTTTGAAATAATCTACAAAAAAGGGAAGCTAAATGTTGTTGCAGATGCACTCTCAAGAAAGAATGAATAGGTGGAAGCATTGCTTTGTGCCATTTCTATTATCCAACCAGATTGGATAACCGAAGCAAGGGATGAATGGAAGAAGGACGAAGAAGTGTGGACACTCATTCAAAAGTTGCAAAAAGATCCTAGTACATCTGATACATTTAGTTGGAAAAATGATTCCTTATGGTACAAAGATCACTTATATCTTTGTAATAATTCCCAACTAAAACAAAATATTCTTTTGGAATTGCACACTTCTCCTTTAGGAGGACACAGGATTTTTAAAAACTTACCACCAGGCAAAGAAAGAATTTTTTTGGGATGGCCTTAAATATGATATTCAAAATTTTGTGGCAGAATGTTTAGTTTTCCAACAGATTAAAGTTGAGACAATTAAGACCCCAGGTCTTTTACAACCTTTATCCATTCCAAGTCAACGTTGGGAGGAGATCTCAATGGATTTTATCACATGTTTACCTAAGTCTAAAGGAAAGAGTGTCATCATGGTGGTAGTTGATAGAATTACCAAGTATGCACACTTTTGTGCATTATCTCATCCATTTAAATCAAGTCATGAGTTGCTACTACATTTATGGACACAATTCAAAAGCTACATGGAAACCCAAGGGTTATTGTGAGCGACGGAGATCCCATTTTTACTGGAAATTTTTGGACGGAGTTATTTTCTTGTTTGGGTACTAAATTAGTTCATAGCTCATCTTATAATCCTCAATCCAATGATAAAACTGAGATACTAAATAAATTTTTGGAAGGATATCTTCATTGTTTTGTATCTGATAAACAAACACAATGGGTCAAGTGGTTACCTCTCGCTGAATGGTGGTATAACACTTCCTTCGATACTGTAGCAAAAATGACCCCATTTATGGCACTTTATGGATATCATCCACCATTCATCACATCATATTTAAGAGAAAATTTGAAGGTTCAAGTAGTGGAATATCACATCGAGCATCAACAAGAAGTTCTCCAACTCTTAAAGGATAACCTGAATTTGGCACAAAATCGAATGAAACAATAGGCATACCAACATCACAGTGAGAGAAGTTTTGATGTAGGAGACTGGGTATTTTTATGGCTACAACCATACAAATAGATTTCCCTCAAGAAAGCTAAGAAGGATAATAAATTATCACCAAAGTACTATGGTCCTTACAAGGTGTTGCAAAAGATTGTTACTATGGCATACAAATTGGAGCTTCCTGCTTCTTCACGAGTGCATCAAGTTTTCCATGTTTCATGCTTAAAGAAGGTTATTGGTGAAAATATTCCAGTTCAAACAATATTGCCAGAACTTGATGAGGAAGGAAAAATCATATTGGAACCCGAAGCTGATCGCGGAAACAAGAACTCGACAAACTACGAAATTGATCAATTTCAGAAGTATCTCATCAAGTGGAAGAACTTACCTACCGAAGATTCTACATGGGAGGATGAGAATTTTATACGTAGCACTCCGTAGCTACTCAAGAATTGAGGACAACACTTTTTTGAAGGAGAGGGGCATGTTAGGTCCCTAAATTACTAGTATAGTCCCTTATTGTTGTTAGTGTAACCCCCTTATTGTTATTATTGTATCCTTGTAACCCCCATATTGTTATTATTGTGCCATTAAATTATTATTGTTAGGTCGGCTAGGATTACATTGTGGCCCCATGGACTCTTATATATAGAAATGAGGTTTTGTAATTTGTATCATCCAAGAATTGTTCATTCATGTAATTTATTGGAGGTTGCCTCCTCGAAAGTGGCTTATTTCTAAGGCGTTGATATCTCTTTTTCTTCTATTTTGGAGCAAGGTTTCACAACACCACCTTTTCGATTTTCTAACACTCGTGCCCTTCAAGTTTGGCTACTTCCTAAGGTATTTTGATCTCTTCCTTGAATTGAAATTCTCTTGATAAGGAGCACTTGTGATGTCACAAATTGCTTCTCTAAAAACCCTTTAGGGATAGACCTATTCTCCCAACATTCTCCTCCACAATCCTACGTGCTTAACCAACCCTAACTACGGCACAAACCATGGAAGAGCGTCCTTCAAAATACTCACTCAAAAAACATATATAGGGAAGAATATTAGATGAGGAATTTTCATACTTGAGTAGAACTCGACTTCAAAAATCTAGAGAAAGCCACACTTGCTCCACAATTTATCCTTCATTAGGTGTTGCGAGCTTATTATGGTGCTCAAGCCTAATTATATGGCTGATTCACATGAGAGATGCATTTTAAAAATGATCTCCAATTCACTCCTTCTCACCTCTTCTTATATTCTTCTATGGTGATGTCTTTCTCGTCAAGAGTGGTGACCTTTAACCCAAGCCGAAATGACTTGACTTTCCAAAACCCAACTAATAGAAGAGATAAAATTCTTCCATTATTTTTTTGTGCCACGTCATCAAACCCCTTAGGTGGCCCTTAACCCTTCAAGGGTTCCCACCTTGATTTAGATTATTAAGCCATCAAAATATCCACTTGGTTTCACACCCACAACTTTGGGTGAAAAAACCCATTGCTTGAGTACACTTGCCGATAAAGCCCATGAGGGTCAACTTCTCAAACCATATATAATAAGGTGTGGGAGTACCTCCCAAGCTACACAAATCAATAAGACACATCAAAATTTTGTGTATTAGGCTGAAAGATGTTCTTATGTGATGGAGGTGGCCTACCCTCTTTTGGAGGGCAGTGCTAGTACTAGTGCTTGCTTGGTTTTGGTCATTACTCCTTAGATAATAGTGTAACCCTTTAAACCTACCTCCTTTATCAACAACAATGATTGGGCCATCTCAATCACTAATGGATTCTTCGATATTTTCTTCATGTTATTGTTGGAAGAAGGATTCTCTAAGCAATACATTGAAAGGATCATTTTCATTCATAACATTAATATGATCTAGAGCTTCTTCCTATTCCACTCGGACTATAGGGCACTCCTTAAGGGCATGAAACTCATTGCAAGTTTGACGCCTTAAGAATTCCCCTCTTGGTCAACCATGTCGTATAGAGGAAGAGTGTTTGGAACCCTTTGTTGTGAAACTTTGCCTCTAGCAAATGCATTTATCTTGGGAGGTCTCTCCTTATTGAATTTTTGGTTTGGGATGAAAATTATGACGAGATCCACCTACCCTTTCCAAAATTGACGAGTTTGTTCATCATAGTCATCTACCAGCTTTGCATCAAGCTCTGGGTAGTAACTTTGTCAAATTTTTGGGTAAATGCTTCCAAGGCAAGGCTACCTGGGTTTTAGGCTTAGCTTTTGGTTCAATTTTATCCCTTGGATAATAAAGCAAGTCAACTTTGGATACATTGAGATTTTTCTCCATTTCAATAGCCAATATTTTAAACTCATCTAAAGATTTAGGCTTGTTATCTCTTAGAGAATATGACATGTTAAGTTTTACACTACTCTATGATGTATCAATTACATTAGCTCAAATTCAATTCTTTGATTAATAATATTTTCAATAGTATTTAATACTTCCATTCATCAACAATAATTTAATATAGAAAAAATAAATGCAACGAAAAAATAGGAAACAATCAATGCATCGACAAGAGACGTTGGTTGGTCAAAGACCAGGGAAAAATACCACAAGGGGGGAAACCATTTGTAATTATTCTTATGTTAGATTGTCATAATAGGTTTAGTAGAGAACACAATAGTACAATTTCAACAATCATTCAAAGTCAAACTTTGACTATCCAATAGAGACAAACCATAACCAATCAAAGATGATCCTTGAAATTCAAATATTGTCCATTGCTATAATCTACAATTATAGTCAATAGTCAACAATGATCAACATGCTCTAACTAGTCAAATTCAATGGTCAAAAAATTTCCTCTAACAACTCAATCAACAACCCATAAATTTGGCCTCCAATGTTGGTAAAAATTAATCCAAAACAATCAACAAAAAGTGAGCTCAAACTTAGTGAAAAAAATTGTTGTTTTCTCTACGATCAAACTTGTGGTCAACACTGGTAAAAAAAATATAGATGCCTCGATTTTTTGTGCCAAAATATGTGGCCTAGAGACATAGAAATACCCCGGAAAAATCAAAGTCAAAATATCCTCCAAAGGTCTAAGTCAACGCTAGTCAAAGTTTGCAATTTTTCTTCGACTCAACTCCATTCAAACTACCCAAAATTTCTTAGTTTGTGTGTCGATTAATACGGCCTACAAAAGAATAATTTTCCTCCAAAAGGACGAAGTCAAGCTATGCCAAAAACACCCAATTCAATGTTGTTCAAAGTCTTCCAAATAAAGAAGTCAACGTTGTAGTCAAAGATGCCAAGAGTCCTTGCACATGTCGAGAGAGAAGGCTACCTCAAACCTATACAAACTAATCAAATTGAGAGAGAGAGAATATAAAATGATGTGTTTTGATGTTCAAATGAGCTTGAGGTCACTTGTATTTATATGCAACTTTGGAGGGGCAAATTGTCCTTAGGTTGAACTTCACTATTTGTGCAACTATGAGCTTCACTTCAAAAATCCCATTTCCCATGTCTAAATCAAGTGCTTCAAAGATCAAAATTGGTCCTCTTGAAAAGAGGAATCTAGTACCATGATTGGAATTTGTCAACGAGCTACCGATTTAACAATCCCTCTTAGCTAGTGATAAATTCCAACCGCATCATGTAATAATTGCAAGAATCCTATCATCATATCATGTCTAATCTCTTCTCAACTCTATTTGTTGAAAAATTTTCGAATCTAAATAAGAAGAATTATAAGGGAGCTTCAGCTACCACCCTCTATCCATTGGGGATTCACTGCTACCACCCGGAATAAGTGCTAGTGGGGAGCCAATGTTTCTACTTGAGAATCTCTGCCAACATGGAGCCAATGCTATGACCTTGGAAACCTTTGCCAGATGGGAGCTAATGCTATGACCCGAGAAACCTCTACCAACGGGGAGCCAATGCTACGACCCATGAAAAATACATACAATAGGAGGGATGCCACTTAACTTATAAGGTAAGGATCACACCTATGCTAATGCTTGGCGATGATAGGGGGATACCACTTACCATAAATGGTAAGGTGAGCCTATCATTTTATCTGTTGATCTTATCAATTTCAACCCTCAAGGTTCAATGGTAGAACGCCCTGCATCTCTAGCTTGAGCTAGATGCCACTTACCATAAGTGGTAAGGATTGCACCTAAATTAAGAAACCAACACCTATTGTCCGGATGGGTGGGAAATACATATGCCAATTGAGGTATACTTTGACAAATCAAAAGGTCCCTCAACCCTAGGATATCTAAGGCTCAATTCCTCACCCTTGGAGCTCAAACATGGGGGAAGAGCATAGCCTCCGTGTCCTCGATTATCCCGGACCCTTACTTAGGAAGGTCACATCCATCAATCCACGTTTCTCTTCAATCTTCTCATCAATCAGGTATGACAGGGGTCTCTCGACCAATCATCGTTGGTGCATCCATATAATCTCATGTCTCCGAAAGTATATCTGCGACCACAATAATTCTTATGATTAATCATCGAGAGGCTCACTACTCGTTAGGAATATATCATCAATATATAAAACCAAAATCAAAGTCATACCTTGGATTATTTTTGAAATGGAGTTTTAGATCGGCATTGCTTCTTGTAAGTCCAAGCTTCATCGGGTAACTATTAATACGAGCATACTAGGCTTAGGGAGTTTTTTTTCACACCATATAATGCTTTCTTCAATTTGCAAATGTGAGTCTTCACCGTCCTATACATCAAACCCCTAAGTTTGTGCAACACATACTTCTTTCTTTACCCTTTAAATGCTTCCATCTCGCTTCATACTTCATCTTGTATATCCATTTTAAAGTTGCATCATCCCATACATCATCCTTCATAATTGATTCTTCGGCCATAGTACCCTTCCAAAATTGTTCTCTCACATCTACTTCATGCGTTAGGAACTATCATCGATCTTGATCCCGTTAGAGGGGAATAGTTCCCTAGAATTATATTTATTTCGGTACCGATGTGGCTCATTTGCAATTTCATTTTTTTATATTTTTCAAAAATACAAAAATATATATATATATATATATATGTTAGAAAAAGGTAAAAATTTTTGTATGTCGAAAAATAATTTTGACTTATATGTTGGTGTATTAACATTATGTGTCGAGATGTGAAGGCGAGTGTCGAGTAGGGATTATTCTCAAGCTCAAGAGAGATTAGCGCTATAGAATACCGAATAAGCTTAGGAGGGTTACAACGTGGAGAAAAACAAGTTAGTAATCAAGATCGTTCATTCGTTATGAAACTTTGTTCGTTATCGAAGAAATTGTATAGATTTCCGAACGGAAGAGAATCGACGTTTTCCTTAAAAACTTGAGGGTTTTGGAAGAAGCGTAAAGGGGGGAAAATTGATGGTGAGGATTAAGTCACAAAAATGGTAGCGAGTGAATGGGTGAGGCTAGATCACATAAGACAGTTGGCGCATATCACACATCGGAAATTTTTTGTGTTTATTGGTAAGTCTTCGCAGGGGAAATTTGTTTAAGTTGCGATGGTGCATATTGCACATCGCACATCGACGATTTTTTGTGTTCATTGATAAGTCTTCACAAAAAAAGTGATTTAAGTTGTGATGGCGCATATCATACATCACATGCAATAAGATGTAGCAGAAATTGCGAAGTTGGAACTTAATAAAGTGAAAAGTGCGGTAAAGAGTTTCATTTGGTCAAATGCGATTTGCGATCGGCCCCCACCCTCCGCTTGCCACGTCATCTTTGCCTTTATTGCGCATCACACATCACAATTTCGAGGGAAGGCGCTAAGAAATGTTTCATTAACACTAAAGGCCGAAATGCGATGGAAAGGTAGATGCGTTGCGTTCTTAAGATGCGAATAGAATGTATTTCAAGTCCAAGTCTTGTGGCGTTTATGAAGAAAAGGCCGAACGCGGGAGTAGAATCGGGTGGAAAAAGACTCGATGCTACATGCAAAAAGTCTTAAAAGTGGTTACACCTTGATAATGGAAAAAGGGTTGAACGCGAGCATAAATACTCGGGTATGTGACCCGATGCGGAGTAAAGGAAAAGAGAAGATAGAATGCAACATGCACGTGCGTATAAGCGGAGTCGGTGGAGATGCATTTATGCAAACTATTAGGACATCAAAGCTGAAATAGAAGGAGACACATCAGCAACCAATCCGATCCAACAAATATATTGATACTTGTAATTTTATTTTTTATTTCTTGTTAAAATATTCATATTGTAATGAAGTCTTTAATTGCAATGTAATAGGTAGTTTACATAGTTTTAGGAAGTTTTGAGTAGTTACGAGAAGTTCCAATGGGCTTACAAACCTGGTTTTGTATGTATTTAAACCAATGAGTAAGAAAGAGAGAGGGTTTCAAGTTTTCGGACCTTTGGATGATTAAAATTTTGTACTTAATTTTCTAAGAAATTAATGGAAGAAGAGCAAGTTTCTTGCATTTGTTGATGTTGATTTGTCTTTCGAGTTTCATTCTATGTTTATTCTTCTTTGAATGAAGTGAAGTAAAGTAGTCATCGGTCTCTTTATTATACCTGTAAGTAAGAGTTAAATAGCCTTAATATTTTCTCCTTCAGCTCCAACTATTCTTTCTACAAAAAGTTCTTCCGAAGCTTAAAGTGATAGATTCTATTTTTTAGCATATCATTTTGAGTTTCCCCTTCCGAGCTCTTCTTTTCACTCAAATATCAGTGAGCTAATGGCATTGCGAAGTCTTTCATTATATGAGATTATTAAGGGTATTAAATAGTTAATTTCCAAAGTTATTAAACAAAGACCATATGATATTATAAGTTTTTGTGACATATATTTCTAAAATGTCTTAAGCACCGATTCCTTACCATAGCCAAGGGATTGTCTCTTACGATACAAATTTTTTTTGTGCCATTTCGTGGCAAGAAGAAGTGAAGTTAATTTTCCCCGGGTTTTCATACTATTTCCACTCATTTTTTTAGTGAGGACGAAATATTCGGTTGCTGTACGTTATGTTTAGAATCCTGGATTTCAAAAGGCCTCACATGAGGTCATACACCTCGGAGCGAAAAAGTTCCTACTTTGTTAGATCTAGAAATATTGGTTTCTAAAAAGACCCGTAAACCAAAATATCCTTCAACACCCTGATCCTACATTGTCTACTCCTGGCGATGAGTTCTCATAACCCTTTGTTTGAAGATATCTCCAAGGAACTCACTTTCTTGGAACAAGATTCACCTTTCACACCCATTCATTTTCAAGAACCTAAGTTGGAAGAACATTCCTTTGTGTTTGTTTCTTTTACCTTTACACAAGCTCAACGAACTATAGTTGTTGGTTCCTCTACCATTTTTTCATCAACCCACTCCCATATCAGCTTTTTTCACCACCTTCATTCACTTTCACGAAAGTAGGTTCATCAACCTCATTCACCCAAGGAGTGAGTTAATCAAGGTGTAAATATGGAAACACTAGCTTTCTTGATGAATAGATATGCACCACTTAATCTTCCACAACCAATGAATGCTATGCCTCAAGAATACCTCAAATTACTTCCTTGTTTCATTGGAGAATATGAAGTAATTGTAGAACAACATTTACCCCTATTTTTCAATTTTGCTGAAAATTTAAATGTAGAACATCTTGATGTTGTAATGAGACTTTTTGTGCAGTCTCTAAATGGAGAGGCTAGAAAATGGTTCAAAGGTTTACCAAATGGTTCAATTAATAACTGGGAAGAGTTAGAAACTCAATTCACTCATAGATGGAAAGAGAAGAGAGATCATGGTTATTCATTAATGGAATTTAATGCAATTAAAAGAAAGCCTGATGAGAACATTTCTGAGTTTGTTAAGAGATTCAACAAATTTTACAATAGTTTACCTATAGAGATGACGCCCACTCCTATTGGAGCAAAGGTAATTTTTTCCAGGGCTTTTGAAGCTGATTTCAGTTTTACATTTAGAGAAAGGAGATCCCCTACTCTTGAGAAAATACGGATGGATGCTTTAGAAATTGAAGCTAATATGATTGCAGCTAGGAAAAATACAAGAAAAGTAGCCAATTCAAGAGAAGGGAAAAAGAAAGAGAAGAATCACAAAAGATCAAAGGAATGATGATATAACAAAGGTGATAATTTTTTTTTATCAAACGAGTCTAGTAAAGATGGAATTGGAGAGTAAAAACTCGCAAAGACCATTACAACAAAATATAGGAGGATTTAATCCTCAATTCAAAAAAACAACCCCCGCAAATTTTGCAAAGGGAGGGAAGAGATTAAGACCAAGTTCAAGCACCACCGTATATAGAAGCAACACCTAGACAAGTTAGCGAGAAGATGACCAAAAAAAAAGCAGTGAAGATCAAATATCTACTATGTATGAGAGAGAAGATGAAGAAGAGGAAGATTGTGAAGGAGAATATGCTGAAGGCCGAAGTGTCTTTTGATCAATGATGAGATGGATGAATATCGTAGGAAAAATTACATATTTCATGCAACCTTTGAATTACATAAGAAGTATGATTTAAGATCTAGAAATAGATCTAGGGTGCAGAGAGATGAAGGTGAACAACAAGATTCTATTCCTTCTCCAATGGTGACCCCACAACAAAAGAACTTAGTAAAACAAGAAGATAAATGGAAAACAACACCGTGAATCCAAAGATAGATAGAATAGAAGTGCAACAAAGCTCGAATCTTCCCAAAAATAGGTCTCATTGATACTAATATTTTGGATAAGGTCGTTCACATGCTCGAACAGGACTTTTAAATCCTAGAAGGAATGAAGAAGAACTCCGAGAAGAATGCTAAGTAAATTCAAGTTTTAAATTTATCAAAGGAGTTGCATAAGGTTAAGATTCGGTGGCCCTTCTTGAATTAGCTATATAAAAAAGAAATTTTAGAATTCATTAATCTCTCACGAGATTGAAGATATAGGTGATACGCGTGAACTTGCAAGAAGAAAAACCGAGTAGTCACTTTTGGTCCTCATGTTGAAGAAGTAGATTCCTCTATTTCCCTCCTGTTTTACATTCCATTGTTTCTTCATGATCTTATTCTCCATAATTGCATGTTGGGTTCAGTGCTTCTCACAATCTTATGCCATTGTCTCGTCATTAAAGATTTGAATTTGCAGATTACTAAAACTTACAAGGATCTATAGTCATTTGACTCCAAGAGGGTGAAATGTGTTGGGTTAATAAAGGGCATGGTAGTGTCTTTAGCACATATTCCAGCAAAAGGTATTATTATAGACGTAGTGGTTGCCGACATTCCGACCGGATTTGGAATGCTCTTTTCAAGTTCTTGGGGATAAAAGTTGGGAGGAATTTTAAAATTATATTTCACTTATGCAATCATTCCTATTTTCAATGTGGAAGAAAGGAGATTGTATAGAGAAACAAGTTATGTGAAAAAACACTACAAAAAGAAGGATGCGGTGTAATTCCCCCATTTCACCGTCGGGAAAAAATAAGACCTTTCATGTTTCATGCTGCATTAAGAAGTAGAATTTGCTGAAGACACAGAGAAGAAAATATCTTCAACAATTGTACATAATAAGCTGCATTTAAATAAGGTTTGGAAATGCTACTTTGATGGTGCCTACTCCAAATATGGCACAGGAGTTGGATTCACGTTGATATCACCGTAAGGTAACCTCATGCCTTTTTTATTTTAGGTTAGAATTTGATTCAATGAAGAATGTGGCTGAGTATGAGGCATTGATCTTAAGTCTTCAAATTGTTAAATAGATGGGAATTAAATGTATCTCAAATTTTTGGTGATTCTAAATTAATAATAAGACAGTATACAAAATCATTTTCAAACCAAGCATCCGAGAGTTAAGATCATACAAAAATGAAGTTTGGGATTTGATGGAGAACTATTTTGAAGCCTTCAATATTCGAGTTTATCCGTAGGAGGAGAATAGAATGACTAACTCATTAGAAGTTGCAACCAATACCTTCAAGCCTCCAATAAATCCATGGCTAAGGTATGTAAATTGAAATTAGACATATACCCTCTATCCACGACAATGTGAAACATTGGTAGGTGTTTGAAGATGATGAACGGATAAATCAGTTCCCCGACTATGATTGGAAACATCGAGGATTTGAGATTGATCATGAAGAAGAAAAAAGTGAGCAGAAAGAAGAAATAAAACACCTCAAACGATCAATTGGTGATCGGAAGATTATCCAGTTAAAAGATAGTGTGCTTCCCAAAAAGCTAGTTCCCTTTGAAAGATTATTTGATTCTAATGATGTTTCGTTAATTTCGAATAAAATACATCAAGAGGAAGAGATGGGGGATTTTAATTTGGGAACTCAACAGAGAACTAAAAAGGGTGAAATTGTTCAAAGGTGTTCCCAAAAAACTACAAATAAAGATACATTGATCTTAAAAAAAAACATATGGATATGTTTTCCTGGTCATATGAAGACCTAAGAACATATAGAAAAAAACATAATTCAGCATAAGATTCCATTAAAATAAGGGATCAAACCACACGAGACAGAAGCTCAAATAGATTAATCCATTTTTTTCTATCTCCAATTGAAAAATAAGTGAAGAAAGCTGTTGCGAGGAAAAAAATCATAGTCCCTCTCGGATATTTGGATTGGGTTTCCAATACTGTTTCTTGTGTGAAAGAAGACCTGGAGAGATAATGTTGTGTGTAGAATTTAGGAACTTGAACGAGGGAATCTCTAAAGGATAATTATAATTTACCTAAAATGGATTATGTCTTACAAAAGGTGACAGTGCTTATAGGATGTCAATGGTTGATGGATTTTCTAGGTATAACCAGGATAGCGAGTGAGAAGGAAGATCATAAAAAGACAACTTTCACTACCCCATGGGGCACTTTCATGTATGCAAGGATGCCTTTCGGACTTATGAATGCAGGAGTAACCTTTCAACGAGCTATGTATATATAATTTGTTGGTGAAAAATATGTGGTTATATACCTAAATGATGTAACTATTTTCTCAGGGATCGATAATGAACACCCGAGAACACCTCGCAATTTTTTTTTGAAAAATGGGTGAGGTTTGGTTTATCACTAAATCCCAAGAAATATTTGTTTTCATTAGAAGAAGGTAAACTATTGGGTCACATAGTTTCAAAAAAAGGAGTAAAGATTGATCCGAAAGAAGGGTAGAAGCAATCCAAACAACTCCTCTACCGAGGAACAAGAAATATATCTAGATATTTTTGGGAAAAATAATATTTCTCGAGAAGATTTGTACCAAATTATGTTGTGATTGTGAGAAATATAACCGACATGTTGAAGAAAAAATGCCAAAATGAAATGGGATAAATAAGAAAGAGCATGCATTTGCCGTAATAAAGGAAGCACTCCAGGGAGCTCCCGTCCTAATAAGTCCTAATTATCAAAAAATATTTTTAGATATTTTCATTTTTTTCCTCATCTGCTATTGTCGATGTGTTGTTACGGAAAAACGAGGATAGTAAAAAGAAACCAATGGCATTTTTTAGTAAAGTTCTCCAAGATGTTGAACTTAAATATAATGTTTTGGAGAAGCAAATGTATGCATTGGTGAAAGCACTCAAATCCTTCAGGGACCTATATGTTACGATCCCGGATAACTCGCTTATGTTCCTAATTCTGTTGTTAAAGACGTGCTCGGTTCAAAGTGATGTTGAAGGAAAAAAAGAGGAAAATGGATAGCGAAAATCCAAAAGTATGATTTGGACATTAAACCCACCAAGTTAGGCAAGGGATATGGTTTATCAAAGTTGTTGACGTAAAACAAATTTCGAAGCATTGAGAATAAACCTCGTTGGCACCAATGGATGAAACTGCCAATGAAGAAGGTTAGAACAAGCCTAAAACAACAGTATTTAATACAATTTTTTGTGTTCGGATTGGTATAAGGAAATTGTTCATTACCTCGTGTTTCTTTTCTTGTCCAACTTCACTAAATAGAACGAAATACGAGAACTCTCAAGCTAAAATATTAACCATATGTTATAGTAGAAGCAAAGATATACCGGAAATATCCCGCTGGTATTTTGTTTGCTATGTTTAAGCGAAGGAGAATATATTAAATTAATTAGGGAATATCATGAAAGTATGTGTGGAGGTCATTATAGTTGGAAGGTCACCGCTCATAAAATCCTCAAGTCAAGTTTATATTGGCCCACCCTATTTGCAGATGTATATAGAGTGGTCGTAAGATGTCGAAATGTTAGTTGTTTACCGAAAAGAAAAGACTTGCTCCATTACCTCTCATCCTAGTATTCATAGAAGAACCTTTCGGGAGAAATGGGGGTTGGATTTTATTGGGGGAAATTAATCCACCATCAAGTGGACGGTTCAAGTGGATTCTAACCGCATCGATTACTTCACAAAGTGGGTTGAAGAAATACCCACTAAAAAAGGAAAACGACCAAGTAGTGATGAAGTTTACGGAGGAGATTTTAGCGCATTCAGATGTCCAAATCAAGATTAGCAATCGATAATGCTCGGGTATTCAACTCGATCGATTCATTAATTTTTGTCAAACATATAATGTATTTTTTTCACATTCTACATCATATCATCCCTAAGGGAATGGATTGGCATGATCCTCAAACAAGACATTGGTCGGAATCTTAAAGAAGACAATCACCGAAAATTAGAAGGACTCGGGATTCAAAGTTGAAGTTTTCCCTTTAGGCGGTTCGAGTAACTACCGAAGGTCTTCTCGATAAGTCTTCCTATGAACTGGTTTATGGAACTCGGGCACTATTTCCTACTCGATCGACTAGACCGGTGATTTCTCATCTTCAAGAAGCTCGGGAAGAACCTAATGCCCTAATAAGAATAATGAAAAAAAGTGATGGAGACAAGTGAAAATAGAAACAAAGTTAGAGATAATTTGATTTCTTATCGGGGAAAAGATGAATTCTATATTTAACAAAAGAAAAGGAAGTCCTCTTCCCAAGCAGTGGGATTTAGTATTAAGATGGGACACCGAAGAAGAAGATAAGGGGAAGCATGGTAATTTTGATCGTCTCCGGTATGGTCCATATAGAATTACCGAGGTAAGGTCAAATAAAACATTCATTTTTGAATATCTAGATGGATAATCGGTACAACTGCCTCTAAATGGGCGTGATTTGAAACATTATTTCCAACATTAAAGTTCAACATTTCACCATTGTAAATATTAGATCGTCCATTGTTCATATATCACCAAGCAATATTTTGACTCCATGCTCGGGGTGAAGGAACTAATCCGTGGTTCTTAGTGTTTCATGGAAAAAAATAGTATCCCCAAGTGGAGCCGGATGTTGTGGCTCATTTGCAATTTCGTTTTTTTATATTTTTTCAAAATACAAAAAAAATCATATATGTTAGAAAAAGGTAAAATTTTTGTATGTCGAAAAAAGAATTTTGACTTATATGTTGGTGTATTAACATTATGTTCCGAGATGTGAAGGCGGGAGTCGAGTCGAGCTTATTTGCAAGCTTAGGAGATATTAGTGCTACAAAATACCTGAATAAGCTCAAGAGGGTTACACCGGTGATAATAACAAGTTAGTAATGAAGATCGTTCATTTGTTATGAACTGTGTTCATCATTGAAGAAATCGTATAGATTTCTTGAAGGCAGAGAACTAGCGTTTTCCTTAAGAACTTAAGAGTTTTGGAAGAAGCATAAAAGGGGGAAACTCGATGGTGAGGATTAAGTCACAAAGTTGGTAGTGAGTGAATGGACAGACCAAATCACATAAGATAGTTGGCACATATCGCACATTGGAAATTTTTGTGTTTATTGATAAGTCTTCGCAGGGAAAGTTGTTTAAGTTGCGATGGCGCATATCGCACATCGACGATTTTTTATGTTTATTGATCAATATTTGCACAACAAGTGATTTAAGTTACGATGGTGAATATCACACATCGCATGCGATAAGGTTTAGAGGCGATCACAAAATTTGGAACTTAATAAAGTGCAAAGTGCGGTAAAGTTTCATTTCACCGATTGTGATTTTTGATCGGCCCCACCTATCGCTTGCCACATAATCTCTCGCCTTTATCGTGCATCGCATGTTGCAAGTTCGGAGGGGAGGCACTAAGAAATATCTTGTGAACGCTAAAGGCCGAAATGCGATGGAAAGGCGTATGCGATGCGTTTTTCGTAGGTGAATAGAATGTATTCAAGTTCAAGTCTTGCAGGGCGGTTTATGAAGAAAAGATGAACGCGGGAGTAGAATCGGGTGGAAAAAGACCCAAAAATTACGTGAAAAAGTCTTAAAAGTGGTTATGCCTTGATAATGGAAAAAGGACTCGAACGCGGGCGAGAAAAAACTCATGTATGTGAATCGATGCGTAGTAAAGGAAAAGACAAAATAGAATGCAACAGGCATGTGTGGAAGGGGCGGAGTCGGGTGGAGATGTGTTTACGCAACCGTTAGGACATCACATCCAAAATAGAAGGAGACACATCAACAACCAATCCGATCCAACAAATAGATTGGTACTTCTAATTTTATTTTTATTTCTTGTTAAAATATTGATATTGTAATGAAGTCTTTAATTGCAATGTAATAGGTAGTTTACACGCTTTTTAGAAAGTTTTGAGTAGTTACGAGAAGTTCCAGGATACAAAATATTTTTTGTATGTATTTAAACCATTGAGTAAGAAAGAAGAGGGTTCTCGAGTTTTTGGACCTCTCGGTTGACTAAAATTTTGTACTTAATTTTTTGAGAAATTAATGGAAAAAAGAGCAAGTTTCCCGCATCTCGTTGATGTTGATTTGTCTTTCCAGTTTCATTCTATGAATGAAGTTAAGTAAAGTAGTTTTCGGTCTCTTTATTACACCTATAAGTAAGAGTTAAATAGCCTTAATATGCACTCCTTCACTCCAATTATTATTTCTACACAAAGTTCTTCTGAAGTTTAAAGTGATAGATTCTGTTTTTTAGCATATCATTTTGAGTTTCCTTTCCAGCTTTTTCTTTTCACTCGGATATCAGCAGTTAATGGCATTGTGTCATCTTTCACTATATTAGATTATTAAGGGTATTAAAGAATTATTTTCCAAAGGTATTAAACAAAGACCATCTCGATATTATAAGTTTTGTGACATATATTTCTAAAATGTCTTAAACACTAATTCCTTACCACGACCCAAGGGATTGTCTCTTAAAATACAACATGTAACATAGCTTACTTTGATGATAAGTGTCACGGAACATTGCTAGAAGAGGTCTTCTAGAGACTCTATATAGTCCTCCCATTCTGTATATCAAGATAAAGGCATCTTTAATTCGATATATGTTCGACCAAGAGAGGACCTTTCCATTGACGAAGGCTACTCTCATTCCTTTGCAAAAAATAGATATCAGGTTATTATTTATTTCCAGAACATACATCACTTCACGAAGAATAACATTTTTTCCATAGTCGAAATTATATTTGAGATACACAATCCCTTCACTATATATGTGGTGTTGTATCCAAGGATAATATTCAAATTTGACTCCCTCTCAACTAGATTTGAGAGGAATTTTTTATACTCGGTGAAGTGTCTAGAAGGCCCACTATCTGCCGCCAAATATTGTATGAATCCGAAGGGGAAGAATTAGAAATTCTGAAATAAGAATGTATTCTTATTGACTAGTGGCTACGTTACTTTCATACCTAGAGTTTCTTGACTCATTTTGAGGACGAGAACTCTCTTCCCAATCATTTGGAGTATCTCTTCTTCTTATTATTCAATCGTCTCACCCTCTTTTATCATTTCTTCTTCGCCATCATTGCTTCTTCTTCTAGCATTGTACTTGTTGTTGTTGTAGCTTTGATTTGATCTTGGAGAATCTTTCCTTTGCGAACAATCTTTGGCATAGTGATCACGCTTGTGAAAATTGTAACATTTGATATCCCTTCGATATTATATTAGAGTATTTTGACTCAGAGAGGGAATATTCAAACTAGATGTCCTTCCTTTTCCATTTTTTCTTATTATCTCGAGTAACAAATGCAACATGTCAGCTCTTCTCCATGCTTATGAATTCTCTCTCTTGAAATCATTCTAGATTCTTCCCTGAGTGAGATTTCCGATAGAGTTCATCAAATGATGGGAAATTTTTTTTCTATTGCTTAAGGTGTTAATGAAGGTTTCAAAATAGGAGGGAGACCTCTAAGGGTTTCCACCACCAGGTCCACTGTCATGCACAATTTCCCCAACTCTTTGAAGTTGATCTCTTAAACGAGATATACTCATAATGTAAGATTTCACAGATCTCTCTCCTTTATTCATATTCATGTCTTTCAATTGTTCTTTTAAGGTGATGATTTAATTCATATTTTTTGAATTCATACATGCTTGCTAGATTATCAAAAATTTCCTTATACTTTTCAAATGTCAAACATAGGAAAATAAATGATTTTGTAAACCATCAACTCGTAATTTTTCTTTTCTTTTAATTCACCTTTCTTGTACTTGTTCTTGGTAGTAGTGGGAGCACTTTCTGGGGGCTTAGGAAATTTTCCTTGTATATTGTATTCCAAAACATCATTGTCCTCCAATATGATTTACAACCTGGTCTTCCATGCCACAAAGTTAGATGAGTCACCTAGCTTTTAATTTTACTAGAAGTAAGAGGTAGACATCTTGACCTACTATTAGATAGGCTCCAACTCTCCAAAGTTGATTTCTTCAAATCTTGTCTCCTTTGGGATTTTTCTTTCACCTTAGCTCGAAAACATGTTAATTTTTACACTTCTCTATGTTGTATCAATTACTTTAGCCCATATTAAATTCTTCAATTAGAAGTATTTTCAACAATAATTAATACTTCCATTCATCGACAATAATTGAAAATAGAATAATAAATGCAATGAAAAGTAGGAGGAAATAAATACATCAACAAGAGACATCGGTTTGGTCAAAGACCAGAGGGGAAAACCCCACAAGGGGGAAAAACATTTTTAATTCTTCTTCTATTAGATTTTCATAAAATGGTAAGTTGAGAGTACCATAATCCAATTTCAACAATGAGTCAAAGTCAAACTTTGACTATCCAATATCGACAAACCATAACCAATCAAAGATGATCCTTCAATGTCAAATATGGTCAATCGTTATAATTTGCTGATTTGGTCAACACTCAACTGCAATCAACATGCTCTAACTTGTCAAAGTAAAACATGTCAAAATATACCTCTAACAACTCGATAAAAAACCCATAAATTCAGCCTCTAATGCTAGTAAAAAGCGATCGAAACGATCAACTAAAGTTTGGTCAAACTTAGTAAAAAAACCGCACTTTTCTCTCGGGTCAAACTCGTGATCAACACCCGCTCGAAACAACTCCAAATGCTTCAGTTTTTTGTGCCAAAATATGTGTCCTAGATGTTGAGAATTTGAAGGGTCGGTGATTAATACAAATTCTCTTCTTCATAATTACTTGTGAGCTTGCTTGTGTTACTTATGTCTTCTTTTCTTTTAGCTTAGTTAATATTTCATCAAGTCAATTATCAAAATGCACAAGACACAAAAGTTGAGGCTCCTAGAGTCAAGGAAAAAACCTCTCCCTCTTGGAGAGGAAAACTTCATAAATAATTCTTCTTATAGATCTTCAAATGACAAGCATATCATGACCTAGACTCGGACCCTTGACCTAGATATGCTTCCAAGACCTTGATCTAGCTTCTTCAACCTTGATTCTTCTCTTCACCAATTTTCTCGATTCTACTTTCCATTTTATAGGATCGTCATGAATATGTCCTTATACACAATCTTTTGTTATACTCTGTGATAGTCTTATGTATTATCACAGTTCTTATTTTATGTAGACCTTACTATAATGTTAGTTTGCCTCGTTGTATAACCATGTTCCTATTGATTATAATCCAAAAATTTTATACTTGAAGCTTATACTAAAGCTCAGACTTCTCCTGGATATTTTATCTCATAATTATCCGCACCCATCTTCATTTTTTCCATAGCCCTAGCATTGCACCTCCTTCTAATCTATATCACTGAAAGAATCAGACTTCTTCATGTTGTTTTATCTCCTGTACTTATACGCAATCTTTATTCTTGTAATTCTATTTTAGATATGCATTTCTTGCTTCAAGTAATCCACACCTTTTTGACTTAGACAAATCCACAATATATCCTTCCTTTATCTACACTCGTATCCTCCCTTTTATCCATGCTGCAATCTTTTTATCCGCACTCTGTGATTTGAGATGTATTCGCTTCCTTTATTCTATAATGATTTCATACCATATGTGTGTATATATAGGGCACATCACTTTTAAGTAAGCTGACCATACAACTATGAGTAAGGCCAACTAGATAAGGTTTGTCTCAACATTGATGAGGTACTTTTTTACTTGCATTTAAGGCTTGTCTTTCATCGTTTCATTGAGGGCTATTATGAGCTTCTTCCACAAGGTCTGGAGGATATAGCTAGACTAGATTTGACACTTAACTCAAACCTAATGGACATCAAGAAGAAGTCCATCTACTTAATAAAATATTTCTCATGAAAACCATGAAGCAAGTACACCAAGAATACATTTTATTATCTTTGTCTTCTTCTTTTCATAAATACATAATTACATAGTCAACATGAAGATCGACCTAGTTACACTTTTCAACACTAGAGATATGAGAAATACCCTAGAAAAATGAAATTCAAACTCTCCTCCAAATGTCAAAGTGAACTTTGGTCGACTCTGCCATATTTTTTTGCGGTCAACTCAGTCAAAAATGCCTAAAATTTCTCGATTCTATGTGCCAATTAATGTGGCTTGCAGAAACATAATTTTCATCCAAAAGGATGAAGTCAAACCATGCCAAAAACACTCAAGTCAATGTGGGTTAAAGTCTTCCAAACAAAGAGGTCAACGTTGCAGTCAAATATGCCAAGAGACCTCACACGTGTGAGAGAGAGAAGGCTGCCTTAGACCCGTATGAACCAATAAAATTGAGAAAGAGAAGATGAAATGATGTGTTATGATGTTAAAATGAGTTTGATATCACTTTTATTTATATGAAACTTTGGAGGGGAAATTTTTCCTTAGGCCGAACTTGACTATTTGTGCAACTGTGGGCATCACTTCAAAAATCCACTTTCCCATGTCCAAATCAAGTGCTACAAAGGTCAAAATTGGTCCCCTCGAAAAGAGGAATCTAGTCCCATGGTTGGAATTTTTCACTGAGTTTCCAAATTAACATGGATGCGTCCAAGAAAATATTTAATGAATCTATGAAGGATAGTATCATTAATTGGTTTGTGTAGATTAGGAACCTCCTTAAGTAGATAATCAAACCATTGTGTGGACTCTCTAACATTTTCATTGTTGGCATGTTGAATTTGTTAAGAAGCATAATGCCTTCTTTGATTGTGGCCTATCTTTTGTCAAATGATTGGTAAAATGCATTCCATTATGTAGGAATTTCTTGGGTCAAACGAAGGTACCAATCCATAGCATTTCCTTCTAATTTCAAGGCAAATAACATCATAACCACATCCTCATATTGGACTAACCTAGAACTTCCAACCCAATAGAACTCATGTATATGTGTAGTAATAGCATTAATGCCATTGAATTTGGGTAACCATTGCTCATATTTCTCGAGCAACGCAGATGGGGAGCATTATGGAATTTACTCACATCCAATGGTTTGAATGCAACAATGAGCCAGGGTTTGTTCATGGTGTTAGAGATAGATGTATCCATGAATAAACTTATAACAACACGATTATTTTGAAGTAGAGGAGATGTGGTAGCATTGATGGTTGTTTTACAAATAGTTCTTTTCTTTCCTTGAGCTATGGTATTGTTATAAGAACAACTAGGAGAGATATGCAAATTGGATTTAAGAGTCATCAAAAGAGAATCTATGTTTTCGTATAAACTTTTCACTTCAAATTTGGTGAGGCTTAATTATCAAATTATTAATTTAACATTGTTCTATCTTTGTCATGATCAATTTAGCCCAATTATTTCTTCAAATAGTAGTCACTTTCAAATCAATTTCAATCTTCCAATAATATATAGCAATTATAGATAGAACAATAAATGAAATGTACAATAAAATACAATCATGAGCAATAATAATAGACAGAAGGTTTGGTCAAAGACTAGGGAAAAAACCCACAAAGGGGAAAAACATTTCAAATTCTTCTTCTTATTATATTGTCATAAAATGTTCAACAGAGAGATACAATGATTCAGTTCATTGACAAAAGAGTCAGAGGAAACAAGAAACAAGAAGACTCGTCAACACATGTGAAGGAGGAAAGACGTTTTGTTCCGTTAAGAAACAAAGTGTAATAGAGGTGATGCTTGATTTCTCTCCTCCACAATTACTTGTGAATGTTAAGTGTCTTCTTATTTCTTATAATTTATTTTTCATCAAGAAATTATACAAATGTGCAAAACATAAAGATCATAGGAAAGCAAGAGACACCAAGATTTAGGCTCCCTTGTAGGGCAAAAACCCCCACAAGTGGGAAAAACCTAACAATCCTTCTCTTATAGAATCAAATCAAAATGGGATATTCAAGTCCCAAAACCAAGACCAAAAAAATACCACAAATATCCCAGAGTCAACCCTCCTTCAAGTCTCTTGCAACAAGTCAAAGTCAACGAAAGTCAATTCTAGTCAAAATCATAGATTTTTTGGTCCTAAAGTGGAGGCTGAATTTCAGTCATGTAATTACCTCAAAAATGCCACATAAGTTTTGCACGTGTGAGCAGAAACAAGGCAGGAAACTTGAATTTTCTCTCTCCTTTGTCTTTGACTCTCTTTCTTCTTGGTTAGGTCCAGAGATCGATGATTAATGTGATAATTAAATGAATGATTCCATGAGGTTGAGCTTTCATCTTTCATCTTATATATAGTTGTCTAGGAGGGTAAAAGTATTGAAATTTGGGCAGCTTTAGGATGAAGCCACCAAAGGAGAAACCCAATTTCCCCAAGGAAAACCCTAAGGTCTAAAATAAGCCCATCCATCTCATAGAGAAGAAGGAAATATTATTATTTAATATGGCCCAAAATTAATATGGGTAAAATAATATTTAAGGAACTTGGAAAATATACTTCATAAGCGAGTTTGAATTTTTAACTTTCCCCTCCAATATTTGAAGTTGGCCATCAAAATTGTCGGAGTTGGATCGTGACGCTTCAATCATGGAATCAAGTATATATAGTGGGCAATAATCCTCTTTAAGAAAAAAAAGAACATTCCATTCAATTTTTGTGTGGCTTGAATAACCTATATGAGGCTATTTACGCATAAAATGAGGGTTGATACTTGCTATTACAGTCACATATTTGTTTATGGCTCATATGGTTATCTTTAGAGGTTAGAATTTCTTGTTTTTTGTTCATAAATTACACAAGATATTCGCGGATCACATTCCTTCCTTATGGCTCACACATGTTCGTTGAGGCTCTTATTGTTCTCACTGTGGCTCATAATTTGATGGCTTGACATCTACTAATGTGATCGATCATACTTATGTACAATGGCTATGTGGTGGATCTCGCTCATTGACGATGTAACATCATGAATTTTCCATGACATGGATATAATATACAAACCATGACATCACTATACTCTTTTGTCATATCAACAACATTACAATGGCATCCTTAACAATGGATTTGCTATTTTAATGTCACCATAGCATAGATTCACGTATATTAACAGGGTAGAAGCTCACTACATATTTGCATAAGTTCATATAGAAATCATCATGTATTCACATAACTTTGTAGAGGTATCATTTTTATTTGCGGTGGTATCATTCATATATGCGAATTGCATCATATTGCATATGACTACACTCTCGATGTTGTTGCTTTGGTTAATTATGACGTGGATCTTTGTGAAAAAAATGTTTTGTGGCTTGATTACTTGGGCTTGCATTAGTGTATGTTGTTTGGTTTCTATTTTGTTGAGACTTGTATTATTGTACACGAACAATGATCTTTTTATATAGTAGCAAGTTTGCATAAATGTAAGTTATATTTCGAGTGATTTTGATGTAAATAAACACACTCACACACACACACATATAGTAATAATATTATTAAGTCATATGTTTTGAGACATGACAATGATCTTGTGAATAGTAAGTCGGTGTGACTATGCTCTACATAGTAGTGTCCTTTAATGAAAATTAACCCTAGATATGGGTTTGTAACATAAGTAAGAGTGATACGGTGATACGATGACCTATGCATATGATGAGTCGTGTGATGGAAAGTTCCTTGCTTCTTATGACGGTGACATTTGGTAGTGATGTTTGTTCTCCATACAATAATCTATGGAAATGACATGACAATAATAGTTGGCATGACCATAACCTTGGATGATAGTAACCTTGTTAACATAGACCTTACTAATGACAATGACATTTTCTTTTATATGATATGGTAGATGATGATAATGAAACTTGATAGTGATGAAATTGATATGAATGTTATGGCAACCACTCTCTTGAGATCGGATCAATTCCAAAACAAAGTTGTGAACTAACTTGGGTGGGCCCTAGGTGGATTCATGTAATTGATGTATTTCATTATGAATGTACTTTGTATCTTAGCTGAAAAATTGATGAAAATCTTATAGAAGAATAATTTGGTTGGGTTTTCCCCCTTGTGGGGTTTTGACCTAGTCTCTAACCTAAATACTAATGTCAATATTGTGCATTTTTTTTCTTCATTTGTTCTTTATTGTTTCACTACATTGTTGATATTATTATTTTCTCTACATAATTATTAGTGATGAAATAATGTTATGGGGTGATAGTTATATGAAATTTTGAAAATTTTTTAAAATTGAAATGATCTACAATAGAGAACAATCAAGCCCTAAAAATTAACACAAATAGGTGCCATTGGGCCAACTTGTCCAAGGAGCGTTGACTTGGTCTTTGTGTTGACTCTTTGAGTCAAAAAATAAAAATTAAATTTCTTTTCTTTCAAATGTCCAAATGGGACATGACTCAAATACAAATCATTTTGACTTATAATAAATCCTTTTCACTCTTTTTGACTCTTTGAGCATGAAGACGATCCTTTGAAGAAAAAAATATATATGCAATAATGTATATAATAAATATGGCGATGATAAAATTATATTACATTATGAAGACCGTGTAGAAATTTGAATAGCGATATATTATTCACAGAGATTCTCTGATCATCACACTATTTTATCTTCATGCACAATACATAATCTCTTCTACCATTGATCATTACATGCGGAAATAAAATCAATTGCATGCACACATTAAAACCATAAACAATCACACATGTATGAACACAATATTTCATGGAAATCTTAAAGATGAAAACCCCCAACTATACTGTATATTATATATGTCATAGAGATCATGTAACAATCATTTTACAAAGCTCCTCATAAGCTCTCGGCACAACCTCAAATTGCTACACACTAATCAAGCTAGATCTAGAAAAACACATGCTCCAATCTCTACCACTTGATAGCCAACCTCTATTGCATAATCAATGCTTTAGGATGGCTCATTAAATAACTTGAACCACACGGCTTGTACTGCGCAATCCTCATTGGCCTCTCCAATCACTGGGTTGTTGCAAATATGCATCGGTATAGTCTCAAGCGATAGTTAACACTGCTCTTTCACCTATCTCCTGCTGGTCTCCCTCTGAGCTTGTCCATGCATGCGTTAAAGTTAACGATGTATTCTTTAGTTGATTAATGAGTTTATAATTAGTGAATTGATTAATAATTAATTCACACCACTCTTCACTAGTGTATTAATCGGTTAGACTAAATACAACTAGCTCAAATATGTTTAGATTGAGTTTCATCGCACACAACTCCATTAACTCCTCAATCAACTCCACCAAACTCTGTCACATGAGTTATAACTGAAGTATCCATGAAATAGCTCCACTTAACCCTAAGGAATAGTGTAATTCCTTCTGTTAGCTCTGTGCCACATCCGTTCACTTAGCGTGAAGTGCTCTAAGAGAATAAGATAATGTTTATAGTCCAAATATTATTAAGAGCTAATAATATTACGACATATCTATTTTTAGGCGCAAATATAAAAATAGATTCCACCCAATATGTCTAAAAACGAAGTCCATATATTTTTTCCGACTTGACCAACCATCACAAGTAGCATCCTACAACTCATAGAACATGATCCATATGTCTAAAAATAGACTTTATGCCAAAAAATAGCTTTGCGGAGCCCACATAATGAAGGCGACTTCTTTCCACCAAGCTCATCATCTTGTTGCAATCTCAACACTCCCTCTCAAGAAGATAAGGATTATACGCCACTCCTATCCTACCTTTGTGGTATTCAAATTTTCTCTCGGTGAGCGCCTTGATCGAGATATCAACATCACGATCCTCGGTGGGAATGTATGGAAGTAGCATGATCTTCCGGCGCACACAATCTATGATATGATGATCCGTATGTCAATGTGTTTAGATCTATCATGGAAATACTTTGGGATTAACGAGAGTTTAATGCAACTGCGATTATCACAATAAATCACGGTAGGATCTAAGTGTGAACGAACAACCCGAGCCGGGATCTTCCTCATCCATATAGCCTCGCATGCAACCAAACTCGCTACCATATACTCGGCCTTTGCTAAGCGGGTGCCACGGATCTACGCTTCCCGCTATACCAAGAAACTAATGTTGAACCGATATCGAAAATCCCTCTAGATGTGCTCTTTTCAGTAGTTGGGCTCTCGCCAATGCTGCATCCGTGAAGCCACACGGCTTCACCTCATCCAACTATCACATGACCATAATCCATATCACGATGTGCCTACGAGATATCTCAATACATGCCCCACGCCTTCCCGGTCAAGAGCTTGGTAGAGCAACCATAGCTTGTGGAAGGCTGGTTAACATCATAGCATATGTCGGGTCGTGTATTGACCCGAGATACATAAGCGACCCCACCCGGCCGTCGATAAACGGTGGCATCCACTACCTCCACTGAAGTAGCATCCTCCTTCCTCCATCCACCGGAAGAGGAGTATCAACAAGCTTGCATCCATGCATGTTGAACTTCTCCAGAGTATCTCAGGGCATAATTGCCTTAAGAAACAAATAGTCCCATCAGCGTGTCTGACAAATTTCCAATCCCGAGAAATAATGAAGGAGGCCCAAGTCCTTCATCTTAAAATATATTGCAAGATCATCCTTGCATGAGAGTATCGACTGACTCATCACTTGTCAAAATCAAGTCATCTACATAAAGTACAATGATCGAGCAACTTACCACTCCACCACAATACGGGTGGCAGGTTCGGATCGCCTCACTCTTGGAGAATCCAAGTGCGGTGAAATAGCTCGTCTGTCCGTGTGTACCAAGCACGATGTGCTTATTTCAACCCATACAATGCTCTCTTGAGCCTTCACACATGTGACTCGGCTTTGCTGAAGATATCGAAACCTTCGGGGCTGCTCTATGTACACCTCCTCCTCAATCACCCCATTGAGGAATGCGAGCTGTTCACATCCATCGATGAATGTGCCACCCCCATGCTGTGACCGAGAGCGAGAATCATCCGTATGGAAGGATACCTTGCGAGAGGTGCAAAGGTTTCCTCATAATCGATCCCCCTCGATCTGTGAGAAGCCTCGGGCAACAAATCTTGCCTTGTACTTCTCCACACTCACCATCAATTTGCTTTCTTCACTTTGTAGATCCATCTTGAACCCACTGCCCGGTTTCCCTTCCCGGCCTTGGGACAATCTCCCATGCATTCGTTACGACAATCGAATCATACTCTTCCACCATGGCATCTACCCATGCGGGATCCTCCATAGCTTCCTCGAAAGAGGATGGCTCTGTCACAATACACTTGCTCATAAGAGCCATGTATCCAGTATACCGGTCAGGTGACTGTCTCTGTCTGTGCTATGATGTAGGTGCTCCTACACCCTTCTTTGCACATTTAGCCAGTCGCTCCGCTTCTGTAGTGTGCTTCCGCCCTCTGATGGTTGGCGCTGCTTGAGTGGTCTCTTCCACTCCATGAACCTCCTCTTGTGGCTGATCCACATCCAGAGACTCATCCTTAGGAACTAATAACTCCTCATCTGCATGCAAGTGTGGCTCCCTCTCAAGCGAACACTTCATGGCTTTCTCCTCATGAAATTTGATATCTCATCGCACAATAGTCTTGCGACTGTTTGGAAAATACACACGATAGTTGTGGGATGCATTAGTGTACCCGAAAAATATCCCAACCTCTGCAGTCGGCTCTAGCATCTTCCTGGCATCCTTCGTCACATGAATGTAAACAGGTGAACCAAAAATCCTCAAATGGGAAATATTAGGCTTCTTACCAAAAAATGCCTCCTCAGGTGTACTCATGCCAAGTATCCTGTGAGGACAATGGTTCTACACATATACTGTAGTATTTCATGACTCAGGCCACAAGTGTATGGGAAGGCCCTGATCATGCAACATCTCTCGTGCAACGCCCACAATCGTTCTGTTCTTCTGCTTAGCAACCCCATTTTTTTGTGGGTTATGAGGTGCTATGAGCTCTTTTCAAATTCCTTCTACGCTGCAAAAGTTCTTGAACTCACCATAGATGAGTTCACCACCATTGTCACTCCTAAGAGCCTTCACCTGCTTCCCCGATTCTTTCTCAACTAGTGCCTTGAACTCACAGAACTTTGAGTATGTCTCACTCTTCTTATGCATGAAGAAGATCTAGCACTTATGAGAAAAATCATCAAAAAATATCACATAGTACCCGTGCTTTGCTGTCGAAGCTACTGAGAAAGGTCCACACACGTTTGTGTGAATTCTCTCAAGGATCATTGTGACGCGACTATCCTTCTTGTGAAAGATGGCTTTCACAAATTTTCCCAAAGTACATCCCTTGCACTGATATAAATATGCAAGTGTACCTTTGGGAAGCCCTGTAGAAATCTGCTGCAGTATCTTCAAAGCTCCATGGTGATGGTGGCCCAATCTACGGTGCCACAACTCGCCATCATCCCGGCTCACCACTCCTTCTACCTTGCCTGCCATTGCTGCACAGCCATCTACTTGCAATTGATAAAGGTTTTTAACTCAAACCCCTATCCTTCGGGTTTCACCAGTTGCCTTACTGTGCAGGAAAGCTTTTCCCTCACTAAAGAGAACATCATATCCCTTTTCTTCTAACATCACCACAAAGATCAGATTCTTCTTCAATCCTGGAACATGCATCACTTCCTTCAATACAAAGGGTTTACCAGACTCCCTCTCAAAGGAAATGGTACCGATATCGACTGCACTATATCTACCATCATCGCCCATCTCGATGTGCACTCCAAGATCTTTCTCATCCAGATCAGTAAACAAATCTCGATCTCCTGTCATGTGAAAAGATGCACCACTATCAAGAAACCACACTGAACCCATCACACTTGAGACCAAGCATGCGATCAGTAAAAAATCCAGCTCAAACTATGAGGTTAAGGCCTATCCCATTGCAGATCCAGAAGCCTGCTTATTTTTCTTCTTCTGTGGACAATTAGTGGCATAATGTCCGTGTTGGTGACAGTGAAAGAACTTCACCTTGGACATGTCCTGCTTCTTACCTTTCGCACCGGATTGAGAAGCTTTCTTGCTCTTCCCCTTCCTTGCTTTGGTAGCCAAAGTGAAATTTTCTTCATTTTATTTCTTTGATGAAGATCAGTCCCTGGTACTCCACCTTATCTCCTCTTGCACAAGATCCGACCAAAGTCGCTCCCATCTTGGAAACTTCTCCCGACCATTGACAGAGTCCTGATAGGAATGCCAACTCTTCAGAAGCCCAAGGAGAGACAATCTCACCAAGTCCTCATCATCAACATTAACCCCCACACTTCCCAGCTCATCCCTGCATTGGATGAACTTCGTGAGGTACTTGGGCATATTGTCGCCTTTCTCCATTTTTATGTTCCTGAGTTTATCCTTGAGCGCCAATTTCCTCTAGTCGCTCTTGCTTTGAAATAAATCTGTCGAAGTTTTCCACATCAAGAATGGAGAAGCCTTACCATGAAGGCTGGACACTATGTGATCCTTCACACCTTCCAACAGAATCCTTCGACACTTTTCTGTCTTCTTTTGCCATGCGTCAAGTACGGTAGCATCGCTAGAAGTAGGTTTTGGAACTTCTGCATCTATGAACTCCTTCAACCCATTGTCATCCAGCACCACCTCCATCCTATCCTTTCATGCAATATAATTCGAGCTTCCCTCAAGGGCATACTCCAATTGCAATCTGTTGAAAGACATCTCAACTTCGACACCAAGAAAACACTACTGCAAATTCGAATTCCACCAGCACAAAACTCAACCGCTTCAATGTTTTGCAATTGCTCCAATGATCAATATCGCTTTGATACCGTGTAGAAATTTGAATAAATGATATATTATTCACCGAGATTATCCTGATCACACACTATTTTATCTTCATGCACAATACAAAATCTCTTCTACCATTGATCATTACATGTGGAAATAAAATCAATTGCATGGACACATTAAAACCATAAACAATCACACATATGAACACAGTATTTCATGGGAAAGCTTAAAGCTGAAAACCCCCAACTATATGTATATTATATATGTCATAGAGATCATGTAACAATCATTGTACAAAGCTCCTCACAAGCTCTCAGCACAACCTCGAATTGCTACACACTAATCAAGCTAGATCTAGCAAAACACATGCTCTAATCTCTGCCACCTGATAGCTAGCCTCTACTACGTAATCAATGCTTTAGGATGGCTCATTAAATAATTTGAACCACCTGGCTTGTACTGTGCAATCCTCATTGGCTTCTCCAATCACTGGTTGTTGCAAATATGCAACAATATAGTCACAACTGATAGTTAACCTGCTCTTTCACCTATCTCTGCACTGGTCTCCACTGAAACTGTCCATGCACTGAAGTTAACTGATGTATTCTTTTGTTGATTAATGAGTTTATAATTAGTGAATTAATTAATAATTAATTCACACCACTCTCACTAGTGTATCAATCAGTTAGACTAGATACAACTAGCTCAACTATGTTTAGATTAGCTAAACTGAACACAACTCCATTAACTTCCTCAATCAACTCCACCAAACTCTCTCACATGAGTTCTAACTGAAGTATCCATGCAATAGCTCCACTTAACCCTCAGGAATAGCGTAATTCCTTCTGTCAGCTCCTGTGCCACATCTATGCACTTAACTGAAGTGCTCCAAGAGAATAAGATAATGCTTATAGTCCAAATATTATTAAGAGCTAATAATATTCGACATATCTATTTTTAGACTGGCAATCTAAAAATAGATTCCGCCCAATATGTCTAAAAATAGAAATCCATCTATTTTTCCAACTTGACCAACCATCCACAAATAGCATCCCGCAATTCATAGAATATGATCGACATGTCTAAAAATAGACATAGTCTAAAAATAGACATAGTCTAAAAATAGACTTTGCGCTCAAAAACAGCTCCTCACAGGGCCCACTTAGTGAAGGCGACTTTTCCACTAAGCTCACATCTGCTGTGCAATCTCAATAGACCGACACTAGTTACTCAACATGTTTTTTATTGACCAAATCTCTCATCTTTTATTTGACCAATGTTGACTTAGGGTTATTTGCGTGACTTAGGGTTATTTCGTTTTGTTTCATCGATACTTTGACTATTTTTGAGGCCAAAAAAATCTCAAGGTTCGTGTTGACTTTGTGTTATAGCATCATTTCTCACGTTGACATGATTCATGATTGCTTCCATGCCTTTGGGCACCCATTCCTACAGACTTGGACAAATTCACTTAAAAACAGTGTAAAAATCTCCATACGCGACTATGCCCGTGATTTTCCACGTGTATACGCGAGTCCAGCTAGACTTTTCCGCGTATGCCATTAAAATGATTAAAAAATATATAATTATTCCCTACTTTCGGGCTGGGTCGATGGTTACTCAGGTAGTTCAACCACCCCAGCACGTGGCCAACTTTTTCCAACTCTTGAAACTAATTGGAGGGAGTATAAAAGCCCCTCATGTGTATGGCCTAAGGGAGGGAGAGAATTATTGATATTATACTCTGTTGGTATTCCCTATCCAAGTCTGATTCCCCGTGCCTCCTGCACTTTCCCAGTTCAGTTCAGGAAACCTTTGTTTCCTTGAGATGATCATCTTCTTATATGTCATCTCGTATGCACCAGTTTGGAAAGAGTCTTAGCGAGGCAAGGGCGGGACCGATCCGGACGACGGTCTGCGAAGGCCTTGGAAGGATCAGGTGATCTCTCCTCTCGATTACTTTTGTACATGCTATTTTTAATACAGAAGTATCATGCTGTTCCCCAAAATAAACGTGTTAGTGTATGCTTATATGTATGAGAATATTTGTTATACAAGCATTCATTATCATTTATTTAATTTTTTATATGAATCTCACTAACATTTAGAGTAGACATATGCTGTACAACTTGTCCTTTGTGCTGGTATTTTCTTGTATTTCAGGTTAAGAAGGAAGGACGGTTGCAGGGAGTTTGGAATCCACGTGGATCTACTTCAACCATAGGACCCACGGGTAAATTTCCCATCCGACTCTATTTAGTTTTTCTGAACGTGCATGGTTGTGTGAGTCTCTGTTAAGTAGCATGCCCTTGCTCTGTGGAGGTTGTAACCCAACTGACCTCTAGGGTGAGATTTCCCCGAAACAGAACTGGCGACTCCACTGGGGATCACACTTTTGTGGTTCCCCTGTTGGGTGGTTTCAGCTGTTTGGTAGGATCCCAGCAGTTTTAACTTTCATTTGCAGTCCAGTTTATTTACTTACAAATGACGAAGTCCCGTTTCTTTCCCAGGTTTGTCCATTTTTTTTTTTCATTATCTTTCTTTGTATACGCTCTTTTTTCGCACACACAATGTGATATACACGCCGAGTTTGTCTACAGGACTCGCTGCGATGTTTCTGATATCTGAAAATTACGTACGCATATGCACGCTGGTTGCATAACTGTGAAGTAGCGTATACCTAGGCAGATTTTGAATTTTTGAGTTTATTGACTTTTTGGTCCTTTCTGGCTGTGAAGACCTGTTCCTACAGTGTCTTTGTGCTATCTGGGTTGTGAAGGAAGTGGTTTTTCATCTTTTCTCTCTTTCGTTTGATTTAAAACTAGTCTTTTGGGCAAAGTGTTGTTGTTGGTGCTGGCACTTCTGGTTTGAGTACCAAGATCGCTTTCTGAGCATTCTTGGCTGTTCTGCCTTATCAGAACAGAGAGCTCTTGCTTAGTTACTCTTTCCTATCTTTATGTTGTGCTTTGCATTACGTTTTTGCCTCTTTTCTTGATTGGTTTTCTTTGAGTTCAGTAGGCTAGGTTTTGTTGCAACTTTTGAAGAGTTTTGTTTGCTTCTTCGAAGTTTTTGTTTGCGACGAGTTTGCACTATCCTTCTAGGCTGTTTGGATGAGTTTTCTGGTCTTCTTTTGCTCTTATTGATCTTGCTATTGTTAGCCTTATAAGGTTTGGGAGCATTGTTGAAGTTTGTGCTTGAATTCAATCTTGTTTGGTTTGGATTTTTGATAGTTGTGCTTGGTCTTTGCGAGCTCTTTTCTTATAAAACTAAAAAGCTCAAAAAACATTTGTTTTGCTTTTTATTTTTGCATTTCAAAAATTCAAAAAACATTTGGTTTTGTTTTTGTTTTTGTTATTACATTTTTGTTTTCGTTTCGATATATCTTTTGGAGCTTTAGTGAAGTTTCTTGCTTTTGGTTTTTAGCTTGATTTTTGAGGAGGAGTTGTCATTCATTTCTTCTTCTTATTTTTGAGCGTTTTGGTGTCTTATATTAAGAGTTCTTGTTTTCAAGAACTAGCTTTCTGGACAACAAAAAGAGTTAAAACTGAAAGAGATTTTTGGGAATTTCACTCTGCTTTAGGAGATAGTTGCATCTTAGAATTTGCATGCTTGTAGTCATTTGCATTAGGTGCATTTAAATCATTTAGTCAGTTTCATAGTTTTTGTGAGTGTGAGCTTGTTATTTGAAAAGAAAAAAAATACAATTTTTAGTCTCATAGAACCTGTATAGAGATTACTTTTAATCGAAAGACAATAACTGCATGTGCATGTAGTTAAGTTTTTATTAATTTCTTTTGCGTCAAAAACACCATTCGTTTCATCTCCATATCCTTGTGACTTAATATAACAGCCCATAAAATAAGCGATTTAATCTAAAATCAACTAGCAAGTTTTCTAAGTGTCAATCACCAACTAGCTAGGTTATAGGGCCTTGGAATAGGTGAGTGGAGAGTACCGATCTTCCAAGGCCGCTCAAACAAACATAGAAGTTGATTAATTGAGCGAAATCCAACTCCATTAGGTGGACTGGGAAAGCTCTCCTCCAGAGAGTCAAGCGCGAGGGGAAGTGAAGGCTAAGAAGAGGGATACCCCCTCTCCGATTGGCTGAATCTGACCTCAAGACCGTTCCGCCCGGCTTCTGATATGGATTGGTGCCCATAGTTTCCACTCCTAGGTTCCACACAGGTGACTGCGGGGGGGAATACCCGTGGTACCTGAGGCAAACGTCGCATCACTTTCAACAGTACTTCTGGGGGGTGCCCTTGCGAAGCTTGGGTGCTTGTGCCGGCAAAGGTTGTCGTTAGGAGGTCGGCGTAACTGTTTCTGATACCTTCGCTAGTTGTTCTGGGCCCTAATCATCCCAGACTGCTTTCAGGAGGTCCTATATTTCGCTTTCCTGTATTTTGGTGTCCGGTCCTCATCACCCGGAGCGGAAATACTTGGAGGTTGTTTGCTTGCTGTATCTCAGGGATTTTTATTTTAGAGAGTGTTCTTTGCTCCTAACTTGCCTAGCTTTTCACTTTTTTGAGTCTAATTTATAAAATTTATAAAAGTGGCTGATCAAGCGCCTCGACGTTCGAGGAGAATCTGGGGGTTATCTCCCGAGAGTCCAAAGCCTTCTTCGAGAAGGCGTAGGAGTGATTTAGCAGGTGGTTACCACCCGGTAGCTTCTAACGCAGTGGAGAGTGATCCTCCACAGAGGTTTGAAGGTTTCGTAGCTGATTCCGGTGTCGGTTCCGAGAGGAGTGTTCCGCTCACCTCGAGGGTTTTGTTTCCTCAGGAAGAAGATTTTCAGATAGAAGACGTACCTGAGCCTCCCGCTACAGGTCCATCTCCTCTTCCTCCTGATTATCCGTTTGTTGTTCAGTACATCAGACCGAAGTCTGAGAGACCGCCGAATCTCCCGTATCATTCTTATCTTTCGATGGCCACGACTGGGAACGCGGCTTCTGTCGTGAGTGCTGCAGGCATTCAGACTCCTGCTTCTGTCGAAGCAGGGGGCACTATTGCTTCATCTTCGATTGCTTCTAGAGTGCTGCTATGTTTGGCTCTGGGCTCACCCAAGCATATGCTTCTCATTCTGGTCCCTTCTGTTAAGGGATGTCCATTAGTGGAAATCCCTCTTTTTCCTTTTCCGTCGATGCAGCTGGATCTACGCCCATGTCTAACATGGCTAGTGGATCAGCTTCGTTTCACGGTTTCCCCTTTGGGACTGCACACATTCCTAGTTCCAATCCTTCTTTAGGGTCGTTTTCGTTTACGTCCCAGACCCAGAGTTTCAACCCTTGGTCTGGGGGGCAAAGTTCGGGGGCAAAGTTTGACTACTTTTACGGGATGGAATCCTGTGTTTACTACAGCGGGGGCAGGGAATCAGTTTTACGCAGGTCATCAAGGGAATGCTTCTTTCCCTTCATCGAGTGCTTATCAATCTTGTTCTCCTCTGTCTAATGCTTGGAACCCCTACCAGGGGCTCTCCTCTTCATTTAATACTTCAGCGGGGGGAACTGGTCTGGGATTTGGTAACTCGGCGTGGGGAGGAGGTTCTTCTCCGTTTTCTATGAGTCCTTTCTCGCAACCTGGTGCCTCATCAAATCTAGGCTATTCTTTTCAAAATGTTGGGAATCCATCCCATCAAGGATGGAATCCTCAGGCTCCGCCTCGCTTACCTTTTCTGGCAACGTTAAACTTGCCAGATCTGTCGAAGTTGACTAATGACCCGATTCGTTATAGTCCGAGGTGGCCTCCGGTCCCGAACAAACTTCCTTCAGACATTCCAAAGTTTGAAGGTAAGAATGGAGAGGATCCGGCGGACCACATCACTACTTTCCACTTATGGTGTTCTTCGAACTCCCTGATCGATGATTCGATTAGGTTGAGATTATTTCAACGCACCCTAACTGGGAACGCCGCAAAATGGTATATAGAGCTCACTAGGGGCAGTTTCGCCACATTTGGAGAACTGGCTGTCACATTTATTAACCATTTTCAGTTTCCTGTCAGATATGAGGCCGGGACCGAACTCCTGGCTAATTTTAAGCAGGATGAGGCAACTCACATTTCTGATCACATTCAGGAATGAAGGAGAAGGAAGAGGCTTATCAAAGCCCATATTCCAGGTGAGTTCCTTCTCGAGTGGTTTTTGAAATCACTCGCAACAAAGGACATTTCAAAGGATGTATCCCTATCTGTGTATAGGCTAAGGAGCAAGCACTTAGGGGCCCAGCAGTTAAAACTGATCTATTCTCAGTCTGGGGTACTTTATAAGTATTTACCCAATGCTCCTCGCTCCAAATTGGATTTGTTGAAACCTAAACCTGGTCCGCATGGTGACGGGCTTGTCGGATCGGTCAATAGTGGTGCAGCCAGTCTGCTTTCTCAACTGCAGCAGTTATCTTTACAAGCTGCTCCTTCTGGTCAGGCTGTGCCTGCTGATTCATCACCTTCCCAATCTTTGTCCATTAATGCTGTCCAAACTTCTGAGCCCAAAGGAAATCAACAATCCGATGGGAAGAAGAAGGGACGAAATAACAAGAAGAAGGGCAAGAATGGGAAGGGAAATGCAAATAAAACCAACGAGCGTGTGTGTGAGGGTCAAAAGGAGAAAAAGAAAGTGAAGTTTCCATGCAAGCTTTGTGCTGGAGACCATCTCACGCACCTTTGCCCTAAAATTCAGGATGCTTAGCGCCTGTTATCCCAGTAGGGTTCTTCTAGTTCCCAGGCTGTGCTAACAAACCCTTTTCCCCAAGGGCAGCAATTAGTTGTTGGCGCAAACCAAAATCCTGGGGCTTCCTCTGGAGGTACTCAGGAAGGGGAAATTCCATCAAATATCTTTATGATGAGTGCTCACGTGGATGTCGCTACGAGATCCCGTGATTATGGCGAGAGGAATCTTCGAAAGCTAGGGTGTTCCCGATGCTACCGAGCCACTTCACATTGAGCCGCTTCACATCATGAAGCCAACCGTTGAGTCTATGCCTCGGATGCCAAAAGCATCTTCTAAGCGGTCAACGATTAATCCGAACGCGAAGGCTGCCCAGAACTACTCGATTGTAGAAGATCTGGCGCAATTTCCTTGTGCTATGCCAGCTTTAGAGGTACTCCAGTCTTGTCCGGCTCAGCGCAGTGCTTTGCTCACTACCATTGGGGCTGTTGATCTGAAAAATTCTCTTCTGATTACTTTCGATATGACTAATTTTAAGAAGAGACTTCCTCATCACATGGCTTTCCATATTAAATCATCTTATCGGAAGTGCAATATCTTTCGAACGGTTGTTGATGAGGGTGCTTCTACATGCATGATGTCTCTCGCATGCTGGAAGACACTTGGATCTCCCAAAGCTGTTCCATTCTGAAGATCGTTCTTACCGCATTCGATGGTCATTCTCACAGCCCCATGGTATTGTCCCGCTTTTGCCCATCTGTTTTGGGGGAAAAACTGTTAATATAGAGGTTGAGGTAGTGGATGCAGCCTTGGACTACAACCTTCTGTTGGGGAGGAATTGGATTTATGAGATGGATGCCATTGCATCCTCATTATTTCGAGTTGTTTTTTTTCCCCACGAAGGGAGGATCGTTACAGTAGATCAACTGGACTATCCTCCTGTAGACCTAAATGCGTCTTCTGACTCATCTATTCCTAAGTTGGACAATACTAAGGCACCTGTTGAGAATCTAGGAGTTGTAATGTATTCCTCCTTGATGGGTAATTTTGATCTTCCTCCTCCTAAGGTTCATATTAATGCTATTTCATCCTCCAAGGCTCCTCTTTGCAGAGAGTTCTTTCGAACTCATTATTTTTCAGACCCTTGGACCTTACCTTCCCCTACTGCCACATTAGAGGAAGGTCAAGTGGGTGGAATGGCATTTCCGATTTCTGCAGCTGAGATTGCATATCAGTCTATTGTTGACTCTGCAGAAAGCATCCCAGCTCCTCTTTCGCCGGAAGAGTTGGATGGCGATGTGGCTCTGGCTTGGACACTTACTTCTTCTTCTACCCAGGATTGTCTTGATACCACTCTTCCATCTAAAGAGGCCATCCTGGAAGCGGCGATGTGCAGAGGACCATGGGATGACTCAGGTAACATCATCGGTCTTACTTCCTACCTGACTTGAACGAAGTTGAAACTAGTTTTCCAAGTCCTCAGTCTCCTGGTCCTGTTCACCCAGTCCTGAACCCTTTGGCACCAACACAGGTTTATGCTGAAGGGAACATGGCTGTGATCTCTCCTACTATCCCGGTCAACATTTCCAGGGATCCCAATATCATTGAGAATGTCTTCATTGGAGCTGAATGTTCCCGTGAAGAGGTTCAAATCTACACCGAGCTCTTTAAAGAGTATAGGGATGTATTTTCTTGGTCTTATGAGGAAATGCCTGGCATAGACCCATCTATTGTCCAGCATGAGATCAAGACGTATGAAAACGCTAAGCCAGTCAGGCAAAAGCTTCGTCCGGTCAATACTAGGAAGGCAACAGCTATCAAAGCTGAAGTTGAAAAGCTGCTTAAGGCAGGATTCATTTTCCCAGTTCCTCTGACTGAATGGATTTCAAACCCCGTTCCCGTAGATAAAAAGCAAGGAACGATTCAAGTGTGCATCGATTTCAGAGACTTAAATAAGGCATGTCCTAAAGACAATTACCCCACACCATTCATCGATCAGATCATTGATGAGTGTGCCGGTAATGAGATTTTCTCCTTCATGGACGGTTTCTCCGGATATAATCAAATTACTATCCGTCCTGAAGATCAACATAAGACTCAACATAAGATCGCTTTTATTTGTCCTCTCGCTTTGGTATATAAGAACATGCCTTTGGCCTTAAAAATGCCGGAGCTACCTTTCAATGTGGCCATGTCTTACGCCTTCCACGACATCAAGAAAATTATCGAGGCATACTTAGATGATCTAGCTGCTCATTCTCGAAAGAGGATGGATCATCCAGGTCACCTCCGGCAAATATTTGATAGATGTCGGTTTTATAAAATTCAATTGAATCCGAACAAGTGCGTTTTCGTGGTTACATCCGGTCGGCTGTTGGGATTTATTGTATCTAGGGAAGGGATAAGGGTAGATCCCTTCAAGGTTGAGGCAATACTTCGGTTGCCTCCCCCGTCTTCAATCCGTCAGCTTCAAAGTCTCCAAGGGAAGTCTAATTTTCTTCGGAGGTTTATCGTCAATTATGCTGAGATTACAAAGGGATATATGAGATTGTTGAAGAAAGGAGTTCCTTTTATTTGGGACGACTACTCTCAATGCTCGTTCGATGCTTTGAAAAAGGCATTGACCTCTGCTCCTTTACTGGGTCCACCCGATTATAGCAGAGATTTTTTTTTGTATTTGGCTTCAGCAGAATCTACCATTGGTATGGTTCTGG